>OU342690.1:26000000-26415199 GCA_910589285.2 Mythimna ferrago
ACGAAAATCGGAGAAACTAGTTTCCTCAGGCCTAACCGTTGAAGAAACAAGTAAACGCCGTCCTAGAATTGCAGTTGTTGGTGTCCCCGTATCCCTAACTGAACAGGAGGTATTTGATTGTATTTTTGAGCAAAACCTTTCGGAGAAAATGCCAAACACAACCCGTGAGTCCCTCTTGGCTACAATAAAATTAAGCCACAAATCAGGTAAGAAAAATCAGAGTACCTGCAATTATATTCTAGAGTTACCAGCGAATATCAGGAGAATACTTATTGACCAAGGGCGAATTTTCATCAATTGGACGTCTTGCCCCGTGAGAGACTTCACGATAGTGACCAGGTGTTTTAATTGTCAGCAATTCGGACATGCAGCTAAGTATTGCCGAGAAACTAGCACGACTTGTAATCACTGCGGAGAGACAGGTCATTCCTTTAAGGATTGCAGCAATAAGAACGCTCCCCCAAAATGTGCGACGTGCAAGCGCTTCAAGCGCAAATGTGACCATCAAACAGGTGATGTTAGTTGCCCGGCACGCATATTCGCTGAGAAAAACTATATTAATTCTATAGATTATGAGGGCGCCTAAGAGCGCTACAGATTTAACAACTTTTTGAGCGCGCTAAGAGGATTCTAATTTTATTGTTTTAGAATAGAATAGAATAGTTTTATTTGTATATTTTAAATAGTAACTGTAATTATGATCAATAACTTGTTTTATGATTTAGATAGTTTTTCTGTGTCTGATACTAAAATATGTAATGTTGAGGACTGTAAGCGTTTTATCCCTGCTGTAAATAAAGCATTTACCGTACTCACCCAAAATATTCGCAGCATAAACAAAAATATGAATGGTTTTGAGGTAATATTACAGAATCTTGGCATAAACTGTGATATAATTGTCCTGACAGAATGTTGGTTGTCCAACCAAACACTCAATTTGCCACCCCTAGATGGCTATTCTACCCACAAAACCAATAATCAAATCAACCAAAATGATGGCTTAGTAGTGTATATCAAGAAAAATCTGAAAGCAACCGTAGAGGAACCAAATGTTCAGGATAGTAACTGCCTAATCATTACAATTAGTTCCGATATATTAGTAATGGCTGTTTACAGACCCCCTTCTCAAGATATTGACCGATTTTTAGACTCTCTTAACACACTTCTGGAAAAGTATTGTAATTACCAAAATATTATACTATTAGGTGACATAAATATTAACATTGCTTCCGGGAAAATGGATAATCATGCACATAATTACTTAAACATCTGCTCATATCACGGATTGTTACCAGCTTATCATCACCCCACGCATCAAAGTGGGTCATGCTTAGATCATATTATTCTGAAAACGAAAAAACGATCCACAACATTCATCACTAATTCTTCGCTAACAGACCATAATGCAATTTTACTAACATTAGAATTATCGTTACCTAGGAAAGACTGCATGCGCAGCTATACCAAAGTCAATATGACAAAACTTGAAACTGACATACGCAGCATAAATTTTGACCCAGTTTACAACTCATGTGACGCAAATATTTCTCTAAACTACTTTATAGGCTCATTGCAACATGCAATAACTAAAAATACATTCACTATAAAAATGCCTAGAAAATATAGTAACGTCAAACCCTGGATTACACCGGGTCTCGTCCGTTGTATAAGACATAGAGACAAATTGCACCTAAAATCTAAACTTGCACCTGACAACGAGATACTTAGAATAACATATAAAAGGTACAGGAACTTTTGTAACAACCTTCTGAAGAAAATAAAAATCCAGCATGATAAACATGAGTTGCAAACTGCAGGGAAAAATAGTAAACTAGTCTGGAAGTTTATAAGAAAAAATACTTATAGTGTAAAAAATTCCGACCCTCCACTTGAACTACTATCAACAGATATTAGCCCATCTAAAGCTGCAGACAAAGTAAATGAATTTTTTGTCAATATTGGTAAAAATTTGGCTGAGAAAACACCTGGATCTAGAACTCTCCCGTGCCAAAACCAGTCAAATGTATCAATAAATCCAGTTAATTCATTTGTTTTGTTAAATACTGACGTAAATGAAGTTTTAGGAATAATTTCAGGGTTGAAAGATGACTGTGCTATCGGGTGGGACGAAATACCAAATAGGATCCTTAAGAAATTTAAATACCTTATTGTTCAACCTTTGACACATATCTTTCAGTTATGCCTGTCAAATGGAGTTTTTCCTAGCCTACTTAAAAAAGCATTGGTCACTCCTGTATTTAAATCTGGAGACAAGAACTGCGTAAATAACTACAGACCCATCGCAGTCTTAACAGGCCTCTCAAAAGTTTTGGAACGAATTATAAATAATAGGTTAATAAAATATCTGGAGGACAACCAGTTACTTTCAGATTGTCAATTTGGTTTCAGGCCAAAAAGATCAACTTGCCAAGCTGTACACAGACTGACTAATTATGTTACTACTAATCTGGATAAGGGCTTGCATTGCATGGGAATTTTCCTGGATCTTGCCAAGGCGTTCGATACTATTTCTTGCTTTAAACTATTGCACAAGCTTGAGACACTCGGGATTAGAGGAACACAACTTCAACTTTTTTCAGATTATCTTAACAATCGTTATCAGTGTGTAAAACTCGGTCAGTATAAAAGCTCAGAGCTTAAAAATAGCTGTTTTGGCATTCCTCAAGGAAGTATTTTGGGGCCAACGTTGTTTTTAATATACATTAATGAACTGTGCAACCTGAAATTACCAGATGCTGTCATAATGTCTTACGCAGATGACACAGCCCTACTGTTCTCAGCTAAATCCCGAGAGGAGGTCTATAAATATGCTCAGAATGGCTTTGATATTGTATCTAATTGGCTTGGTTTAAATTCACTAACATTAAATGCAGATAAAACCAAATATATTTTATTTGGAATGAGAAGCATTAATATACCTCTTACTAACCTTAACATTTACGCTCATAATTGTACGACAGACGCTAACGCTGCATGTTCGTGTCCTACTTTAGCTAAAACCGATCATATGAAGTATTTAGGAATCACGATTGACACAAATCTGAATTTCCGTAAACATATTGATTTGCTATGCACACGAGTACGTAAATTAATATATATCTTTAAGAATTTACGCTACATTGCAGACTTTAAATTAATTAAACAGGTATATTTAGCTTTGTGCCAGTCTGCTCTTACCTACTGCATAACCGCTTGGGGTGGTGCTGCAAAAACAATTCTGCTTCCTTTAGAACGCGCTCAAAGAGCAATTCTAAAGGTAGCTACTTTTAGGCCATTTAGATTTCCTACACATCAGCTTTATATTGCGTGTGAGGTACTAACAGTGCGCCAGTTATTTATACTGCACATCGTATTACATCAGCATGTTGAAGTCGCTTACAAGCCAATACCCTCGGACAAGAGAAGGAAAGATTTGGTTTTCATAAAACCTCGTACTAGACATGCTTTTGTAAGCCGTTTCTATGTCTATTTAGGACCTGTCTTATATAATAAGCTCAATAGGATACTTGATATTTATAGTGTTAGTTATAAACATTGTAGTCATAAGTTATGCGAATATTTGAGAAAACTTGACTACACAGACACAGAAAAACTCCTTGAATTAATTCAATAATTTTATAGATATTTAATTGGTAACTATTGTTTTTTAAAAAACTGTACTTTTTTAATTTTTAATTATCTTGATATTCATTAGTATTAAGTAAATGTGAACCATAAAATACTGATCGCTTAGTCTGGTGATGGCCTGAAACACAGGTTTTTATTAACCTAGTTCAGGCAAGTCGCTACAAGCTTTAATGGCAGTACTAACATATTTTAACAATAGGTCATTATTAACATGAGTAAATTAAACTAGTTTTGTATAATTAGGTAACTAAGCCAATCTTCTTAGAACTTATATAGTACTTCTAAGTATTCTTAAGTTTATTTTATGTATTTTCTGTGTACAAGTACTGAATAAAAAATATTATTATTATATTATTATTATTATTATAGTGATCGGCGCCAGTTTATGTGTTGCCTTTTTTTGAATATATCATATTCAAAAAAAGGCAACACATAAACTGGCGCCGCTGATTGATAATAAGAAAAAAATAATCCTTTCCCTCTGTCTAGTTACAAAACCACAAACTAGTCTAATCCAAGGTTAGTGTCCAAGAGAGCATTGAGAATGGTTAGCACAGGTACACAGAACATGTTACTAAATCACACTTAGAGATATAAAAGTTGAAAGTTTGTTAATGTGTGTGTGCGTGTATGTTTGTTTATTACTTCTTCATGCTCGAATGGCTGAACGAATTTCAATGAAACTTGTACACGGGAAAACTATATCCTGGAATAAGATTTTTCTATACCGGGAATTACTCTGGGACAATTTTCTACTTTCACGTGGACGAAATCAACACACAGCTCAGTACAAAAAAAACCGGCCAAGTCCGAGTCGGACTCGCCCATGCAGGGTTCCGTAGCAGCAAGTAACATAATACAAAAGTTCTTGTAATGTGTTGTAACTTTGATCGATGTTTTAATAATACTGTATTTTTTTCGATTTATGACGCATTATAAAAAAACTACTTACTAGATTTCGTTCAAACCAATTTTCGTTGGCAGTTTTTATAGTAATGAATATCACATATTTTTTTTTAGTTTTATCATTCTCTTATTTTAGAAGTTAGAGGGGGGGGACACATATTTTACCACTTTGGAATTGTCTCTCGCACAAACTATTCAGTTTAGAAAAAAATGATATTAGAAACCTCAGTATCATTTTTGAAGACCTATCCATAGATACCCCACACGTATGGGTTTGATGAAAAAAAATTTTTTGAGTGTCAGTTCTAAGTATGGGGACCCCCAAAAATTATTGCTTTTTTTCTATTTTTGTGTGAAAATCTCAATGCGGTTTACAGAATACATCTACTTACAAAGTTTCAACAGTATAGCTCTTATAGTTTCGGAAAAAAGTGGCTGTGACATACGGACGGACAGACAGACAGACAGACAGACAGACAGACATGACGAATCTATAAGGGTTCCGTTTTTTGCCATTTGGCTACGGAACCCTAAAAAGCAAGCTTAATAAAAGTAGTAGAAAATGGCGGATGGTTGCATAATTTATGCAATATATTTAGGCAAAATTACCCATACCCCATTGTTCACCATATCAATTAGGTAAAGGCAACGCTATTATCAGCACACTTAGCGGCCGTATCACTAAGCCTACTATCACACTAGTACATGGCATAGAAGCCAGCCCCTCCCCCATCTATCATGGCATAATCCCTTAGTCCTCAAACAACATCCGCCCAGTAATGGGGTACTGTGTCTCAAGTATTGCAGGTCATTTACAAGGAATATTACATTGTTGTGTACGTTAGCAAATCATTTTGAACTAACGTTTGTTGTTTGTTTACTGTCAAAAAATATGTTAGGTAGTACAATTCAAACCTAATAAACATAACAACAAAATGTAATCGTGACAATATGTAAGTTTCAAACTCAAATGTATGTATGAAAGTACTAGCATCTACGTCAGTGCTACGCAGTTGATATGCCAGTGCTATGCAAATTCTACGCTGGGGCTACGCTCGTGCCACTATTGTGCTACGCTCGTCCTACGGTGGTGCTATGTTCGTGCTACGGTGGTGCTATGCTCGTGCTACGGTGGTGCTACGGTGGTGCTACGCTCGGGCTATGGTGGTGCTACGCTCTTGCTGCCGTGGTGCTACGCTGGTACCATGCTGTTGGTACGCTGGTGCTACGCAGGTATAGGGAAATAATTCATTCATAGTACTCATGGAATTGCTAAGGTTTGCGTTGAGCGCGGACTCATTATTAATTACTCCAACGTAAACTTCATTTAATCTACGCGTAACTTTTTGCGAACCATTAAATTTTGGAGGAAACTTAATTTTTTGTTATGTATGCGTTCCATATTTAATAGAAAAAACCACACATAAAGTATACTCTATCTAACATTGTACAATTCAAGGTTTACTTTTGAATCGATCTCATTATCTCAGTTGAATTTATTTCCCGAAGCACATTTTTACTACTAGCAAGAGTTCGAGTGATTTATACGACCATTCTCATCAGCGGGTAATAATTGAGTTAGATTATAACTCAATAATTCATTGTAAACTCGTCACTATAATATAATTATGTATGTGTGATGTGTGTATAGACTAAAAACTGTATTTACAGGTCGTGGCCGAGTACATCGACGGTGACCGACACAAAATGTAAAGTCCTGCGAAAAACATTATTAATAAAAACTTTTTCACAGGCTATGATAATTTTTTTGAATTCATCATTAGTGGGCTTGCTGTTGGCTCACGGGATGGCGTTGATACAGATACCTGACAATTACATTATATACCTCTTATTTAGTTTCTTTATTAAAGGTGGGCAATTATTTAATAACTTCTTCCGCTCTGGTAAAAAAAAAACGTTGCCACATAAAAAGAATTACTCCTATTTCGATTTTTTCGGTGGTTGGAACATCATCCAATGAATTCTCCTGTCCTTGGGCGAAGCGAGACAGCTTGTCAGATTTTACTGACTAAAACACACTCCTATATTGCGAACCTTGACATTATTTACTTTTACCTTAATTTATTAAATGGACAACTGTACTTCTCGTTCACTTATCAGGCAACGTTCAATATTAATGAAATACATAATTCCCTTTCACAGCAACCCATATTTAGTGGCACTTGCCGCTTGCCTCCACTTACACTAACAGGTTCCAATATAAACAGAGTGCATTCAATAACTGTATACAATATTTATGCATTATTGAAATAGTAAAACGCACGCCCTCATTTACTTGGAAATAAATTGTCGCGAACATAACTGTTTTATTTAAATAGCCACCAATAATGGAGCGCGTTTTTCGGTACAAATAGCACAGAACGTCACTGTACGGCGCGGCACAGTACAGCACAGTACGGCACGGCAATGCCACAGCAACGGCGCGGCAACGGTACGGCGACTCCTCTTAACAGTAATGACTCTCATAAAGTCGGGCGGCTTAAATGAAACGAATATTGTTTATGGTCGCAGAGTCGCGGATTGAAACGTGATTTTTATATGACTGTTTTGTAAGTCAGATTGCGTCGTAAAATGCGGATAATTTTATTTAGGAACGCGAGCGGTACAAATGTCGCGTTTTGTATAAATTAATACGGAATGTTAAATTGGTGCGGGTGACAAATGGGGATTTGGAAAAATAGACAATAATTTATTTTACGGCATTTTTTAGACGATAAAATAAGCTGTTCTGTTTAAGCAATGTTAACAGCTCTATCAAGGAGATAGCCAACTTTGATTCATTCCTGCCAATAAAGTGCTTAGGGAGGGTAATATTTTTGAAAAGTTTTTATGTCTATTTCTTTGGCACGTCTAAACAGCTAAATGGGTTTTTAGAGGAGGCGCCAAAGGGAGGTGAGTATGCAAAATATGAGGACCACCTTCCGTGAATGGTTTTGGACTCAGAAAAGCATGCAGATTATGATTCTGGATGTTGCCAGGAGTCACATTGGTCCATTTTTTTTATACCCCTCTCCCTGAAGCAGCAAGTAAATTGACTGAATAAATACTTAGAATCATTTTATTAATTGTTTAAGTAACAATATCTAATTGATTCTTATGATTAAATATATATATAGGGAGTCAACTAAAAAAAAAAGTGAGTCGGACTCGCGCACTTACGGTTCCGTACAAATTTACACATGAAAAAAGTTCAATTCCCAAATTGAGTTACAAAGATTTTTCCGAATCACAAGAATAGTTTTTTTTGTTACATAATGACAAAACAGTTTCCAGAATTTTACCTACATTAGTGCTACGAGACATTGCTTCATGCCAAATTTCAGAATTCTAGCTCAACGGGAAGTACCCTATAAATTTTGATTCCCTTAGGGGTGTCGAAAAACACGTTTTTTTGCAACATAAACGGCCGTATCTTTTTTTTTTCGTCAACTTAGAAGCTTGATTTTTTCACAGCTTCAAGGGACCGCAGATTTGAGGATCTTATTTTAATTTCAACGCGATCCTATGAAAACTGTTCAATTCCCGAATTGATTTACGAAGATTTATCCGAAATGCAAAGCGTGAATCAAGGTCTCATAGCACAAGTATAGAAAAAATCTGAAAACTGTAAATTTGTAGTTATGTCACAAAAAAAACTTTCTTTGCAATTCGGATAAATCTTCGTAAATCAATTCGGGAATTGAACAGTTTTCATAGGATCGCGTTGAAATTAAAATTAGATCCTCAAATCTGCGGTCCCTTGAAGCTGTGAAAAAATCAAGCTTCTAAGTTAACGAAAAAAAAGATACGGTCATTTATGTAGCAAAAAAACCTGTATTTCGACACGCCTATGGGAATCAAAATTTATAGGGTACTTTCCGTTGAGCTAGAATTCTCAAATTTGGCATGAAGCAAGGTCTCATAGCACTAATATAGGTAAAATTCTGAAAACTGTAAATTTGTTATTATGTCATAAAAAAAACTATTCTTGTGATTCGAAAAAATCTTCGTAACTCAATTTGGGAATTGAACTGTTTTCATGTGTAAATTTGTACGGAACCCTAAGTGCGCGAGTCCGTCTCACTTTTTTTTTTAGTTGACTTCCTATAGATATATTTAATCGTAAGAATCAATTAGATATTGTTACTTAAACAATTAATAAAATAATTTTAAGCATTATGTAATTCAGTCAATTTACTTGCTGCTTCAGGAAGAGGGGTATAAAAAAAAATGGACCAATGTGACTCCTGGCAACATCCAGAATCATAATCTGCATGCTTTTCTGAGTCCGAAACCATTCACAGAAGGTGGTCCTCATATTTTGTACACTCAACTCCCTTTGGCGCCTGCTTTATTTAGCAAATTGTGGCATCATTCAATCGATGTTGACAGCTAATGTCATACGAACTTGAGCAAAAAAAAAAATTGTCAAAAGGTAAGTGTGATTATATTTTTAAGGACATGATCACAAGGCACCAAAATAAATGATTCATAGAAATGTTACCAAAGATGTAAAATTTTGAAACTCCGACTGCATAATTCTATTAGTGGCATCAAATCTGTGGCGAACTAAAATAAACTCCACTAACTGCATCAGACTATTTGTAATCTGTTGTTTTTTTTTCTCAATAGTTTAATTAATGTAACTGCGCGTTAGTTCCCGAGTGCCACTCTGAGCAGCAGTTGTCAGTGGGTGACTGTGGCGGGAATCTGGTTTAATGTCGGCTTCGTTAGCACAGATAATAAACTGCGCTTGAGAATGCTCACGCTTATAACGCCTCGCGCATAGTACTGCTTTAAAATAAATGTTTGTAAATTGTACTGCAACACAATAAACAAACATAACACATCGGTACCATTTCGCCATTTTTGCACTCATACGTACTATGCATCCCAATCTCTATTGAAAATGACAGACATGCTAACCAACACCATGTTTTCAAGAAATTCAATCCTGCCTTCATTAGGAAACAACTTTTCCAACTGAAAATGGAAAATCCAATGTTAATTCTATTGAAAGGTCTACTTTCACCAGTAGCAACAGTAACATTGTGCAAAACCAGTCACCATATGATGGTGTGTATATGTGTGTGTGCGGTGTCCCGCCGTCGACACACGACGTGTTAACGTGAATAATGGCGTCGTGTAAACACGCCTTATTTACACTCAGTGTTCACACTGCGAGTTGCAATTACTGCTCGAACCCGATGTTTAGAAATTCATGGTGTTTCACAGGTCAGTCAATACGTTGGTGTGGATTTTAATGACGTCTCGCTAATACTCTCAGGGTTTATTGTTTACAATTTTATCTGGCATCACGCACTTCTTGGAAGTTTATCATTATTTCTCAAAATTGGGTTTTGTTTTCAAGACTGTTTAACAACTCAGCATCAAAAATGAGCAGCTACAGTTTACTGAGTGTTCTTTAATTTTAATTTTTTCCCTCAACGTAAGGGTTGTTAGACGCGCGTCAGACTTTTACTGACTAAAATCACACCTAAGTTCACTCTTTGCCCATCGCTTTCCAGAACCATGGATTCCCCTTTCATAAGTTTACCCATGGCCACTTTAAAAGCCTCCATAGTGGGGGGTAATAAAAAAAAAGAATAATCACATAATCGGGGGTAAATGTTTTGGCATTGCACTTACTACTATCACCTAATACTAATCTATTTAATAATCAAACGAACTTACCTGAAGTGAAGTTCGATTTTAATTATCCTGTCTTCGTCGAAGAGATTTAAGTAAATATTCACGTGTAGTAGCTTCGCTACGCTTCGACTCACTCGCACATAGTTTAGCGCCATAGGAAAGAAAGAGATAGCACTATCTCCATAGGCGCCCGATTACCCCACTACAATATTCCTCATTCAGTTCAGAGTACCGGTCTACTGGACGAACTATAACATTGTTAAGGGAAATGAAAGGTCCCCTTGAATGTCAGGGTCGGGAGGGACCTTAAATCTCTTCGACGAAGACAGGATAATTAAAATCGAACTTCACTTCAGGTAAGTTCGTTTGATTATTAAATTATCCTGTCTTCGTCTTTCGAGATTTAAGTAAATATTCACGTGTAGATGTTTAGAGATAGTCATATATGCATTCAATGTTATAGGTAGGACTCTAAATAAAAATGAATTCCATAAGTATATAATACATATATTTATTCAAACAATAAACTCAAGAAACTTAAATTATTATAACCAAAGAAATTAACAAAATTTTCTACTGATTATTGAGAACAGCGTTTGCAAATTCACAATTTGTTTGAGCAATCGGCCGATTATAAAAATTTGCAAAGGTTGCAGATTGCTCCGACCACCCAGCCGTTCTCCTAATGACATCGACACTGATTCCTGCCTGATGTGCAGCAGAAGATGATGCATGACGAGTGCTGTGGGCACTGAATATTTCAATGTCGATACCACTAGCAGCTAAAGCCTGCTTTATCCATCGCCCTATAGTTTGTGAAGAGGCGGGGTGATGAGGTTTTTTAAAAGTAAGAATCAACTTATTATCTATATTAATTCTTTTAGCTGATGTAACCTTCATGTAAGATATTAACGTCTCTGCTGGACAGATTGCAGGACGCTGTCGGAAAAACGGAAGGTCAAGAATTGGTTGGGATTTCCCTATACCAGACGTCTTAATCAAATCAGTAATAGTAATTAAAACCTTGTCTTGATTAATTACAATATTGGGCAACCTAATTAATGAGAGCGTCTGACATCTTTGGCCTGTTGACAAAGCCAATAATACAACCAATTTTTTGCTCAACTGCTCCAAACTTAAATTACTATTGGGGTATAAAACACCAAAATAATTAAGGACGATATTGGGGTTCCATGTACAATTATATTTCGGGAACGAAGGCTTCAATTTAAATACACCCTTAAAGAATCTCTTGATACGTTCGTCTTGTCCCACATTATTTCCGGAAATAAGTGATAAAGCCGAACGGTGATTGTTTAATGTTCCATACGTGGAACCATTGGTAAAACATTTAGATAAAAAATCTAGCAAATCATGTACTCCGATTAGGAACGGATCTAAACCCTTATCGTGACAATATAACCACCACAGTTTAAAGCTAGAAGTATATTGCGACTTAGTGCTCGCAGAAATAGATGACGTCATTACAGTCAGTGCTGATTGAGGGACCTGCAATCGCGCGAAGGCTTCCCGGATAATATAGTCACCGCCAGGGAAAGGCGGCGATGTAGAGGATGAGTTTCCCTGAAATTAGATGATAACAGATGTTTATTTGGAGGAAATATCAGTATTTCATTTACGGCAAGAGATCTGAATACTGGATACCATGCTTGAGATGGCCAATGAGGGACTACAATTATGCCGATTGCTTCATCATTAACAATCTTTTGCAGAACTTTTAAAATGAGCGAAAAGGGTGGAAACGCATAAAAGAACATATCCCATTTAATAGTAAAAGCGTCCACGTTGTAAGCACAGGGATCACGCTTCCATGATATATACTTTTTACATTTAGCATTAGTCCTTGATGCAAAAAGGTCTATCTCAGGTTTGCCAAATTTTGAAACAATGGTATCAAATGCTGTAGAATGCAATTCCCACTCAATATCAATATTTCTTGACTCTGTGTCTGCTTCAATATTCTGTGATGACGCTATGTAGGAAGCAAAAAGGAATATCTGTCGATTTTCACACCACGTCCATATTTTTCGGGCAATTTCATTGAGATGTGGGTATTGCACTCCACCCATTCTATTTATGTAAGCGATAGCCGTAGTATTGTCAATGCGTAGGAGTATGTGACAATTAGTGACCTTGTTCGCGAAAGATTTTAGTCCAAAGTAGGCTGCAAGGAGTTCTAAATAGTTAATATGACGAGAACGCTCGTCTTCCGTCCACGAACCGCCTATACTTTCTCCTCTGGAGGCTGCACCCCAGCCGATACTAGATGCGTCACTAAAGATTTCTAATGTAAACGACATTGGTCTAATGGGGTTACTCGTGTTTAAAATTGATGACCTCCACCAACTCAAATCAACGCATAAACTATTTGGAACAGTCATTATCTTGTCATAATCATCATTATCCAATAATGCTAAATATTTGGCCCGCTCTAAAGATTTTGTATACATCCACCCGTACGCAACTGCCGGGCAGGCAGCTGTCAGGGTACCTAGGTAGCGGGCAAAAGCACGAATAGTGATTCTCGTCGTATCTAGCATACTTTCAGTACGTGAAAAAATGTCGCGTCTTTTCTTTAAAGGGAGCTCTAGAGTCATGTCTTTAGAGTTTAAGATAAAACCTAAAAACTGACAACATCGATTTGGTACCAGTGAACTCTTCTCATAGTTTATTACAAATCCCAAGTTCACTAGGCACTTTATGCTTTCATTAATGTTACTAAGGCATGTTTCATAATTGTCTCCGAAATAACAGCTGTCATCTAAGTAAAATACTGATTTAAAACCGCGAGATCGCAAAAGAGTAGAAACTGGTTTCATAAGTTTTGTAAAAGCGTGTGGAGCTGAGCTCAATCCAAAAGGTAAGACCAAAAATTCGTATAGAATGTTATCAAAATAAAATCTCAAAAACTTTACATGATCATTGTGGATAGGTATCAAAAAGTATGCTTCCTTCAAGTCCAAGTTAACCATATAGCAGTTAGGAGTCATTAATTTGACAGCTGTCCTAACATCTTCCATCTTAAAATGGCTAACATTGACAAATGTATTTAATTTCTTTAAATTTAGAATTAAACGTTTTTCACCATTACTTTTAGGAATGATAAAAATACTAGATACAAATTGATCGCGGGTAGGGTTACATTTACGAATGACATTTGCTTGTAACAAACGATTCAATTCTTGCTTAATATAAAACCTGTCGTCTTTCGAGAAAGATGACTTTGGAATCATACTCGGACACTGTATAGGATGCTTAAGAAAAGGAATTCTATAACCAGAAATAGTTTCTAGAATTGTTTTATCATCAGTAATCTTTTTCCAGGCTTCAATAAAATACTTTAAGCGTCCAACGTGACAGTATACCTGAGAAGTTACTGCTTCGCATTCGTTGTGGAGGCCGCTCCCACTGCCTTGTGGCGTGGTGCTGGGTGTTGGTGAGGGGACGATGTTCGTGGAACACGAGTCATTGCCCCGCGGCGGCTGTAGTTCGATCCTGGTCTGGTCCCACCGCCGCGTCTCGGTTGCCCACGGATGAAGTGATGATGAGGCTGGCGTGACGGCGGGCCTTTGTAGTTTAAATTGCTCGTTTGAGCTGCAGACTTGATCAGACTGCCTGTTTTCTGTATTCCACGCGAAGTTTTAATAAATTCCCCTAAATTCTCCCCAAAAAGATTATTGTCTCTCTTTCTACCCTTAAAAGGCTCAAAAAGAGTCTTGTCAACCATTGGAGTGACAAGAGATCTTCTAGTCTCAGTCTCCAAGTAATGAGAATCCGACAACAGCTTTGTTGCGTCTGTAAGAAGACGAAGGGTGTCGGCAGTGTCAGTCGATTTTGTCAATATACCTGACATTGTCCTTCCTAAAATAGTCAGGACGCATCCTATTTGCGATTGCTTCTTCAGAATCCTGACGTCACGAGACTTTGCGGACTCATTTAGCATTGCAGCTATTTCAGGGTTAAGCACAGGGGCTTTAATTAAGGGACAGTTTTTTGGAAATAGATATTTTCACATTAGTTCCTCTCGTGTTTCTTTTTTAAGACCATCTTTAAGGATAGGATCCCAGCGTTTCGATAAATCAGGTACAATATCGAGACCCCAGTCGGTGATTGCAGCTTCGAAATCCCCTAAAGCCATTAAGAGCTCGGGATCTGCGATAGGAGGGACATTATCGCCATTTGTATTAGCATCATCAGCCGGGGCTGTCACACCTGGAGGGTCAGCTGGCAGTGATGCATTTTCTCCCGTTATAGAAAGTTGTACAGGTGGTTTTGGAGGCGCAGAGCGCGCAGAGGTGCCTGGCTCATCCACTGGCCTTGCTGTGTCAGCGAGAATGCCTTCCGCCGCCGCAGGTGTCGGCATAGATGAACGGTCGAGAGACGAAGGCCTAGACTCGCCGCTGTCTGGTTCCAGATATTCTGGAACGATATTTTTTATTGGTTAATATCTCGTATTAACTCTAATAAAATATAATAGGTCAATATCTCGTATTGACTCTAAGAAAAGAAAACAATAGGTCAATATCTCGTATTGACTCGATCGTTTGATGTACCGTCTAGCATCTCGTGTTAGATCTAAGGTAAAATTAGGCATTATCAATTTAAGCCTTGTATTTTGCACAATAACAACAACCCTAAAATAAGTTTTTTTTTTTTTTTTTTGTAGGTAGTTGGTACATACCTTCAATTGACATACGTCTATGCCGTCTTTTCTTGGCCAATTTTTGCTCATATTTCCTTAATTTCCTTCGCCATTTATCTTCTTCAGTTTCGTCATGTCTCCTTTTTGGCATTTCGTAAGTTTTAGCAGTAATATATACTGATAAAATCAGAAACAACTAAAAACTTTTTCACTATGTGCGGTAGCCGCGCGCGCACGGAAACGAATGAGGAATATTGTAGTGGGGTAATCGGGCGCCTATGGAGATAGTGCTATCTCTTTCTTTCCTATGGCGCTAAACTATGTGCGAGTGAGTCGAAGCGTAGCGAAGCTACTACACGTGAATATTTACTTAAATCTCGAAAGACGAAGACAGGATAATTATATTTATTCAATATTTAATTACATTGTGGAGTGTTTCCGATGTAGTGTGCACAGATCAACATCAGTCTCATCAAAAAGCAAATTCTGACATATATGTACTTATAAATGTACCGGGAATATTACATCTGTAATCACAAGCAATATGCTACTCCTCATAATCACCATATAGTATGTGTACTCAAGAAAGCGGCAGTAGAATTATCTCAAAGTGGTATCGCTGCAGTCAGCCTTACTCTCTTAAGACGTTCAAGTCTGTGCTGCTCGCCGTGCGGTGGCGTGCAATGGAAGCGTGTAAACACTGTCTTACTAGCGAGACGCTCGCCGAGCGCGCTCACGTTCACGCCGTGTGATTCTATTGTACCCGCATTTCAGGCGCCGGAGAACTTCACACAGGCATTACGGTGGTTGCTCACCTGTATGCAGTGATCACAAAACCTAAAAACTACTTAAGTAAGATGCGTTGGACGTTACGACCGCCAAAAGATCAATTAGCATAAAATCCTCCCAATCGAGCTTTGGTCACAGAGGCCAATCTCAAGACAGGTTAGCCAAGTATTATTATTATATTAAGTACTAGCTTTTGTCCGCAGCTTCGTCCACGTACCATTTTTTTTTATGGTGGGAAAAAAACATTCAATGACATCCCCCGCTCTTGGGCGGAGCGGGAAATAGTGTCAGACTCTTACTGACTAAAAGACCCACTCCGTTCCTTCTAGCCTTCATACCGGGGCTCGAGCGCCCTTTCGGATAACCCTGGCCCCAGTAGGCTTCGACCCGGCTGGGTCCCTGCTGTTGCTGACAACTCCATGAGGCGCGCGGGAACAGTGCGCGCCGTCGACGACTTGGGCTTGGTCGGACTGTCTGTACGGTAACTGTCAGGACAGTTACCGTACCGTAGTCCACGTACCTAAAATATAGCCTATGTCACTCAGGAACAAAGCAGCTTTCTATCATTGAAAAAATTTTAGCGATCGGACCAGTAAGTACTTCCAGAGATTACCTCCTACAAACAAAAAAACCAACTTTACCTCTTTATTATATTAGTTTAGATTATTTTTTTGTTATTATTATTTTTCATTATTATTAATATACACTTAATATTAAGTGTAGATTACGTACGCAGGAGACATAAGATATAGCACACAAGCGTCTGCGCTAATACAAGTACCACACAGTGCTCTGACACTACCAGGGAGAGGCCAGGTGCAGAACTAACGGGTTTACGTAAATTTAGAGCTACGAAGGTTTACACGGGTCACTATAGGGTAATTTCTAATGGAAAACCTAAATAAACCACAAACATATAAATAAATAATATCCGTATATACAAGGTGTCGTTTTGAAGCTGCAAAATATTTCAGGAGGTAATTATGTTAGTGATTCTCGACCTGAATCAATAATAAAATAAGTAGGTAATTTTTTTTTTTTTATAACCGCGCTTTTTTTCACACACACAAACACGGAACAATAAAGGGCGTTTTCACACACACTAACTCGCAATGATAGTTTCATAAATAATGTATCATCCAATCATCATCCCGCACGCTACACCCTAGCCACGCCCCCGCGGCCATCGATCAATCGATTTAGTTTAATGTAATTAAAAAATTAAATAACAAGTATTACTGATTATTGACCAGGTATCGTTTTTTTTACATGATTATTTATGAGTTTTATTACAACCTCCTGAAATATTGTGCAGTTTTAAAACTGCACCTTGTATATAGATGTTAAATAATAGGTCTAGTACATATTATGAAGTTGCTATTTTTTAAACTGGTTGCTCAGAAATGAGAGTGAGAAAAACTATTTTAACCAAGAACACAGATATTTTTTGTAAGAAGAAAGTCGTAGGTATACTCTTTGAAATGCATTATGTACGTTGGAACTATTAGTATGGAAAAAACTTTTTTATTTTTTTATTAGCGTTCCTGCTTATAAGTAGTGCGATATTACAGAAAACACAAAACATAAAGAACCAATATTAATACCTACCTAATTTCAAAAAAAGAATAACATACGTTTAATTTAAAGTTTATTTGAATTTATAATGCTTAGTCGATACGCATTTTAAAAAACTATAATTTCATAGGTTATTATTTAATTTTTACACCTTTTATATGATTTTAATGATGCAAACCGTTTTTTTGTCTTACCTGTAACTTTACACCACATTCCCTGAACTTTTTATATAGTAGGACCGATCACAACTCCTGAAGGAACGAAGTTTGTGCCTCACGAGACGGCAACAACACATCGTTGTACCGAGTTCCGCTGGCCTCGGAACTATGACGATCGTGAATAACGAAGCGAACTTACTTCAACTACACTTGTCCTCGATTCATGAAAATACCTCAACCTAATCATTACTGTAGACTACTGAATGTTTTAAACCGATCATACTAATTAGTCTTACCCAGGCTAAAAAAATGCTATGCTGCTGTGCACTCGAACCCCAAAACCCAAGCGCTTCGACCCCAAACGACTCAAAATCTTTAAGATCACAATATTATTCAGGCCGCTTAAAAGGTCTCAGCAGCCACGATTGCAAATTTTATTGCTCGAAGATATGTCTATACCATCTCGGTAAACGTGTCAGGGAAGGGAGACACAATAAGAGACAGCACAAATTTTATCTTTAGTATAATACGTACAATCGGCGTCAATATCTCCGGTCGGCGTACGCGAGATAAGAAATAAATTGTCTCGATACACACATATTATACTTTATGTACACATTTACTACCTACATACATACGAAAACACTTGGGAATATTTCCATATTGTGTGTATTTGGAGTGAAATTAGTTCGGCGTCGTGCCAGCACCACACTAGCATTCGTATGCGACAGCCCCGCGTGTGACATCAACACTTAGGAAGGTACCACTTTGACGACATTTTGTTTAATTTAATTGCTTTATTATTATCAAACAGCGAAGGTCTGCATAGATTCTTAGTACAAAAAACCGGCCAAGGGCGAGTCGGACTCGCCCATGTAGGGTACGGAACCCTCAATTATAAAAAAAATTATAAACCCCACAATTATAAAAAAAAGAAAAAAAAAACCGACCAAGTGCGAGTCGGACTCGCCCATGAAGGGTTCCGTAGCAGCAAGTAACATAATATAAAAGTTCTTGTAGTTCGTTGTAACTTTGATCGATGTTTAATAATTTTTTTAATAATAGTGTATTTTTATATTTATGACGTTTTAAAAAAAAACTACTCACTAGATTTCATTCAAAACAATTTTCTTTGGTAGTTTGTATAGTAATGTACATCATATATTTTTTTTAGTTTTATCATTCTCTTATTTTAGAAGTTAGAGGGGGGGGACAGACATTTTACCACTTTGGAAGTGTCTCTCGCGCAAACTATTCAGTTTAGAAAAAAGTGATATTAGAAACCTCAATATCATTTTTGAAGACCTATCCATAGATACCCCACACGTATGGGTTCGATGAAAAAGAAAATTTTGAGTTTCAGTTCTAAGTATGGGGACCCCCAAAATTTATTGCTTTTTTTCTATTTTTGTGTGAAAATCTTAATGCGGTTCACAGAATACATCTACTTACAAAGTTTCAACAGTATAGCTCTTATAGTTTCGGAAAAAAGTGGCTGTGACATACGGACGGACAGACAGACAGATAGACATGACGAATCTATAAGGGTTCCATTTTTTGCCATTTGGCTACGGAACCCTAAAAAGGAAACAATAATAATAATAATAATAACCTTCAGTAGCGCCATCAGGATGGAGTTTGGTGTGGACAAATGTGCAGTCATGCATATAAAGCGAGGGGAGATTGTGGAATCCGTGGGTACCCAACTCTCGGATTCCATAAACCTGAGATCCCTCTCTCCAACCGAAACCTACAAGTATTTGGGTATGTCGGAAGCGTTAGGCATCAATGCCACTGACATGAAGCAATCGTTGAGGGAGCGCTTCTTTGGCCGCCTGAAGAAGGTACTTAACAGCCTTCTTTCAGGTGGAAACAAAGTGCGTGCCTTCAACGGTTGGGTCATGCCGGTATTGATGTACGCTTTCGGTGTACTCAAATGGACTCAAACGGAACTTGACGCCCTGGATAGGAAGGTCCGTACACTGCTGACTGCATATCGAATGCATCACCCTCGGTCGTCGGTAATGAGACTGTATATCCCGCGGAAGTGTGGGGGTCGAGGCTTTTTAAATGCTAAGACCCTGCACAATCGCGAGGTATGCAGTCTCAGGGAATATTTCCTAGCCGCCGACGTGGGTATGCATCGTGATGTAGTAGCAGTGGACAAGGGACTCACCCCGCTCTCCTTGGCTAACGAGAACTGGCGCAAACCTGTAGTGCTTGACACTAACGTACGCAAGGAAGTATGGCAGAGTAAAGAACTTCACGGACGCTTTTTCCGGGCCCTTCATGGGCCCGATGTAGATCAACTAGCGTCCGTAGCCTGGCTGCGCGTCGGTGACCTCTTTGGGGAAACCGAAGGTTTTGTCTGTGCAATTATGGACGAAGTTATCATGACGAATAACTATCGGAGATTTATTGTGAAGGACGGCACGGTTGACATCTGTCGGGCATGTCATCGACCGGGTGAATCAATCCGCCACATTATCTCTGGTTGTACTCGTCTAGCTAACGGGGAATACTTGCATAGACACAACCTTGTAGCCAGGATTATCCATCAGCAACTTGCTCTGAAGTACTCTCTTGTGGAATCGGAGGTGCCATATTACAGGTATGTGCCCGACCCAGTTCTCGATAGTGGCGATATCACGTTGTACTGGGATCGGTCCATCATCACTGACAGGACTATTGTGGCCAATAAGCCTGATATAGTGGTGGTGGACCGAAGCGAGAGGCGTGCAATGATTGTTGATATATCCGTTCCGCATGACGAGAACCTCGTGAAAGCCGAGAAAGATAAACAAATCAAGTATATTGACTTGGCTCGCGAGGTTGTCGACATGTGGGAAGTGGATTCAGCGATCATTGTACCGATAGTTGTGTCAGCCAATGGCTTAATAGCCAAGAGCCTCGACCAACACCTTAGGAGGCTCTCGTTAGGCGACTGGATCAAGGGCTTGATTCAGAAAGCAGTATTGCTCGACACGGCTCGTATAGTCAGGAGGTTCCTTTCTCTGGAGCCCTGACCGCCGGTAGCTTGGACCCTGTTCCCGATACCGGTGGGCTACTATTTTTTATATTTTTAAATGTTTTTTATTTTTTATTGAATATTTAAAAATATAATTTATATGTACTTTAATGAATAAACGAAATAATAATAATATAATAATAATATTCCACAACTATCACACAACGCCGTCTAGTCCCAAGCTAAGCAGAGCTTGTGTTATGGGTACTAGATAACTGATAAACATACTTATATATATCTAAATACATACATATTATAGATAAATTACACCCAGACACAGAACAAATGATTATGCTCATCACACAAACATTTGTCCTGGGTGGGAATCGAACCCACGACCTCCGGCATAGCAGTCAGGGTCACTAACCACTAGACCAACAGGCCAGTCAGCTCAAATATCTGATTTGTTTTCAACAAGCGTTATATAAACTTCTTATACATATTTTCGATAAATCGCAAGCCTATTAACCTTACAATAATGAAATGAGATCAACTGAACACGACATTCTATTTAATTATCTGGCGTATAATCTGACTGCTCTGTGTACATTTGAGAATTAATCACGAGTTCGCCTCAGGTGCGGGAATTACACACAACAAGCTAATTACCGAGACGTACACAGAAAGTCCGCTCTCACTTACTGATGATTGACAGCTTGATGAATCGAATAGTATTGAAAAACTATATTATTCGATTATATTGTAATTTTAAAACAACAAAAATGTAAGCAGAATTACACGTATGCTACTTTTTGTGAATACCTAGCCAAGAAGAAACGCTGACACCTGAAATGCACAACATATGTCCCAGTTTGAGTGTCAAAAGATACACGATTTATACATGAACTTACACTTAGCTTAATCACAGCAAGGATTGTAGGATACAGCAATCTATTTATCCAGAATATTTCTCTTCATTTGTGTTAGTATGGATAAAATATTATAATTTTAGTAAGTTCTGACTTTTATACAGTTATCCGTCTCTCTTTTTGCAAGTTATAAATTAAACATAAGAAAGTAGTAGTTATACTTGAAACCGAATCAAATGAACCTTTTGCAGGTAACCTGCTGCGGCGCCAAGTGAGCAGCATCCGCGACTTGACGTCAGCGGCGCAGAGAGCAGCGAGTCATGCGTTCCTACTCATTAGCCGAGTGATTAGTTTCACGTCTTGATGAGATCGGCTAAAGCGAGACATATCGCGGTTTCAAAGACTTGGAATGGGTGCTGTAATCATCCTTCGGTCCTATCAATTAAATTGATAGGATTTGTAACAAAGTATTGATTAATTTAATCAATTCCGTAATGTTATTATTGGATCTTATTATTGAGATACGCAGGTTCGTCTGTTTGAATCCAAATGCGATGTTGCAGTTTTAAATATATCCTCGAAAAAAATTAATCTTTTATTTTTTTGTGTGACTGTACAAACCTCTTAACGTTCCTACACACGACCCAAAGTTACATCTATACTCGCACACAGATAATGAGTTTGGAACACTATTTCATAATACAATCCTACCAAGAAAATAATTGTGTAGGTATTAAAATGAAAAATAAAGATAAACCCAATGTTCCAAAACTCTACACAGTATACTGAGCACGAGTCTTTTGTAACAGACTCTGAAAAATAGTAGGTAAAATAATAAAGGTTTACAAAATAGAGATAAAGGTACATTGGTCACTAAATCCGATCGTACGTGTTACTTGCATAAACGCACTCTGTGCCTTAAAATGATTTTAACAATGTCTCCGGTAGCTAATGGAAAGCCCAAAATACCGACATTGATTATATAGGATACACTTGTAAACGCTTTTTGGTGTTTTCTTAAAGTTGTACGTTTGTAGTGAAACTACGTAGAAATGTAATTAATGAATGTCTAGCAAACGCGATGCATCCAGAAGGCGTGCTCCGTGCGCTGCCGGCGTGTGTCTGTGAGCCAATCAAGTAGTTTGTGCAAAAAACAAAAAGTGTAGTAAAGTTACCGGCGCTAAGTTTTAATGATCTGCTAGAAGAGGAGCTTGCGCGCCTTCAATGCGGGGCGCCGCGGTACGTGTCGCAGCTTTAAGTTAGAACTACATTAGACCGACGCACACGTGTAACACGCCTGATTTGTACGTAGAACGACGGCGCGTGGCATGGATCTAGTGTAGCTCTATAAGTCTAGTTTCTATAGAAAATGTATAGAGACCGACGCGCCCAGATCGGCATACGTGACATACATCTGCGCTGCGTAGACCTTTAGTCACAGACTTATCGACTTCGACAATATTAAATTATTAGTTTTCAAAAAATTTCTTTGATTTTGCTGTATAGATAGATCAAACCTAATCTTTTATCTAACTAACCCTGTGCACAATTTTAATGGTGTTACATTAAGTAGTCGAGATCTTATCATCATCATCATCATCATCATGATCTACCACCTGGCATGTTCCTAAGTAGACAATCCAACTGGACGCAAAATAATACATGTAGCGACTGCCTACCTGCTCAGTTACTAGGCCAGAGTATCATTTTTTGACAAAACTCGCTGTCAGAAATAGTAATAAAATATATGTCTACAATGTCCTTTCTGTCACAAGCAATACCGAATGTCTCAGTGAATAAGGTAGGTAGGTATGTAACAAACCCACGCGTAGTTTTCACACCCTTCCTCTCTCCGGCCTCCCACGCTGACCTACGTTACAGATGATTACCCTAACAAGATGAGAACATAATACCAGCGCCAGGGGTGAATGACAATACATAAATTTATCTACTTGTTTGAAGAGCTTATCTGCTTAAGTTTAAGTTTTTCTTGTAAATGTTCAGCTGAAACGCAAATAAAGGCTTAACTTTGAACTTTCATGTTTGTTAAATAAAGTTAATACCTATTTAATGTTGTTTCGCAAACATATTTGTAAAATAACATCAAATAATTATTATGTAGCGTTTATATTACAGTTGATTGAACATAACGCGTGTAAAATACGTCTTTCAAGAAAACATAACTCTACCTAAGTACTTATTATTAATTCACATGTCAATAAGTTCCATGAAGACCGTTGTTAGACACATGCAGTCGATGTACGCCGGCACGTCTCTGTTGGGGCAAATGCTTGTATTGTGGGCGCCTGCACGTCGCGCGGTCGCGTCACACGCAACAGGAATACACCACAGATTGCTTGTCGCGATCACGGCACAAACTCGCCCACACTACTCTACTGTATGCTGAATATTAACAGATTTCTACCACAGACCGACTACATTACTAACTACTACTATGACCACAACATCATCTAGTACAAGCTTCGTGGAAATAATACCTAATTGTAAGGTACGACCAAATGCTATAGGATTTTCCGAAACTCGAGTTTGAATTTGTACCTATTTGATTTGTAGGTATTATATGATAACAAAAGCTAACTAACTAAAATATTACAGGATCTTATGATAAAGTCAAAGTAGCTTTCCATGCGACTTTCCTAAAATAGATCGCTCCGTGTGTTTTTGCGTAAAGATCGTTGCCATACGTACGACCTCACAGTGGACGATAAACAAATAATACTTAGATATAGACCAGTCTTATTTGTTCATGAGCCGTGCTTTGTATAAGGGTCGTTGACTCTTGCTTGACTTCAGCCGATAACTCGCTGTCAAAGTCACGCCGCGCCGTCACAGAACAGAGGGCTAGAGAAATTTCACTTGAGTACGAATACCTTTGTAGGTCGCAGTGACGAAGGACATTACCCTTGCCTTAATGTTTCATGCTTACAATGCGAATATTTATAGACGGACAATAAAAAATGTATCGCGTGCTTAAGTAGGTGCCGACTGTAGTGTTCAATGTTCAACCTAGTCTGCTGTGTTGGTACTACCTTAGTTGCCTTTTTACTACTCGTATTTGTTTAGCTAAGTACCTATGTTATCTCAAGTCCAGGACTTCCGTCAGCTCCTTTTGGAAGTTAAAGGTCGGAAAAAACACTTTAGTACCTAAGTGGTTTGTGTTCCTCACGTCTCTTCTGCATGTTGTTATCTCTACAGTCCTTTGCCGTTCGTCCTTTTCCCATCCCCGCGCCCTAATACCAAGTATTTGCATAAAGATATTAGCCGTGTACCAGCGTGCATGCGGCTGACAGTCGAGAGAACATCTCGCCTTGCGCCTACAGACGAGAAAAAGTGTATTTATCAAGAAGCCTACCTACTTATGCTAATAATAACTTAAAGGGATTCGCAGAAATGTACTTTCAAAGATTTCCGAATATTTAACAAATCCCCAATATATTTATTCTTCTCTAACTAGATGGACATTTTGTAAGCGAAAACTTTGGAAAACAGGTACTTCCCAAACTTCAAGAAGGTAGGTCTATTTATTTAACAAGCCAAATAGCTGCTATACCTTTAGACAATATTGGAATATAATTTTTGAATACCTAACTAAATTACGTAAGATTATAATGTGCGAAGTGAAGGTCTCGAGTTTCCGGCTGCTCTTTGCTGTCAAACTGCCTGCGAGCTATATATAGTTGTTATTACCATACCCCGACCTACTATAATTCTTCACCAAGTCTGAGGTTTCCAAATAAGTGGGAAAATGAGCAATATTTATTTGCCCAACTGTACGTAGTTACTAATGATATAACGAATATTCGCATTCGCGAATATTCGCACATTTTTTGACATTCGCATTCGTATCCGCAAGAAACATGTGAATATTTGGCAAATGTTTTTGACAAACAAAAAGGTATCAAAGTATTGATTGGATGGATATAGAATGAAAACACAAATGATATGATTTTTTTAATTTAATATATTTCTAATAAGTACACAACTTACATTTCACATTTTCAGTATTACTAATTGTGTGTGTTATTAGAAATTTAGAGTCATAATCATGTTTTTATATCACTTTGATTTAACAAATACCGTCTTTTGCTATAATTTGGCCAATTTATCGTTACTTTGCCTAAACTGATTATTGTAATAATAATACTAACTAACGTCAAATCATAACAAATCTTTTCGAATGAACCTTCGTTCAATAAACCAGTTCCGGGACACAAAAATTGATATCTGGCCCAGTCTCGGGATTCCTGGGAAAAACGAGACTTTCGAGACTAGTTAAAATGCTTGGCATTTAAGTAATCAATACGAGATCAGTAAAGAACTTTATTAAAAACAGTATTGCAATCTTGTTTTTCTTCTTCCCTGGTTACAATCAAGTAAAATAACAATGACGATTTAGAGACGAGAATGTAAAAATCATAAAGAATCTAATGTAATTAAAATAGTAATTTCAGAACGGTAGGATCTATAATTGGTTACAAAATTAATATACGTCAGAAAAAGCCCTCTCTGCCTCTACGATACAATGGCTTAAAAAATTTCGGAGGTATGCGGAACAGAGAATCCCACATGCCTCCTTTATAAGATCCTCAATTTTAAAGGAGGCATGTGGGATTCCTAAAATTAATCTACATCAGAAATAGCCCTCTCTGCCTTTACGATACAATGACTTAAGAATTTTCGGAGGTATGCGGAACAGAGAATCCCACATGCCTCCTTTAAAAGTGAGGATCCTCCGACCAGACTGGTGTTTGTCTGGTGGACAACTGCCCGATAAATTATTTCAGGCTGTCATATTTATGTTCAAATCGTGCTTAGAACTTTAATTGCGCGATGCAGGATTAGTTCTTATGTGACGCCATAGATATTGCTACATTTCAAATTCTGGAAAATCTTCAACATGTTTTGTAAATCATATTAAAAAAAACATGTGAGCTAAGCCATTGTCCCGTTATGTTTTGGAGTACTTGTATTGCTGGACAGCTATCAGATGATTTTTCAATCAATGATTTATTTAATCTTTTCCTTTTATTTTTAAAGATAATGTAATTTCGTTGTTTTTGAGAGTTTGACAAGACACAACTTCCTCTTAATAAAATTGAGTAAATTTGTGCAAATATATAGACTTACATTAGTGAGCCTATTTTTTTTTAACACGGTTAAAGAGCTTTTCTGGAAATTCAATTTTTGAAGGCAAAAACTCAAAAGGGTATCTGCTGTTAAGTGTTGCATCGTACCGTATAGTATGCAGTATCTGGTTAAGCAGTTTTTTTTTTAATCTACGCAAGTCTTAAAAGACTCTTTATTCCCGAGACGAAAGATATCAGTCTTCAATCTCGAAAATGCGGAAAAATTGTCGAGATGCTCGATATTTTCGAGAACGAGGCTCCCGAGATGAAAGCCCTAGTCGTCATAACGACCTGTCCTCAATAAGGCATATTGCTAGCAGAACAGACGGTCGATGAGGACGAAAGGTAGGTATTCAGTTGTAGCTCATCTTTCACTTTCTGCTTCTTTATATATAACTTATCAACAGATTTTAGGAATCTGATGATGAGGAATGTAGAAGCAATTCAAAATATTCTCATCTTAACCATCCAAATTTCTTGGTAAATAGAGATAGCAGTATGTTTCTGTGATATTTTAAGCGACACATTCTACCCGAGCGTGCGACTGGAGCATGCGACACGGGCGTGCGACATGAGCGTGCGACGCAGACGTGCGGCATAGGCGTGTGTCGAATCAGTGCTGCTAATAAGGTTCACGTACTCATCGGATTGAATTACATTATAACCAAAATGTGCGGCACGCACGCTCCGCTGTAAAATAATATATCTCTAATGTTATAACGTTAAACAAGAATAACTCGATGAGCGAAACCTCTCTGATATGGATAACAGAATTAACTGCTTCCGTACAAACCAAGTAGCTGTACACAACATAGTCGATGAACGGAGACAAGTGTACCCTTCAGTCAATCCTCTAACTTGTTATTCTAGGCTGTTCACACACGAGATGTCGTATGTAACTGTAACGTCCACCCATCCAGAAAGCCTTACTAATAATAATATAATTCTTGGTCTGACTTTGAACTCGGTAGACCCAGAAATAGCCGCATATTTACGGCCTATATTATGAGGACAGTTCAAGCATGGAATGTGGACTACCGTTTATTAACTTACGAATTGTTGTGACCCCCTTGCATCTGAAAAGGGGCATGTTTTAGTGTAAATATTTCTCTATTTTACGGCAGTCCATTATAAGTCAAATATAATACAAAGGTAAATGCTTGAATGATGTAATCTAGACATTACAAACGTCAAATTCAAAACAAACTGTCGTTTACTATACAAATTGTATTTATAACATTGACAAAACAGCCCTTTGTCCGTCTGCACAAAGTCTTAGCGCATTGAGTCAACAGAACCCTTTGGATCTAACACCGCGTAAGACAACGCCTTGCTTCCAGGCGCCGCCGACGAGGGTGAAGCAGGTCGCGTGCGGGGAATGGGGAGGGCGGAGGGGGTTAAGGAATAAGGGAATAAAAGGCACTAAGTTATTGCAAATGGTTCGATAGCGCGCGACTTGCGACTCATTCTCATATCGATTGCTTTCGCTACTCGATTTACTCGAATTATAAGTCGATTAGCTAAAGATAATGTCTTGGTTGAACAAGTATGGTAGTAGTTAGCTTTCACGCCACATTAGAAACGCGTGTAGTTAGTATGTCGCCATATCTTCGAGGTTACAGTAGGCACCGTTCCGTTCTAGTAGTCTCTTTCTATTTGTGTGACATACACACATCGATAGTTAGGTAGGTACGAGTACATCAAGTATAAAATGTAGTGGCTGTAAAAACTTCTTTCATAAGTCCGCGTATTGAAACTGAAACGTCTGTGGGTTTATGCGGTCAAACATGTTGAATGTTTGTTTTAGATAGCATTAAAATTTGAAATAAAAACAAAATTATTTAAGTAGTTTTAATATTAACGTCGAAAACAAAATGTATAGGTATCGTTTTTTGTAGCGTGTTGATGAAAAATGAAAACTTTTCATTTAAGAAACAGTTAAACTCAGCCGACAAGGTCTTGTATTACTAGGTGTGTAAGTATTATTCCAAGTAGAAATTACAGTAACAAAGATCTGAACCGTGTAATACCACGCCTGAGCCGGCGCGGGCGCGAATGTTCCCGACTATAAAGTATAAACGCATTTAACTCTCAACTTGAACAACTTCACACTCACTTAGTTCTCACTTCCACTTCAACATTTTTTTATTGTAATTGTTGTGTTGGAGATTATTCAAAACCATTTTTGCCTTAAAGTATTTATTCTCACAGTATTTTATCCGAAGGAAATGAAAGAATGTTGGTTGGTTGAAAATCTATCTTTTATCGAATGTTGTTAGGTGTGTCAGCTGTTTGTGGACGGATAAAAGCAATATTGATTTGTCGTGTACTAAGGCCGGATTTACACAGAACTAGTCTTTTAAGTGGAATGTCAAAATTTTGCTCGCAAGTTAACCAATTGTGTCTTTTTATATTCCAATCGGCGTCGAACTTTTTCACCTTACAGTGGCAAGAGAGACCTGCTTACTGGCTAAAATCAAACTCTTCCTTTGGTTGAGGCTCTGCACTGGCAGAACTAACAAGCCATAATATCACTTACTTGCTATCCTAGCTAATTCAGGTCTTAGTCGTTATAATATATTCTTACGAGAAATCAATTTTTTAAAATCTAAATTACAAATAAGCTATTTAATACCAATGTGAAATAAATTATGCATCTTCTTAGAGGTCACAAAATATCGAATAATTTCGAATCATCGATTATCCGCCCGCAATCTCATCGCTACAGCATTCGGATTCCGATACTCCACCAGTTAAATAGACACACCCCGTTCCCTTAGTAAGGATAATATAAAAGCCTCGCGGGGGTCCTCTCACGCTGCTAAGGGCTCAAAGTTAACTGGCAATGTTATTTTGAATGGAATAAGAACAAAGCTGATATATTGTTTTTTCCGTGTCAGTGGACGTG
This sequence comes from Mythimna ferrago, assembly GCA_910589285.2. Lineage (NCBI taxonomy): Eukaryota > Metazoa > Arthropoda > Insecta > Lepidoptera > Noctuidae > Mythimna > Mythimna ferrago. The sequence continues at coordinate 26,029,284 of OU342690.1, forward strand.
TCGTCACGTCGTGATATCGTCGACGCGCCGCGCCGATGTCGCGCGTCTTTCGTTACGACGCGCCTTATCAGATTTAGAAACCATGATCAAGGATCTTGTATACCCTACGGACTTCATGATATTCTAATTACACAATGGCATTTTCAATACTACATTGTAAAATTGTTAGTTCCGTTCAATAATGTTTACTAAACAATAGCCGCCGATACATGCTACGTTTTATATTGAAACAGGTGGAGTGTTGCAGTGGCACTAAGTTGATACAAGTTTGCTACATGATGGTCTTTCATCACATTCTGTTGCTTCTTCAATATGTTATTTTGGTGATGTTGCTCTCAATATATGAGATAGCTTATTCGGTAGCCCATTAAGTCACTTTTATACTTTTATCAAGGATTCTAAACTATAAAACAGATTGACATAAGCTAAAATGTCTACGTCGTATAAGAAGCCGAAAGAGATTGTTTTAACATAAAGTACCAAATCCTACAAGTTGAACCGATGCCCTGGTGAGAGTCGCGGGAATCCGATGGATGTGAGACGCAAATGACCATACAACAGATAACCTTCGAGAAGAGCATCATATCCCAGCGCAAAAAAAAAGCTCACTTAAAGTATTTCTGACTTTAAGTGAGCTTGTTTTTTTCTTGTAGATAATTTATTTATTTATTTATTTATAGTTAATTAAAACGGTACATGCCCACTTACATTAATTAACATAGAATTGTAAAAAACGTAAAAAAAAAAAACAATTATACTTAATGTTGTATGGAATTTTAGAAAAAGAATTAATTTGATTATTATAATAGGATTATTTCAATAACACATAAATTTAAATTAATAATTTAAGATCAAATACAGTAATACACGTTAACATGGAACAGTGGACTGTGGAATGTTCACGAAAATAAAATTAAATATTATTAAATCTACTGCTTAAAATACTAACTTTCCGACTACTTTTGTCCGAATAAAAATGACGAAACGACCGAATGAGATAATGAAATCTTCGAAAAATAAACATGACTGTCTATTGCTATAATACTTTTCTACCAGCATAAATTACGTTCTACTGAAAACTTTGCTTTGTAATTTTTATCTTTACTTGCCGACTATTAATTCATAAATTACCTTTTATATTTCATAGATTGTGGTGCTATTTTAACTGTCACATTATACTGAAAATATTATTCTGAGTGGCTATACAGAAACTTATAAAAAATATAAAAATGTACTATCACTTGCAAAAGTCCATAAGAATTCTTAAAACATATTCGTTTGACGTTTAGTTTGACTTACGACCTTTTATTTTCAAGTTTCGCCAACAAATGATTGAAATTCACAATTTCATCAACTTATCATAAGTCAAGATGGCCCAGTGGTATAGGCACACAGATTGAAGCGCAAATCAGCGTGCCGCAAGTTCAAATCCCACGCAATTATTGACTTTTTGTAAGTTCTTACCCGATTGGAAGTTATGTATTTGCATTACATATATTAAATTATTCTTTAACTTGTTCACACATTTCTTAGAGTTAGAAAGGTAGATCACAAAAAAAACTAAATAAAGAATTAGATTTCTGCGAGGTAGACACGAGTTTTAACTTAACCGAAATGAACTGTCGTTTGGTTGTAGTTGTTGGTTAGTGACGTGAGGTTGACAGTATTGTAATATTCGCAAAATGCAGGCTAATATTAGTATTGAAGTGAGGGCGACTATCATTGGGCTGCATAAAAGTGGTCTTAATAAAACACAAATATCTGAAGAAACCGGACTGAATGTGAGTATAATAGCTATTAATGAATTGTAACTTTATTACAAATTAATCTTCTAATTAAAAAGTATGCCATTTATGAATCCATTCATCGTATCTTTATGAGGTTTAAAAGAGAAATACGTAAATCGTTGGGTTTATTGGATTGGTTATTGGATTAATAAATGCAGTTTTATTTTAAAATTATATTCAATAATTATGATTATTAACATTTTATATAATGAAAATGAAGTGAAGTAGGTATAGCTGCCTAATATATATATTTTTTTTTATTTTAGAAAAATACTGTAAATCTTTGGCTAAAAAGATATGAGGAAGAAGGTAGCCTTGCTAGTCGAAAGAGAAGTGGGAGATCGAAGCTTATTAGCGAGGCGCAGCGACGACATATGGTGGACGTATACGAAACGAATGGTTTCGCACCAACGAGACATTTTGCGGAATTATATGACACCTCGATGGATACTGTTCGCCGTGCACTTCACGCTGAAGGCGTGCATCACAGAAAACCTGCTAAAAAGCCGTACTTGACAGAGAGGCACAAACAAGAACGATTACGTTTCGCACTAAATATTTAATGTTAACTAAACTAAATGGCCTACCATTTTATTTTAACATATCTGTGATTATTCGTTAACAAACACTGTATTATATTGTGTTTACTTTCGTTTAAAACAGCTATATCTTTTAACTTGTGCCATCGCCTCATCTTAAGAATGCAGTGAACTCGCTATCAATTTTGTTGACAATAATCATGAGTCTATTTCGTTTTTTATTCTTCTACCCGCACTGTTTTAACATAATACTATAGTTCAATTTATTTTTCTCATCTAATTGACGATTATCTTGTGAGAACTAAAGTTCTTTTAACAGAAATTGAGGTTTGGTTTCAATCTTCTTTTCGTCAAGAAAATGAACAATTAAGCTATGACCTCAATACATTCATTGTGACGTTACACAAAAATAAAATGTTTACAAAGTCCAAATCATATATCACTTTTCAATAAATAACTGGATATAAACAATTACCTATATTTTATTTTATTAAAATTTGAATATCCGTTCATTGTTACGTTATTCATATTATGAATGGTCTAAGTGGGTATACTTCCAACAAACAATCTTAGGCGTAACATAGATAACGGTTACAAGATAACTTTTTGTCTAGGTAACAATTCGACGTCACAATTCTCATAAATGTTTAATTTGTAAATATAAAGAATAAACATTTTTATTAAACACGTCTTTTTATTTCCACCTTATAACATCGAAAAGATGTAACAACTAAATAATTGCAAATTACGAATGTGATTCTTCTTGTGGTTAATAGATCACATTCGTAATTTGCAACTATTTAGTGCAAAAAATGCAATAGTATTTTTCATAGAAATATAAAAAAACAATTAAATCAATATAGATTGGGAATTTTCAAAGTAAGAAATAACTGCAACGGACCGACCATGATTTGAACTCGGGTTACGTGATTTGCGAATCCAACACTTAGTTCACACGGCTACCAGCACATGACGAATTTGCACGAATTTTATCAATGCTACCATATAGCTCAGTGCGACGACAGTTCCTTAGTGTGTGTTATCTGTGGAATGTGGATACTCATACATGCGCACACATACGCACGGAAATATCGCGCTCGCTCGGTTCGTAGCAATGTAATCATTAGCGTTCCTATGGACTTTTGCGGCCTTACTGTACTTGTAACAATAACTTTTAATTGCATCATATATTCATGAATTTTACTTACCACGGGTATGCTTCGATATCGGTACCTATTTCAGGCGTTAAAAAGTTAAAACAGTCGTATTCATGGGTACGTATAAAAATCCCGAATTTTAAATTACCGATGGACAAAATCCCGAAAATTGAAACGCCAAATGGTCGTATGGTCGAAAGTTTAAAATCCCGAAAGTTCATTTGTTCGAATGTTTAAAATCCCGAAGTTCTAAATCGCGACTCATCCGTGTCGGGGTGCCCTAAGATCCCGATTTGTTTTATTTTGAGAAGTAGCACTCGCCGGCCGCTGCCGCGGCTCCGCTCGCTTCGCTCGCTCGGCTCGCGCGCTTTTGGTCACAATTCTAACCTAACCTAACCTATTTCTAATTATTATTTCCCATTGTAAACTAATGATATATAAGTAGATACTAAGTACAGCTGTGTCTGTCTGCGGGCCCATTTCGATTTAATATAATTGATCAATTTTGATTAAATAAAACTTCTTGAATTAATTCAATAATTTTATAGATATTTAATTGGAAACGATTGTTTTTTTAAAATACTGTACTTTTTTATTTTTTAATTATCATGATATTCATTAGTATTAAGTAAATGTGAACCATAAAATACTGATCGCTTAGTCTGGTGATGGCCTGAAACATAGGTTTTTATTAACCTAGTTCAGGCAAGTCGCTACAAGCTTTAATGGCAGTACTAACATATTGCAACAATAGGTCATTATTAACATGAGTGAATTAAACTAGTTTTGTATAATTAGGTAACTATGCCAATCTTCTTAGAACTTATATAGTACTACTAAGTTTTCTTAAGTTTATTTTATGTATTTTCTTTGTACAAGTACTGAAATGAATTATTATTATTCCTTTATTATCTATTCTAACATATTAATTACATTTTTAAATATTCCTTAAAAAAAATATTAAAAAAAACATTTAAAAATATAAAAAATAGTGTCCCACCGGTATCGGGAATAGGGTCCAAGCTACCGGCGGTCAGGGCTCCAGAGAAAGGAACCTCCTGACTATACGGGCCGTGTCCAGAAGTAGGTACTGCTTTCTGAATCAAGCCCTTGATCCAGTCGCCTAACGAGAGCCTCTTAAGGTGTTGGTCGAGGCTCTTGGCAATTAAGCCATTGGCTGAAACGACTATCGGTACAATAATCGCTGAATCCACTTCCCACATGTCGACAACCTCGCGAGCCAAGTCAATATACTTGATTTGTTTATCTTTCTCGGCTTTCGCGAGGTTCTCGTCATGCGGAACGGATATGTCAACAATCATTGCACGCCTCTCGCTTCGGTCCACCACCACTATATCAGGCTTATTGACAATAGTCCTGTCAGTGATGATGGACCGATCCCAGTATAACGTGATATCGCCACTATCGAGAACTGGGTCGGGCACGTACCTGTAGTATGGCACCTCCGATTCCACAAGAGAGTACTTCAGAGCAAGTTGCTGATGGATAATCCTGGCTACAAGGTTGTGTCTATGCAAGTATTCTCCGTTAGCTAGACGAGAACAACCAGAGATAATGTGGCGGATTGATTCACCCGGTCGGTGACATGCCCGACATATGTCAACCGTGCCGTCCTTCACAATAAATCTCCGGTAGTTATTCGTCATGATAACTTCGTCCATAATTGCACATACAAAACCTTCGGTTTCCCCAAAGAGGTCACCGACGCGCAGCCAGGCTACGGACGCTAGTTGGTCTACATCGGGCCCATGAAGGGCCCGGAAAAAGCGTCCATGAAGTTCCTTACTCTGCCATACTTCCTTGCGTACGTTAATGTCAAGCACTACAGGTTTGCGCCAGTTCTCGTTAGCCAAGGAGAGCGGGGTGAGTCCCTTGTCCACTGCTACTACATCCCGATGCATACCCCCGTCGGCGGCTAGGAAGTATTCCCTGAGACTGCATATCTCGCGATTGTGCAGGGACTTAGCATTTAAAAAGCCTCGACCCCCACACTTCCGCGGGATATACAGTCTCATTACCGACGACCGAGGGTGATGCATTCGATATGCAGTCAGCAGTGTACGAACCCTCCTATCCAGGGCGTCAAGTTCCGTTTGAGTCCATTTGAGTACACCGAAAGCGTACATCAATACCGGCATGACCCAACCGTTGAAGGCACGCACCTTGTTTCCACCTGACAGAAGGCTGTTAAGTACCTTCTTCAGGCGGCCAAAGAAGCGCTCCCTCAACGATTGCTTCATGTCAGTGGCATTGATGCCTAACGCTTCCGACATACCCAAATACTTGTAGGTTTCGGTTGGAGAGAGGGATCTCAGGTGTATGGAATCCGAGAGTTGGATACCCACGGATTCCACAATCTCCCCTCGCTTTATATGCATGACCGCACATTTGTCCACACCAAACTCCATCCTGATGGCAATACTGAAGGTTTCCGTTACCTTCAGTAGCTCCATCAGTTGCAGATTGTTGGGGGCAAAGAGCTTTAAGTCATCCATATAAAGAAGGTGAGATATAACCTGACCACCTCTCTTCAACCGATAGCCTAGGCCTGAATTCTCTAGCAATGTGCTCAGAGGATTCAAAGCTAGGCAGAACCAAAGCGGACTCAAACTGTCACCCTGGAATATACCTCGCTCGATCCTTACCGGTTCGCTGTTCCTCTGGATATTTCGACATCCTGGATAGCGAAGGACCGTCCTCCATTGCCTCATACATGACATCAGGAAGGTGCGAAGAGTTGCATCAACTTTATACAACTCCAGCACCCTCATGAGCCATGTATGAGGAACTGAGTCATAGGCCTTCTTATAGTCTATCCAACATGTCGACAGATCCTTTCGGGAGGCGATGAGGAGTAGCTCCTTCGTACCGCGGGACCCATTCCTACATCCATTTTGAGAGGCAGACATGATAGCGTTATTATCAACATGGTGGTTAATCTTTGCTCTCAAAATGGATGTAAGAACCTTATAAACTGTCAGTAGACACGTAATCGGTCGATAGTTTTTGGGTTCCGCGGTGTTACCGGATTTGTGGAGCAGGTGGGTAACTCCTGTTGTAAGAAACTCGGGTAGCGAGCCAGACTCTAAGGCGGCCTGGTACTGAGATGCCAAACGAGCGTGCGACCTTTGCAACCACTTTATCCAAAAGTTGTGCAGTCCGTCCGGCCCTGGAGATTTCCAATTAGGCAATGGACGGACTGCACGGGCCACATCTTGGGGGCTGATTGTGATTGCCCCCATTTCTGTTATCGATTCGCACGCTCGTTCGACCTCTCGAGTCCAACCACCCTCAGTATGACTGACAGGCACCGACCAGATGTTGCGCCAGAACGAACACATGGCGTCATCATCCGGAGGGCGCGTGTCAGTCACACCTTGGTCCGGTCGCTCCCAAGCCCTGTATACCCACCTTTCATTACTCCGGAATGTGCTATTCTGGATGTACCGTTCAACCCGCCGCTTATACCTTCGTATACGGTTTGCCCATGCATACACCTTCTGCTTCAGGAAGTCGATGGGCTCTGTGACACGGGACATATAGTCTCGGGGCTGATGTCAGTCCCCGAAAACGCCCGCCTCACAAAGCGCATCACTCGTGGGCGAGTGTTACCCTCCCTCAAGCAGATTAATTTGCCGATGAGTGCTCTGGCCCCACCAATACGACGCTCGATCCTACACTGCCAGGCCGGCACAGCTGGTTTTGGTCGTGTAGCTACGTCACTGTTTGGAAATTTGACGTGAGCTACACGACATGCCGCTACGGCCGCGCAGTACATGATCGAGTGTGTATCGGTGAGATCTTCGCAGTCATCAAAATAGTTTGACAACTGCGAATCCAGAGCAGCCACCAGCGCCTTATTCTTATTATGCATGGGCAAACGAGGTAAACGCGGCCTAAACTCAAGCGGCATGTTGCGATACTCTCGAATAGCACACTCCAAAGCACTCCTCAGTTCATTATTGCACTGGGTACTTACGTTAGTGACCGTGTCAGTACTCACCTCGTCAGTGTGAAGGGATATGTGGCTGGACTGTGGTACCACAAGTGGTACCACAGGTTGCGACGGAGGGGTAATGACACGGTTACTCATTTCCGTTCGGAGGCGATCAAGTACAGTATCGTCCAACATAATTATGATTACGTTGGATGACCCGCACCTGATCCGATAGTCGTTGTGCCGAAACGTTGACGGCTGGCTCAAGCACCTGAAACAAAGAGAGCATCCGAACACGATACGCGGTCAGGTTGTTTCCTCCCTCTGTAGCCCCGTAGTATGCGCGCATGACGTTTTCATTAGTCGATTGCGTCCATCTCATGCGCGGCACACTTCCGCCGGCAGCTGGGACCCTATCAGAGACCGGTGGGCCTCGAGGTCCCAAGCACGCCGGCGGCCGGCGTCCTCCCCGACGACGCGCAGGTGGTGGTGTCGTCGGCGGCGAGTAGTACTCGTCGCTCGAGCTCGACGCAGCTGCCGCGGCCGGTGTCACAGCACTCACAGTGAGGCTAGGTTCCGGCGGCAGCGAGGCGGAGCTGAGCGACGAGGCCGGAGGTGGTGGGCGTGCACGTCGTGCGGCAGCTCTTGTCAGCATTATAGTTTCAGCATTGTTGTCGTATTTCAAGCATCATTTTATAAAATTTATGTGTGACATAAAATGTCATCTGTCTGGTTTTATATTTTCTTTTCTTTTTATCTTTTGGACTTTATTGGTGGTAGATAAGTTTTTAATTGGTTTGTTGCCTATTTTAGAGGCTTCTAGGATAAAAATTTGTAGATATGCGGTACCGAAAACTATTAATTTGTTTTAAAATTTGCATGAACGACACAACACTTTTGACATCCAGAGTTGCCAGTTATTATTATTATTATTATTAATTTACATAAAGATACCTTATTAGTAGATATTTTATCTGTATGTTCTCTCAAACCTACACAACTCCTCGACCTACGTAGGTGCACTATAGGTTAGTCTACACAGAAGCTTGTTGAAACAGTCGTGGTATCAATGTGTCGGTAATATCTCGTAAGGGAGGAGGGAAGGGTGATTTGTCGCCGACGCGTCATAACTCCAGAGCTAATCAGAGGTACACGCCGACCAGCCGCCAGCGAAGGGTCACGAGCGGCGCGCGGCGAGCTACACTGAATCGACACGGCAATATATTGCTATCTCTCGAGATGATAGCGCTAATGATGAGCAGAAGGGCTACTGCGTGTGACCCGCGTAGAACGAAAAACATTTTTATTAATTCCTGTTAATAGAGAAAACAGATTTGATGTAAATTAGACTCTGTTTACTGATAAGACTAATCGCGCTAATTAGGCTTATTTTTCATACTTGAGCAAACTGATTAACTTAAGGCTACTTCCACATGACGCCGCAAGTTGATGCGGTGCAGCCGATTTCAATCAATCAATCAAATCATTTATTTGCTAGAATATGGTACATAAGGTGTTATAGTAAATTTGTTTCAGCATATCCTGCCATAACATGGCGTGCAAATATATTCACAGTCAGTATCGTCAATTAATCTAACTTGCACATTACAGGTTCTATTGACTTGTCTTCTAGATATTCTTTAACAGTATAATATTTTTTAAATAGTAACGATTGAAAAGTATTTTTTTAAACATTGGCAATGGTAGATTTTGTAAACTATTTGGTAAGTGATTGTAAATAATAATCGACATGCAGTATATATTTTTTGCTTGATTGGTGGCAGTCGAAGTCTGTCTTTATGCCGTGTTCGGCTATTTGGCCTGTCAGTATTCGTTTCGAATAAATTATAGTTTTTCTTGACTAAAACACATATTTCAAAAATATATAAACAAGGCAAAGGTAAAACTTTAAGTTTTTGAAATCTCACGTAGTATTGGTTTGTGTGTAATCTGCAGTGCTATTTAATAAAGATATCACCCGAAAAATTAAGGTGCAGTGAACAGTAAATTCTTGGTGTCAATCCAAATGACTTAAAATTCATTTTATCTTTGCAGAATAGGTCGGCAGTTGATGCCTAACTCAGTACACCACCCGAACGTACAGACGAACAGCTCTAGCATTCGCTCCTCCACGCGATGGAGTGGCACAAGGCTCATGGGACACCGCATTACAGAGCGGATCACATTGAAAAAGGTCCCGTTATGTACTTTGAATTTTCTTTCTATGTTTCTCTATACTCGGTGCACCACCTCAGAATTCGCCCACTCCTCCCGCGATGGCGACCGGAGTTTTGTTAACATCGCCTTGCATATGCTTTAAGTGTTGAACTTAGGTATTTGTGTTCTTTTCAACCGTTTTAGTGAACAAACAGTCCTTGTTTTAGCCTTCTGTTGATTTCCTTTCCTCTGTGCTGTGAATACCGTGGTAGCCTGCACCCTCTTGCTCTGCCCTACTCGCCGACATACCTCGCTACAGTGCTCGGTACGTACGCTGCGAACCTTAATTAAATCCTCTTCAAATGTTCGATTGCATTCACACTGCTTCAGACCGATCCAACCTAAAGCAACGAACAGAACTGATAGTTTTATAAACTCCTATTGTTTTCCAATGCGTTGTTGCATGTTTTGATATTATAATTATTAAAATAAAATATTTCTCTGGTACTTAATTAAATGACTAATAAAAGAGATTGTGTTGCCAAAGTGATTTAATTTTATGATAGAGCGTTTCCAACAAACAATAACTGTTTTATTACTTTTCCACGTTCAGCTCATAAAGCGTCGGATACTTCCCCAGTTCAAGGTCTTGGATAAAGCCGGATGATCGTTTAAAACTCTTATCTGTTAATACATAGAATATTCATTAGATTGAAATGAGAGGAACACCAAACATTATTAATTAATGTAAATTAACTATCATCGTTGTTGTTTACGAGACGGGTCGTTGGCTTCCAGAGTTTATTTTTGGAAAAATAATTTTGTTCACGTTGAGAACTGTCATCTTACAATAAACAATGTCTGTGTTGTATAGTATCATACTAATGTATTTCATAGTAGCTCATATGATTAACGAAACAATTTCACGTTCAGTAGTCTATTAAATTTCATGAAATATATAGGTAAGTGAAAAGTAATTTTATTCACCATAACTTCGTCCACTATTAGATAGTTACAGCAAAGACACTTTGAGTTCCGGAATTTTATTTATATTTCAATTTTTTGTGCGTACTCACACTTTCCTTTCTGAAGCGCATACTTTAACTGATATGTGATGCTACCCTATTTGAAATGATGACGTTACCCCGTTTTAGAGGAAGCATGTTCCCACTCTGCAAGCGGTCGATATCGAAACTGATCGTAATTTGGCGAGTCTATTGGTGAGGCGACGCGTTGACATTAAGCGACCAGAAGCGACACGACGCGATATGGCGTCGAATGTTGCACAACAGATGGAATCACATCGGTGTTCTATCAGTCTGTTTATCTCGTACCTTCTATATCAAACGTAGTCACATCGATAGGCAAGTCGTTTATAGACTGATGATGCTTCTGTTCAAACACCTTACAATGCTGTACAACGTTCTCTTTGATTATTTTCTCATGATCATCATCACGATCCTGTGCGTCCCGCATCTATCGGATTCCGCAACCTTCACCAGGTCATCGGTCTACCTTGTAGGAGGCCTTCCAACACTTCGTTTTCTGGTAGAAGGTCACCACTCCAGAATCTTTCGGCCCACATTTTCTAATGATATCTGCAGCCAATTACCGTCCAGGTATCCTTTATTAGACACGTTCCATAAATAGATGCGTTAATTTTGAAGCTCTCATTTTCAGAAAGCTTAACGTTAATTCTCTAAAACTGGGTTAATTAATAGTAAACCGAACCTTTTTGTACCCGGAATAATTAACATTTCCGACTTATACGTACTGAGCAGTGGGTAGAAATCACACTGGATGTAATAGGTATGACTATGGGGTAGTTTTCAGTGTCAAAATAATTATATTTTATTTAGTCCGTATTTTAGATTATAAAAAAATATTGGATACGTATTTTTTCTTTTTTCGATTAAACAAAAAATAACAAAGATATGCGTGTAATATAGGCGTGACGTTACACGTAACTTTAACGGGCTATAAATATCATGGTCATTTTTGGTTTAATTTACAAATAAAAAAATAGGTGTCCCTTATTTTTAACCCCCGACGGACGGACGGGGTGTTATAAGTTTGAGGTGTCTGTGTGTCTGTGTATCTGTCTGTGGCATCGTAGCTCCTCAGCGAATGGACCGATTTGGATGCGGTTTTTTATTTGAAAGCTGACGTTACCAAGATGGTTCTTAGATAAAATTTATGAAGATCTGTTAAGGTGTTCATAATCATCAGCTCATTTGTTGGCTGTGGCAAGAATCTTATATACTTAATGGATGTATAGTTTACTAATAAACACATATATGCGACCTAATGTTTAAAATACTCATGTACCTATATGCCGACACGATCAAGCTGGTCTGATGATTGAGATCAGAGGTAAGAGACATAACATTGGAATGTCTATTAATACCCATCCAATTTCGGCATATTTAGATTTATCTTAAAAATAGTTGACTCATGACGAAGATCTGATGCAAAATTGGGAAGTGGCTGATGAAACCCTGCCAGCCAAAACTCGGTGTGTTTACTAAAAGGCATTTCTAGTAAACACACCGAGTTTGGGCTCATTAGGTTTGTCTTAACTAGTTTTAAATATTTTTCATGATGACGAGGACCTAATACTAAAACTGGGAGGTGCCTAATGGAACCCTGGGATGCCCACTAGTAAACACATCGAGTTTGGGCTCATTAGATTCGTCTTAACCAGTTCTAAATATTTTCATGATGACTTGGACCTGATGCTAGAACTCGAAGGCGGCTAATGGAACCCTGGAATGCCTACTAGTAAACACGTCGAGTTTGGACTCATTAGACTAGTCGTAACCACCGTTCCTCGTTCTTTTACCTTTATAGAATTTATGCGTTGGGGGATTTATAAAATTTTCAATTTTGCTATTATTGAATAATCTAAAGGACGGACTAATTACATTTTTTACGGCAACTAGCCAATGTGAGTAACTAAAATTAATAACTATCTGTAACGTGTTAAATGGTCATGTAGCAATAACGCATAGACGGCAATGTACTGTTATCCCAATTAAAACTTTTTCATTGCAGGTATTCTCTATGCGAAATGTTTATTTCCCTCTGTCACCTCTAACTGCGCACAATGGATGACCTGGCTCTGGCTACTGCAATATCATATTGTTTAAACTCATTACTCATCGGCGCTTGTTTTTCTTTTCTCTATGATCATTACCTTTGTTCTTTATAACTCGAAGTTTCAAATCTAAATAAATTACTCGTAGATTGATGACTAAACACAAACAAAGAGTTTTTCTATGGAAATAGATTTCGTCTCGCTACAGCTTTTTTTTACTTTGAATGGAAACTTACTTTTTGAAGAAAATGTTATCTTAACACTAATCGGTTTTTAAGCGATCTTTTACTATTACAAATTATGATGCTTCATCCACAGACTTCAAATAACTATTATTTCTACAGAAATAGTGGTAGTTAGTAGCTCTATGAGTCACCTTATCAGACATGAAGTGAACTACATCATTCAACACAGACTGGTTCTAATATCTTCGAGAGACTAGCGTCCTGCAGCATCCATCAGCCTTTGTCCGAGTCTCGGAATAAATATTCCAGTCGCTACCACGAGCCAGTTGTGAGTGAACCTTTACCATGAGTGTGCTCGGACAGAAAGGACTGGACCGGTCGGCAATCAGAATAGATAAAACATAAATGTTAGTTATGTTGAATGATTTGTGCTAATGAGAAAGTTAAGTCATTTTTATTTTTAAATTTATGTTATTAATTTGCCTTTTCTTTTTTGTATGGACATTGTTATCATTTTTTTTATTTTTATTTCTATAATTATTTATTGACATTGTTATTATTAAATTATTAATTGACATTATTGTTGCTAAATTATTAATTGACATTTTTTTTTTCTTTTTTTGTGTAACTTTTTTTGACATTTCATTACTATTAGTCATTACTGTTTATTGCTGTGTATTAGTTTCTAAGTTTAATATTCGTATACAATTAATTGTTCAAGAATAATTTTTTTTTTCTTTTATTTATCATATAAACAAAGATTACAAGGATTATTTAGTTTAGTTAGTTTAGTTCAACCAAAAAACCACTAAGATTTAAACTTGTGCTATCATGAATCCATCTCAATATCGAAACAAATTGAGTTTTCAATTTTATACGTGTACGTTATTGTCGATATTAATTTATAAAAAACTTTCTGTAAATAAGTAGAAAACATTCTTAGACAATACTTAAGTAATATTGCTTAAGTTTACATTTGATATTTTTAGGTGTAATATTTCTTTTTATTTCTGAGGGTAGGCCATTAATAAGTCGCGGCACAATATACCCGCTAGTTCGCTCGCCATACGTGTTGTTGGCGCGCTGTGTACAAAGCCTATTCTCAGAAACTGCCCGAGTGCATACAGGATGTTCGATTTTGTTTATTAAATTTTCATTGAAAAATTGTTCTTTTAATAACAGAAAATTTATTTGAGTATGAACTGGTAGGACATTACAGTGTTTAAAGAGACCATTTATATTATCGTAAAATTGATTTCTAATTTTAGGAGATACTATTGTTTTTAAAATTTGTAGTTGTATTTTGTAAATACTGTCAAGATAGGTTTTATAGGTACGACCATAGCTACGAATAAATCAATCAATTTTTAGGCGCAGGCGCTTGGTCTCGCGCCAGTCGTATCGAATTATGGTCCCATTGAACAGGGAGCGCACCGCATATCTCCTGCAAACCTATCTAATTTCCATTGAGTTTTGCCATCACGATCGAAATTCGGTCGGGAGCATAATATTGCACAACTAAAAAATATAATTAAATATCACAAGCCAGAATATCTGGGTTGAAGAGAAAAATTGCACTTTATTTTAACAACCTTATCTGAATTTTCTTCTCATAAAACGGTGATTCTTTTTTTGCCGAATGAAATAACGGCACCAATGAAAATATCGAACACTGAAAAAAAGCGGAAAAGCTTAATCCGCAAGGCGGACTTCGGTTCACTCCGGGATTGTTCTCATCAGTGCGAGTTATTAAAATAACGCTATTGAGTTATGTTTATAATTAATAACGAATAAAAGCACGTCATCGTGATTGGTTTGTCACATAAAGTTACCAATGTAACGCTCCACAAACAGAAATAGGCATATATGCCTTAGTTTTCATGAACACCTCAGACAAGGGAAGGGTCCCACCTGCATGCCCGCGGCGCTGCTCCACACTTGGCAGGTGTTCATCCGTGAGCTCGCCTGTTACTCCTACATTTAGCGCAACCTACTTCTGATTAAGTTTCCACCAACAATAGTTTACCAAAATGAGATTGCCCGACATCCGACCTCTAAAGAAATCCGGGAACTTATGAAGTAAACCACGTAACTGAGAAAAAAGGTGTGGGATTGTTTTTTTTTGTATAAAGTTTCCAGATAATACTTGAAAATCGTATCATTCAATTCTATCTTATCTCACCTTTGTTCAATTTGTTTATAACTAGGGATTTTTTTTTAATTATTATTACTGTCCCACTGCTGGGCAAAGGCCTCCCCCAAGTCCTTCCAGACATTCTTCTCTCGCGCCGTCTCTAACCAGTTCTCGTGATACGCGTCTAGATCATCTCGCCACCTCTTTCTAGGGCGACCTCGATGGCGTTTACCGTTTGCAGGAACCCACTGGGTGGCGACACTTGCCCAGCAGTCACTGCACATGCGGCTGACGTGACCCGCCCAATCCCATTTGAGCCTGGCAGCCTTTTTGCCCACGTCTATTACGCCCGTTTTGGAGCGCAACTAGGGAATTAGATTTATTTTTTGCTCATGTAAAATAGAAATAAATAGCTTAGCTTTGGGACTGTCCTTAATATAATTTCACGCTAATGGCATCGCCGTCGGCCGCTCGCTCCACTTTCCGAAAGCTATAAACAGCCAGTAAGTAACGTTTTGATTAATTGAATTTCAGTCGGAGCGTCAGAACTTGCTACAACTGTACAGCGAGCACAGGGAGGCTGCGTGAGGGCTACACGGTAAGCCTCTCTATTATACCTTTCACTTGAGAGTGAATGCGATTATTGCAGTCAATTAGTCGCACACAAAGGGTCAAGCACGCTTTACTTATACAATTACACCGACCGCAATTTGGAAGCTCTAATTATCATTTGTTCTGTCAACTGTTATTACAATCAATTTTAGTTTGAAACAATATCCCGAATGGCTGGTGCCACGTACTGTGCGCGCTCAACACCCGCGCGCTCGTGCGCCGGGCGGTGGACGTTCGCCGCGCCGGTGAGTTACGCTTCATCTACATTATTTCGCTTCATTTCGTTTGGAGTTATTTTTCTCTCACAACAACAATAAAGTCGTCTTAGAATCTAGAATTTATTGTCTCGCCGAGATTAGCTGTGGGCATTAACGAAATAAATAATGCTTTTATATATACGAGTATACTGCTTACTTGAGAGAGATTATTTTGGGAATAAATGTCCAAAGCTGAATATTATTTAGAAGTGAACTATTAGAGAGGCTAAAGCTTAACTGGCTGCAAAAAAAATTGAAGTTTTTTGCACCGGCATAAAACATTCTTAGAATACATTCATTGTTCTCACAGCTAAGGAGTGGCTAGCAACTACCTAGGGATATCCAGCACCCGAGCAGTGCCATAAAACAGTGAATTCCTGTAGCCTACTCCTTGCTAACGACTGAGTCAATAGGTTTGAAAAAAAAAATATGTTTATTAAAAACTCATGTACAACTCGATTTCGACATGTATTTTTTTAATATGACTAATACTTTTACCAAAAAAAAAAAACATCGACCTGATACTTTTTCACTTGTTCTTCAGAATGTACATAGCATATTATGTAAATCAATAAAATGTTTCGCTAACAAAATGGATTTAAAGTCAGCGGAGCTATAACAGGGCGCAGCTTGCCGGAATTAAATGCTAACATGCCACTTAGGCAGTAGGTACATTTGTATGTGTCCATTTAACTCCGGTCATGTTTAGGTTATTTTCAGGCAAGCGTGCTCCATCGTCAACCACATCCTCGCTTACCATTATGTGAGATTGTGATCAAATGCGAATTTATCAATAAAAATATACTGGGCAAGTGCGATTCAGATACGCACCTTGAAGGTTCCATACAAACTTATCTATGTAAATACTTCAATTCCGGAATGGAGTCCGGCAAGATTTTACCAAATCGCAAAAAAAAAAATGTGACTTAACAACAAATTTACAGTTTTCAGTCTTATATATATATAAGGTATATTATTGAGGATTTTCGAAATAAACCACAAATTGTTTCTCTGAAAACAAAGATTTTATGTGATAAATTATCGTTTAACTAAAACTACACTTTTATCTCACCTGAAAACAAAGAAACGACATTAAAGTTCACTAATATCGCCTCCTCAATTATATCCCTTTAATTATCTCTCTACAAGTTTTTATGACAATAAATGCACAAAATAATCTAAAAATCATCTGTCATTGAATGATACGTCACCCCATATCCACAGCTTAAAAATTAAAAAAATGAAATGTCATTTCCAAGGAGGTCATTTCATTACATCTCCCCCCCATAGGAACGAAAATTCTAAATAATATAATACAAACAATGCACCTGCAAGCTATCTTTATACCTATTCGTTTTCTTCTACTTCATCTTCTGCCGTAACAGGTTGTAATTTTGTTATGTGGAATAAAGTTGATTCTGTTTTTCTGTTGCCAGTGTCAATCTTATAAATGGAGTTCGATATTTTCTCTATTATCTTGAAAGGGCCTATTTTTAATTCGTCTAATTTTCTCCTGTTCAGTCTATTTCCATTTTCTACATATACACTGTCTCCTATCTCGAACTCTTGTATTTTCCTATTTCTATCAAATATTTTCTTGTTGTACTTGTGAGATTTTATTGTATTCTCTAATGCCAATCTTCTATCAGCAATCCACTTGTCTTCCTTTTCTATTGTTTTAATTTCATTTGGTAAAATACTGACATTTGTACCATCCAGTAAATATTTTGGTGCAAAACCTGTAACAGAATGGTCTGTTTCATTATATTTCTGTACACATTCTCTTGCTACTGTTGTCCATGTTCTCTTATTATTTTTCTCATTTATTTTACATCTTATTTTATTTACTATTGTTTGGTTTAATCTTTCGTTCAAGCCGTTCGAAAATGGCGTATTCACAGCTGTAAATATTAGTTTGATGTTATTCTCCTGCAAATACTGTTTAAATTCTTTTGAATTGATGCCTGGATATTGGTCTGTCAGAATTATTCCAATCTCATCTGTCTCGAGTACTTTCTTTGTTAGTTTTATAAAGTCACTTGCGTTCTGTGTTTTTGAAGTCACAATAAACGCATATCTTGTGTAGTGGTCTACTAAAAGGTGTAAGTATTTTTTTGTTGACCTAGATCCTCCAAAGCCACCTATAGTATCCATTGACATTATCTCAAATGGTTTTGTTGCTGGTCCCAGTTGTGACATTAACCCAAATTTTCCTTGACATCTTGATTTATTTTTTATGCATATTTCGCATGTTTTACAAATATTTATGATATTTTTTGTTAGGTTTTTAGCTGTATATAGTGGACTTATTTTTTTCTGTAATTGTCTGATTCCAATATGGCATAAATCTTCATGCACCTTTTTTATAATTTTTTTACTAAATTCTTCTGAGAGTATAATCTTTTCAAGTTTCTTTATTTTTTTATAATAGATTTTATTTTTATGTAGTAGATTTTGTTTCTTTTCTTTTATTGTTTCATTTTTTTCTTGGTCTTCAACTATATCTTTTATTTGTATTAAATTAACTATTTTTAATAGTTCCTCCTTGTTATCTTCTGATTCTAATACAGGGTTTCGGCTCAAACAGTCTGCTTCTATATTTTCTTTACCAGGTATATATTTTACTGTAAAGTCATATTGAGATAGGTAATATGTGAGGTCACCCAATTCTTCATCTGTCCTGCATTTAATATTCATGTTCTCTAGAGGTTTGTGGTCTGAGTAAATAGTGAAATGTTTTCCAATTAGCCAGTGTTGCCAGTATTTTACTGCTTCTTTCATAGCAATACATTCCAAATATATGGCGTTTTTTCGTTTTTGAGATTCGTTTAGTTTTTTTGAAAAATATGCCACCGGTTTGTCTTTACCGTCTAGTTGAGTCTGTTTTAATATTGCCCCGATACCCTCTAAAGATGCATCTGTAAAGATTTTTATTGGTAAGTCTTTGTCGAATATTTCCAACACAGGTTGAGAACATAAATATCTTTTTATTTGATTAAATGATTCTTCACACTTCTCTGACCACACAAACTTTTCATTTTTTCTTAATAAATTATGTAATGGGTCTAAAATAATTGCACTTCTTGGTATGTATTCATGGTAGAAGTTAATTTTTCCCGAAAATTGTCTGATATTCTTTTGTGTCTTAGGAGTTGGAAAATGTCTTATCGAGATCAAATTGTCTTTTAGTGGTCTTACCGAATTGTTCTGAATTACATGGCCGAGGTACTTTACTGAGTCTGAAGCAAAGTTACATTTCGTAAACTTCAATCTAAAGCCTTCTTGTATTATTGCCTCTAATACATTTCTTATGTGTTTTATATGTTCTTCAAAGGTGTTCGAGTATATCAGAATATCATCAATATAGTTTACGGAGTATCCTGTGAGATTGTGCTTTCTTAGAATATTGCTTAAAATTCTCTGGAAAATTGCTGGTGATGTTTTCAAGCCAAAGGGAAGGCAGGTCCACTGGAAGTGGCCATCTTGTGTGACAAATCCTGTTTTATATCTGTCTTCCACCCGTAATGGTATCGCCCAGAATGCTGAATTTATATCCAGTGTAGTAAAATACTTACAATTTCTAGTTTTAACAATCAAATCATCTATTAACGGAAAAGGTTGAGCTTGTGGAACAACAATTTTATTTAGTTCTCTGAAATCTATACACAAGCGGGATTTCCTATTTTCACCCTTTTTAAATGCCAATGTCACTGGAGCAGCGAAAGGACTGTAGGATTCTTCTATTAAATTATTCTTTAGTAACATGGATATTTGCTTTTCAATTTCTAATTTATCTTCTATTGTACATCTGTATGGTCTTTTACTACAGTATCTATTTACTAGTAAATCTATGTGAGCTTCATAATCTCTAACTGTTCCTATATCATACTTGTCCTTTGCAAAAATTGTTTTATATTCCTTTATTATTTTCTCGATCTCAATTTTCTTTTCATTATCTAAATGGTCTGTCATACTTACAAACTCTTCTGTTTCTATATGTTCATTAAAATTTATTGCTAATGTTTTTATATTCTTTTCTTCATTTCTGTTATCTTTAGACATTTCATCTATTTTATTTGTTCTTATCTTTTGTTCTATCCGCAAGTCCTTTTTTTTTTTTTTTTTTATGGTGGGAAAAAATCATGCATTGACATCCCCCGCCCTTGGGCGGAGCGGGAGATAGTGTCAGACTCTTACTGACTAAAAGACCCACCCCGTTCCTTCTAGCCTTCATACCGGGGCTCGAGCGCCCTTTCGGATAACCCTGGCCCCAGTAGGCTTCGACCCGGCTGGGTCCCTGCTGTTGCTGACAACTCCTTGAGGCGCGCGGGAACAGCGCGCGCCGTCGACGACTTGGGCTTGGTCCGGACAGTTACCGGACGGCCGGACAGCGAGCTACCCATTGCTCACTGTCCGCAAGCCCGCGTCTACGTTGGCCGGAAATCGGGATCAGAATTCCGGCGACGGCGGCGGCGATAACGCCGTTGCCTGATGCGTTCGGCCTCCTCCTTTGCGAGCATTACTGCTTCGCAGAAGTCGGCGACCGCCTGCCACTCCTCCTCGCTCCGGACCATGGCCTCAACCAGGGCCCGGCGCGAGAGGTCTCCGCCGCCGATCGCCCCCACGAGGGCACGGCGATGCTCCGCCCAAGCAGGGCACACCTCGACTGTGTGCTCCACCGTGTCCTCCGGGCGTTCCGCACAGTGGCGACACCCGGGCGTCACTTCCGCATGAATCGAGTGCAGGAATCTCCCGAACGAACCATGTCCGGTGAGTACCTGCGTCATGCGGAAGGTAAGGACGCCGTGAGGTCTTTCCAGCCACGCCTCAAAGAGGGGACTTACCGCCATCCGCAAGTCCTCGTTTTGGGTTAGTTTGAATTTCTTTATCATATCCAATCCGATTATAAAATCATCAAAATATTCATTTTCTACTATGTATACATCCACCTCTTCTTCTAAATCAAATATTTTTATTTTTATTGTTATCAAGCCATCTGTTTTTTTCACACCATTAACCGTTTTCATATATGCTATATTCTCATTGTCCTTTTTTTCTTTTATTTTAATCAGTCTTGAATTTATTAAAGAGATCTGTGAGCCTGAATCATAAATGCCGCTCACTTCTAGTTTATTTTCTAATAAGAGCTTGATTTTGATTAATGGTGTACTTACTCGTTTTTTTTCTCAGTATTTATATCTACTTCAATAATGGAGTTGTTATTTACATTTCTGGGTTTAAAAACTTTTTCAGATTCATTTTTATTTTTCTTGAACCAACATGACTCTTCCGGATGATATCTAATTCCTTTGTTCAAAGATTCACAAGTGTTACATGGCTTCTTCTCGTTAGTTTTATTTTTATAAAGGAATGTATAACTCTTTATTGTACTTGAGTTTTTCTTGTACACCATACCTTCATATTTTCTTATCTCATTGAACAAATCAGTAGTGTCATTGAGTTCATCTCTGTTTAACCTATTTAAGATAAACCCAGGTAAACCTGTTGCAATAAGATCTATCATTGTTTTGGAGTCTATCGATTTGTTTATGCCTAGCATTAGCCTTTCTTTTCTAATAGCGTAATCAATTAGTAGTCCTTCTTTATATCTAAATGCGAGAGCATATGTAACTATGTCCCATCCTCGGTTTTTAAAAGTTTCTAAAAATTTGTTTTTCCATTCATTCCATTCAGCCTTTATTGTTAGTTTTATGGCCATCGAGCTATACCAATCCAAACAAGATTTTTCTAAAAATAATCTCAATATATCTATTTTTGTTTCATCTTTTGATATATTAAAGCGCTCACACTCCTTTTCAAAATTCTCAATCCATTGCATTGCATTAGGGTTCTTGCTTGTGAATTTTTCAATAATAAATTTCTCTGAAATATGTTTTAGGTTATGTTGATTTTCTTTCTTTGTAGTAGTTTCTATTAATTTTTCCAAGATATGTTGGAAATTGTCGTTTATGTCTATTGGTTGTTTTGTGCTCATTTCTTCTAAATATTGATATAAAAATTGCATATTACCTTCCTCATCTCTATATGTTTTCTTAAGATCTTCATCCAATTTTATCCATATTTTTCTACTTTGATATCTTTTTTTATACTATTTTTTATTTTTGAGAAAGTATTCATTTTGACAATATATGTATGATGAATCACCGGCTTCAGCTCATCAGGTAAAACATAACATTTTCCTTCTTCTGTAGATATTGAGGTTATGGCTAATACATTTGATTTGCCATCATTTGAAGCTATCATCGTAAACTCAAATTGCAGCCGGTCCATCTTCTTTTAGTTAACAAAAATGTCGTTTTATAAGGTATATTATTGAGGATTTTCGAAATAAACCACAAATTGTTTCTCTGAAAACAAAGATTTGTTTTATTCAACACGCTTTTACAAGTATTATGTAATAAATTATCGTTTAACTAAAATTACACTTTTATCTCACCTGAAAACAAAGAAACGACATTAAAGTTCACTAATATCGCCTCCTCAATTATATCCCTTTAATTATCTCTCTACAAGTTTTTATGACAATAAAATGCACAAAATAATCTAAAAATCATCTGTCATTGAATGATACGTCACCCCGTATCCACAGCTTAAATATTAAAAAAATGAAATGTCATTTCCAAGGAGGTCATTTCATTACATATACTTGTGATATAAGACTTTATACCAAATTTCAGGATTCTAGGTCAATGGAATTATACTATATGCATATATATACCCTATGAATTCTGATTTCCTCGAGAGTGTCGAAATGTAAGTTTGCCACATAAAACAAAGTGTTTCTTTATCGTTAACTTAAAAGTTTGATTTATTTACAGCTTCAAGAGTCCACCGACTTGAGCATATTGATTTAATTTCAAATACGCATTCCCGAGATAAAGGGTCTTGACTGACAGACAGACAGTCAAATGGACCGACAACAGAGTGATCCTATAAGGGTTCCGTTTTATTCTTTTAGTGAAAAAAGAGCGGGAATTATTTGAAGATTTCTCACCAATAAAAGCACGAATGTAACGATTTAAATCTGTGTTGTTTCTCATTGCCATGCGGAGCGCGCTCGCCGGCGGCCCTGAGTACACACGTCAGGCCTAGGAAGAGGAAACACACTCACGCTAGTCGGACTGTGATAACAACAGCTGGGTGATGTTACCCAGATGTTTGTAGATCCAATTTCTTTTTATGAACCTATTGAACATTTTTTTTAATAATCTATATTGTATACCACTGCTGAGCGAGGTATCCTGCTTCTCCTTCTAAACTTCGAGGTCTAGAGCATTCTCTGATAAAGTTTGTCGTCACATCAACTTCGTCGTGGTCGACCTCAACGGCATCATTTTCTTTTAGACGTCCAGTGAGTCTTCGCTGACCTGTCGGGTGCATTCGTGCGACGTGACCAACTCACAATTATGTCGTTACCTGGCAGCCTGTTACCTCACTATTGGACAGAGACTGCTCTCATGACTTCCAGTCCTTGCCACCAATAGCCATTGTGAACCATTTATTATTTATTTAACCATTGTCCACCGGCATGTCCTAGAACCAGAAATTCGAAGACATGTGACATCCACCAACCCGCACTGGACCCGCGTGGTGGATTACGGCCCATTCCCTCCCCTAGAGAGGAGGCCTGAGTCCCAGCAGTGGGAACATTAAAAGACTGATGATGATGATGATGATGATAGCCATTGTAGCCCAAATTGTTTATACAGATGTTATTAGTTATATAGACATACATTAAAATGGAACATGTAGGTGAGGTATCTTTTAAAACACATGTAAATGCCTCAGAGATATACAACAGTAATACACTTATTACAACTAGCTGCGGTCACTTCACTAAGTGCAGTAGTATCGTGAACAGCTTATTGCGGATGCTGTATAACACATAATGTATAATTCCTGCGGCCGGCCGAAACTACTATGACAACAGAATGTTTCGAGGGATCGATTATGATGTTAATTTTGTTCCTTCATTATTTGATACCGACAGACAGTTATTTCAAACTTTTTAGGGGTTTTGTTGTACTGAATATATTATTTTGTATAAAGTTTTTTGACCTTTGCGCTTTGTTCCAGATTAACCTTTCGACCTCAGTAGGTAGATTAGTGGCTCAAATATATACACGGCACTGATTGCTCCTCGAGGGACGCTTTGTGAACATTTAAGGACTCGAGGACGTCTTCTCTAGCTTCCTAATGATGGGCCGTTTAAAGCTTTTTGAAGAGGTTCGCATAAAAGTGTGTTTGTACGTCTTTACCTGCGCCCTCAATTATAATCTCGTACCGGAAATAATTAGGTACTCGATGTAAGATCGTCCTTGTCGGGATCGTCTTAAATTCTTTCTTATAGAATAATGTATATATAAAACATATCTCTTTATGAAAAGATTAACAGCTTTTAAGACTCACGCATCAGTTTTGTCCATTGATTAAAATGGTCATTACAGGTGTGATATAATTGAAATTGATTTCCTAAAGCCCTCGGTACAAAAAAAAGGCCACTACTCTTGTTACAAGAGCTATAAATGAATGAAAATAATAATAAATCATGTATTATCAGGCATCTTGGCCCATGGATACGTTACAGATTAACATACATAAGTTAAATGCAGTATTTTTAACCGTATCAGACTTAAGACTTAACTCTAAAACTTAAACCGCAAACATTAGATACATAGTATTCATAATAATTAGTCTAATTCAATTCTGTATTGCTCTATAGCGCTCTTTGATAATAGTTAAACTTCAAACACAGGGCTCGCCGGCGGGCTGTGAAGTGGAGTTAGTCTTGAACTAATCCGCAGTTAGAAACACAACAAGAGATACTGCCTTTGTCCACTCCCACCACACCAACTTGCTATACTAAGCCAATTTGTTCTGTAACTTTCTACTTCCATGCCTATAGATCGAGGTCTGCTAAAGCCGTAATGTTAATCTTGATATTCAAGAGGATACTCTTGAAATTACTATTGTTAAAAAAAATACCTAATAATAAATTTTTATTTTTCCAAAAAATATACAAACACAACATTTTTAGGAACCGTAATGGATGGAACCTAAGTGGATGAGAGCAAAAAGATCCTGACTTTAAAAGAACCTGTTTCTTATAAGTCAGTGTGCCTTCGAAGTTATTTGTGTATTATTTTATCATTATGTCTTGTACCTGTTAATTCCTTGACAGCAAAAAATAATTCTTCTTGGACTTATAAAAAAGTAGGAGGACACCAGACGACGAAGAGTTTAGATTGACTGACACACAACATCTGTATTGATTCCACTTCATACAAACAATACGTACATGTAGTACACAATATATGTATATAATGTGTTATCTTAAAGTACTTGTAACTAAAAAACTGGTATGGCTTATAATATAAGATGCAAATAGAAAATGCATAATATGCAGAACTGACTACGTCCACATCGTTTTTTGATTATACAACCTACATATTAGGAATATGCAAAGTTTATCTTGGAATGGAAGGCATATTTTGTCCTGAAATCACATAATCTAAACACAACTAGATTCAATGTGTATGATTAACAATATCTAATATTGTCGGCATAGCGGCGCATCACATGAGTCATTATGTATTCATAGCATCCAATTTACTTATTTAAATGCCGCCCGCACCTTCCTGGCACTACACTAGCAATCATCGTAAACACACAACACTAGCTCGCAGCGAGGGAGCAGGAGCGTCACGTTTACACGATTATTATGTTGAAAGTTGCTACAAGTCTACGAAGGGCGCGCTACTTTTAGAATTCGAAACTTATTAAGATCGTCTTAGTAGGGTAATTTGAAAATATCAATGGAGATTATAATAGACTCATAACAGGCTGTTGACATTATTAGAATGTCTTGTAGATTAGGTATTATTACATGTGCCACTGTGAGCGTCCTCTTGTATGATTTCCTCTTAATCAGCTTCACCTATTTTTTTTACAACGTCTGCTTCATGAGTTATGGAGAACTTTAGAAACATAAGGATAGTCACTCCATAATACCTTTATGTCGGGTTCGATAAGCCCTAGGCTCCATAGCGCTTGCTGGAGAAGGTCACACAGATAACGAGTACTTAGTACGACAGTAAAGTTTTTTATGAACCTCCAGCACACCGCCGCCCCTTGTACATGACATATATTTTTTATTATTCAATATACAAACGTCTCGTTCGTTAGGTTTACTGGCCGCGCAAGGTCGCGCTGACTCGGCCGCACTTCGGCGGCGGCTCGTCGTTGCTACCTATGGAAGCTCACGATGAGCTAACTGACTAGGTATTGTAGCTTCTACAACAACAATTTTACGAGACTTTTTCGTTTTATTACTATTGTTCGATGGAGTTAGGATGGGTTCCAAGTGGACAGTGGACGTGACAACACCGCCGTAACTTGTGTTACTACAACTGTAATATCAATCAATAATTTCGATAACTATACTTGTTTGATGGCGAACAGACTTCTGTAAAATATGAACAGGGTCCGCAAAGTATTAGGTACGCAAATATATTTTCTTGATATACTCTTTTCTAGCAGCACTGTAGAGATCAAACGCGTGGGCTGATTATTGATGATTATTAAGTCAATCAGTTTATTTTAAATTTACAAGTGTCATGTATAGTACGAGGAGATGTTTCCAAAAATCTAGAAAATAAAGAAAAAATATCCATGAAACCTGATTGCAAGAAAAGTCTAAAAAGTTCCAGAAAAATCACTTTTCAAGCAGTCTCATGCGGTTGGTCATATGCGATTAAACTGAAATATTTTATATATTCGTTTTTATGACAAGTTAAAAATTTGACTAAACACTATTATCATTGTTTGCAAGTTATACAGTTACAGATGATACCTTATTTATAAACAGCTATTTTGCCTGCATCTATTTTGAGAGCCGAGTCACCCGCGTCCATAGCAGAATACACGAAGCAAGTCCCTACACGTGGTCCCCGGGTGGTGCTAATCAGGTGACACTAACTGGTGGTAGGTTTCGACCGTTCCTTGCGACCACCCACTGAGCAAAGACATACCGCCAAACGGCCAGGCCGTGTTCCGGTGTGATGCTCAGTGTAGCCAGTCCAGAGGAGTTGGGTTCTAACGCAAGCAGACCAGCCTATTGCGTCCTGATATGGACGAATCGGGAGGCTAGTCGCGGAGGGTAGCGGGATCCGACGCATGGTGCACCGCTGGCCGACCGCTATTAGTTGGGGCCCAAGTAATGTGCCAGCCACACATGAAAGGCTGGCCCGCCAACTGGCGAATCTCGGAATGCGCCATCGTGCTGATTGGCGACCAGATGAGAGGGCCCGATGGACATTCCCGGGGAGGCTCGGGCGTCCCAGCAGTCTTCAGACTAGTCCTCCAATAATATCGTCCATTCAGTGCGTGCCTGTGTGGAACCTCATTTCACTTCCTTCTCCTCTCCTACCTTCACTCAATTAGATAATGAAAAGGAATAGTAAGAGACAGGTTAAACAGCGACTGCACTCTCTCTCACACAAAGTGCACCTCACTAACATACGAGGTTTGCACTCCAATCTCGACGCATTCCACCATCATCTGGAGACTGAAAAACCAGCTCTCTTCTTCCTTTTGAAGACACAAATCAGAAGTCCGTCCGATGTGTCGTACCTTTGTTACCCAGGGTTTACCTTGGAGCACAATTTCGAACCACGTGCGGGTGTGTGTATGTGTGCCCTGTATGTCACCTGCTATCGGCGTCTCCGTAACCTTGAGGACTCCAGGTTCTCGACGCTTTGGACTTTGGTGGGCACAGGCCTAAATAAAATAATCCACGCTTGTGTCTACCGCTCGCACAGCGGAGATCAGGAGACGTCTGGGCTCACACAGTATCTAAGTGAGCCGGCGGTTGCGGCTCAGCAGCGGTACCCTTCTGCCCAACAGATGTTACTGGGGGACTTTAACGCCCACCACCAAGAGTGGCTTTTCCCGTACCAGTCCACAGACCGTACTGGTCGAGAGATGCATAAGCTAGCGCTAGCATTAAATCTCACCCAGCTGGTTCAGGGGGCAACGAGGGTGCCGGATGTAGATTCGCACACAGCCAATTGCTTCGACCTTCTGAAGACAACAAATCCAGACCGATACTCTGTGTCGATAATAATAATAATAATAATAATAATTTATTACACCAGAAAAATACATGTTTACACAATTTGTCTATAAAAATTTAAGATTAAAACTAAAACAGTCACAATTGTGCTTAATTTTGCATCTACTGCCGAACTAGGCTAGGTGCCTGTATTTCGGCACGCAGTGCCTCAAACCCTGGAGCTGGGTGCAAATACGAACACAAGATATTTGAAAAAAAAAAAAATTAAATAATGAAACAAAATAATTTAAACAGAAAAAAACAGTAATAATAATAAAATAAATGGTAAATGTCCTCTGGGTGTATAAAGTGAAAATGTGAGTGTATGTGTGTTAGAGGGTGTGTAGGTTTAAAATTACTAACTATTCACTTTCAGTTTCCTAGCAATAATTATTACAATAAGTTAAATCATTACCTCAATGTGGTCAGTAAATCACAACTTCCAAAGCCATTGAGTTAAATTTTTTTTTAGGGTTAATCTATTCAAAGAGTAGATCTGTAGGGTTTTATTAACTTGGTCATATAAAAATGGACCCAGAAAAGGAAAAAATCTGCGAATAAAAGCTGTTTTTAAGTGCGGCAGCCTTTTACAAACAGGTAAACCTCTGCGCCTGGATACCATATTGTGAGTATACTGCAAAGAAGCATGTTGTTTCAGAATAATGCTAGCGACAAATAGTTGGCGAACTGATAGGACCTCGCAATATTCATAAAGAAGTGATGTAGGGTAACGGAAGTGTTTAAAAGTGCTAAGTTTTAATATTGTTCTTTGTGATACCTCAAGTTGCTTTAAGGTAGTTTTCGGTGCACCACCCCAAGTTGAAATGCAATATGTAATCAGAGACTGACAGAGCGCATAGTAAATTTGCTTTAAAACTATTGGGGTGACCACTTGCCTCAGTGTCTTAAAAGTATAGGTTAGCTTACGGATCCTTTTACTCAGTATTTGAATGTGGGATTTAAAGCTAAAGTTTTCATCAATTACTATACCTAAGTATTTAATTGTTTTTACACGTTCCAGAGGGTTACATGAGCATTTTGAATTAAACGAAGAATCAGGGGAACAGTTATGTGCAATTAACTTTAAATTAATTTGTGAAGAAGCGCGCAGAGAGAAAGCCAGGTATTTAGTTTTCTCAACATTCAAGGTAAGTACATTATCATAAAGCCACGACCTCACTAAATCAAAACCCTTTTGGGCTAGCTGATAAGTCTCATTCCATGTTTTAGCAACGAAAATGAGGGCAGTGTCATCTGCATATGAGATTATTTTACCATGATATGAGCTCAAAGAAAAGAGATCGTTAATATAGACGAGAAAAAGAGTAGGACCAAGAATGCTACCCTGTGGCACGCCGAAATTCACTGGAAGTTCAGTACTAATGTGCAGTCCCACCCTGACACTTTGAGTCCTGTCTGATAGATAATCAGACAGTAGGCTAAGTTGTTTACCCCTAATCCCAATCCTTTCCAATTTTTGAACAAGTATGGGAATGGAGACCGTGTCGAATGCCTTAGCTAGATCTAGAAATATTGTAACACATTTATTTCCCATATCAAGATTAGTGGTTATGTAATTTGTCAAATTGCTGACTGCATCATCTGTGGATTTACCACGTCGAAAACCAAACTGGTGATCCGACAAAATATTATTTCTTTCTAGATAATTTACTAAGCGTCTGTTAACAATTTTTTCCAGAATTTTAGAAAGTGAAGGCAGAATCGAAATAGGTCGAAAGTTCTCGATACGGTCTCTGGCCCCCCCCTTGTGAATTGGCAGTATCTGGGATTTTTTAAGGTCTCTGGGAAAGCAACCCTTTTGCAGACACTTATTGAAGATGTAGGTTAAGTGTGGCACAAGAATATCTTTGTAGTCTTTCAGAAACTGATTTGACAAGTTATCCCACCCTACAGAACATTCACTTTTAAGAGTAGCTATTATGCTCATAACTTCATCTTCATCTGTATCAAAGAATACGGCTGAATTGGGGTTTTGCTTAAGGGGTGTTTTTCTATTTCTATGAATCCACGTTTGGTCCAGCACCATTTGTTCAGCCAACGATTTCCCGACATTAGAAAAATAGAGATTCGCGTGGTTCACAGAGTTCTCAGGTGTATAAGATATTGAAAGTAATTCTTTTGGATAACTAACTTGTTTTGATGTATTCGTGATATTTTTTATTGTTTCCCACAACTTTTTGCTACTCTTGCCAGCTTTTTGGACAAGTTCTCTCTCATAAGTACGTTTAACCTTTTTTATGATTGCATTACAAAAATTTCTATACCGTACATAAGTTTTTTTAATTATTAAGTCACTTGGAAACAATTTTGCTTTCTGATGAAGTTTATCCCTATTGCGCATACAGCGCAAGAGGCCTTGTGTTATCCAGGGTTTGATGATCCTTTTGCGACGTGGAAGTGAAACGGTTTCAGAATTCCTGCTTAAAGCGCTTTTGAGTTCACTAACGATATAACTGAGTGCAATATTACAGTCGTTACTTGAATAAATTGGGCTGAAGTCAATATTGCTAATAGCCTGAGATAACCCCGTGTGGTCAATTTTGGTGCGAGATAAAATGGCATGTGTACGAGTTTCTTTCTTTTTTAAACAAAATATTACAGACTTGTGATCAGTTAAAGTGGACTGTGGTACAATAGTAATAGCGGGGGACTTTGTTTTTAGGAGTACATGATCTAAACAAGTACCACTAGCATCACGAGTGATAAATTGATGCGCAGGCATTAGTCCGTAGTAAGAAGTTAGAGCAAGATATTGTTCAGAAACCGTACTTATACTCACGGTAATGATGTCTATGTTCACGTCTCCAACTATTGCGACATTTTTAAACTCTGTTAAGTTTGCCAGACTTTCCTCGAGTGATGTCAAAAATGGGTCAATATTTGTATAAGATGGGGAACGATATATAGCTAGCAGCGCGGTATCTTTGTTACCTATTTTAACCAGGAGGCTATTACAGTTCTGCATATTAGGTTCCTCAATGCTGTAGCTTAGTTCATCCTTTACATATACGACAACACCATCATTTTGTAGAGTATTTGATGTAGTCGCAGACACACAATAACCATCAATTGCAGGGATACAAGACACGCATGACAGCCAGCATTCAGTTAAAATTAACACGTCGCAATTAAAACCGAGTCTGGTTAAGAGAATTTGAAATTCTGAAAAGTTACAATTTAGACTACGGATATTTTGTGTAACAACTGACAGGGATGTATGCACTGGAAATATATCTTTGCAGTTATCAACTTCGCACTCGAAGGACTCTGATATCACGAAATCATCAATATCATTCGAGAGTTCATTTAAGTTCGCCATTGGTACAAAAATAACTTCGAAGATCAAGCAGAGAGTTTCCAAGTAACCACAACTTAAGGCTAATTTTTAATCTTTTAATTTGATCATAATGAAACCGCAAGTCCGCCGGTCCTAAGCAATAATAAGATTTACTGTATACGAAAAATGATGAAACTGCAAATGATATTCCGCTTAAAATTGATACACTAACTACTATGATGTCGATTCCGAAATACTCTGCCCAACATGAACAGTGCAGCAAACGTAAGATACTGAGGTCTGTCCAATTATATGCATTATTATTTATATCAAGTCCCTTAAAAGAATGTGTAGTGTTTATATGATACAAAATATGATTATTACAGAAAATAAAAAAGGACACAAAAATTAAGTAAAAGTGAATAGACAATTTAAACACATGCAAAATAAAACTAGCTATTGTCATGCAAAACAGTCACGCTAATGAAGACTTCAATAAATTGAGAGCGCTAGTGTTTCTGATGAGAACTTGGTTATCTCCGGTCGCCTTGCGCAGATATATTCTGCCTTCTTTAACCCAGCAATAATTGTAACCATTTGAATTTGCAAATTGTCGGGCTTCGTAAAATAGTTTTCTTTTGGTAAATGATAAATGATAAATGATAAATGATATTTATTTTGCAAATAGGTTTAAAAAACACTTTTACACGTCAATTTTTTTTTCGTCAATTTATGCTAGATGAGGCCGGTGTTTCCTATCTGACTACCCTGAGAAGAAACACCGAAACAAACTCAGGGGTCAAAGTCTCTTTTAAAGTCCATACAGTAAATATGTAATGGTCAAATCACATGAGAACCATGCAGATTTGTCTGAGATGGTCTTTTGAAGAAAGAACCATACAGATTTGAGTGGACCTGTCCAATCAGTGTAAGCATTTGTCAGTATTCGAAAAGCTCAACTTAGGACTACTAAGGAGCTCCACGACTTGACGAACAATACCAAAGAAAGGACATTTGGGTAGGCCGCAGAAAATACTCAAATTGCCAGACATACGTTAAAATTACTGAATAGAAAAGAAAAAGCAATCAACATAGTCCTCACATTTACAATAATCTAAGGAAATTAATAGTTTACAAAATATTTAGCAAAGTAAATATTTGTGTCAAAGAAAAAAAAAAATACTTTAAGTACTTAAAATGTATACACGTCAATTTGTAAAATAAAATAAAAATAATCTCCAATTTCAAATTGTTAAAAATTAAATAAAATAAAAAGAAAAGGCACATTTGAAAATAAAAATAATAATAAAAAAAAATACAAAAAGAAGATAAAAATAAAAATATCAACAGTTGTAGTAAGTACTGGAGCAGGTCAATCCCAAGCCTTCTCGTCCTGAATATAGTCCTTTACAGTGTAAAAAGCCTTTTGACAAAGTTTACGTTTTACAAATGATTTGAACTTATTAAGGCTTAGTTGTTGAATATGACTAGGAAGTTTATTATAGAAGTGTATACATTGGCATCTAAATGAGCCCCCTATTTTTTTGAGCCTGGTTGCAGGAACTACAAATTTATGTTTGTTTCTTGTATTAAAATTATGAATATCACTGTATTTTTTAAACATGTCTATATTTTTATGGGCATACAAAATATTCTCGTAAATATACTGTGAAGGCACAGTCATTACATTAATTTCTTTAAATTTATCTCTGAGGGAGTATCTGGGACTTAATTTATAAATTGTAGGTGGCAGATACTCAGCAACATATATAGGCGATCGACTCCCAATGATACCAAGATGGTCTGGGTGCAGCTTCTCTGAAGTTTTTTTTATTTTTATTAAAATTCCGGGCAGACGACAGTATTGCGCTTTTAACCATGACGGATGTTAGTTCGGCTACAATGGGCTTGGGCGAGCCAGGTTTACCTGGAGCCCTGTAAATATCACGCACGTCTGATGAATCTATTTGGGTTTGAAGAACTTGGCCAAACTTTGTTAGGATGCGCTTTAAGTCATCCGTTGATTCTTTTTCTACATCGGGAATGTTGCGAAGAACAATGGTAGATGAACGCGGACCCAGTTGTATGTCAGAAACGCCTTGCTCCAGAGCCTTCAGCTGATCTAAAAAGATTGATCTTTCCTTTTCCAATTCCTGAACCCTTAGCAGCATTTCGTCATACTTGCGGTCTACAAAAATAACATTCTTCTCCATTTCCATACACGTATCTTTAACTTCCTGTAGTCTAGAATTTAAGCCCTTCATATCAGTTGCCAATTTAGCGAGAGTTGCATCATGTTCGGTTTTCCAGGAATTGAGCATTTCTCTTATCTCTTCCTTAAATTCATTGTAGTCAATTTTCGGTGAGCAACAAACAGCTTTCCGTTTATTAAACCGACGCGGTACCTTAGTCTCGCCGGTTTTATCAGGACTTAATTGCGAAGATTCTTCAGATTCTGAGGGCATATTACATACAGTAGACGCCAGGGGCGGAGTACGTGCACATTTCGGCATGTTAAAATAAAATCGAAATCACTTAGTCGATTATTCAAAACAATTTTTTATTCTTGAACGCAACTATTTCTTTGCAGTTCAATTATGTGCCAACACTGAACGCAGCCTTAGTGGTATGTCAAGTCATTTGTTTTGCATTTGTCAACAACAGTGACGTTGTTAGTTTTATGTTGTGTGAGTGTTAATTATGCGTATACGCAATTCCAAAAAAAGTTGTTTACCGATGTGTGAGTACGTTTTCAAAAAATTTGAACGGTTTGATACAGTTGGATAGTTCATACAGTTATGAATTAACTCACGAAATCTGGTGCAGATACTGAAGGATGTTGCTTGTTTCACAGTTTTGAGGTTATGTTTCGTAGTTGCACCAAAAATTTGTCCACTATTCCTCACAATTACGCTCAAAATCTATTAAAAGTTCAGGAGATGCGAAATAATTGTTTACTTGGCCAGTGTTACCAGCGTTGAGAGAGTGAGTGATATGTGCGCCTTTAAGTAGTTTCGACTACTGTCTGGTTAAGTCTGTGTCTGTCTACTCCCCGCCCGATCCCAGCCCTAGGAGCACCCGGTGGATTTGGCGATACAGGTCAGCAGATTGGAATGGCTTGCGGTCATTTTCGCATACTATCCTTGGCAGCCCACTTGCTTTTCTTCGGAAGACGCTTCGTCGTGCGCAGATGCCGTGGTGAGTGTGTTGCAATAGGGGATGGAGTACTTCATTCCATTCTCTGACGTAGCAATGTCTGGCCAAGCTCGTCCATGGTTTGGCGCCGAGTGTGATCGCGCATATCGAGCTTGGGCCGAAGCGCGTGTACTTAAAGCAAGCGACGTGGCTCAAAAGAAGAAGGCCTTTAACAAGGCTGCCAAGTCCTGCAAGAAGGTGTTCCGGAGGTCTCGGTTTGATCACGTAAGCCGAATTGGGAACAAACTTGCTTCTTACCCCGCAGGTAGCAAAGCGTTTTGGTCCCTGGCTAAGTCGGTTGAATCGAACTTCTGCCGTCCCTCACTGCCACGACTGCTGAAACCCGATGGGTCGCTGGCCCACACCGCTGAGGAGAAAGCTAATTTATTTGCCTGTCTTTTTGCGGAATCTTCACCTCTTGATTCTGATAACGCGCGGCCCCCTGCCTTTCCTTAGCGATGCGAGACGACTATGGCAGATATTCGCGCATCCATCAGAAGGATGTCTGTAGGTGCTGCGTAACCTAAACGTGAACAAAGCCAGCGGTCCTGATGGGATACCAGCGGTCGTGCTTAAAACTTGTGCGCCTGAATTGTCTCCGATCTTGACACGCCTATTTCGCCTCTCATATGAAACTATAAAAGTGCCGACTGCTTGGAAGCAAGCTAACGTGCAGCCTGTGCCCAAGAAGGGCAGTCGAGCTGACCCCACAAACTACTGACCCATCTCTGTCACGTCCGTCCTCTGTAAGAGTATGTAACGGGTGCTTAACAGGAAGCTTCTGGAATACCTAGAAACTAACGACATCCTTAGCGACCAGCAATACGGTTTTCGCCAAAACCGGTCTACTGGGGATCTATAGCGTATGTCACTCACATCTGGAGCGAGGCCATCGAGAAGCATGGGGAAACGCTTGCCATCTCCCTTGATATCTCAAAGGCTTTCGATAGGGTCTGGCACGAAAGCCTTATTGCTAAGCTTCCTTCCTTCGGTTTACCCGCTGGTCTGTGTGATTGGATCACAGACTTCTTGAGGGATCGATTCTTTCGAGTGGTTAATGATGGCTGCTCATCCGGTTAAATAGATATTAATGCCGGGGTCCCTCAGGGGTCAGTGGTCTCGGCAACACTGTTTTTGCTGCACAGAAATGATCTACTTAGTCCCGGTATCTTTGGGTATGCAGACGACAGCACTGTTGCTGAGAGATATGTGTCTGACGCACGAGCTAGCGGGTCCAGATCAGAACAGATCCAGTCATTCCGAGAGGCTATGGTTGAACACTTGAACTCGTCTTTGAAGGCGGTCTCCGATTCGGGCGACGCTGACGCCAATCTGATCAAGTTCAATACATCTAAAACCCAGGCG
This sequence comes from Mythimna ferrago, assembly GCA_910589285.2. Taxonomy (NCBI): domain Eukaryota; kingdom Metazoa; phylum Arthropoda; class Insecta; order Lepidoptera; family Noctuidae; genus Mythimna; species Mythimna ferrago. The sequence goes on from OU342690.1 coordinate 26,065,158, forward strand.
TGTCTTTTTTCCGCTAAACGGAGCCAATTCTATCCGGCTCCATTTTTCCGGGGTGTGACTGTGCCGATAACTGACCACCTTGAGCTTCTTGGGATTACGTTGATATGCGTTGCTTCTTGGGGTTACGGTTACGTTACTCTCAATTTCGGCTCATACACTGAGGCTAAGGCTCAACTGGCCGCCAAAAAATTGGGGATCTTAGCATAGGTGAGACGGTACTTCACACCGGAAAAGCTGCTCAATCTTTATCAAGCCCAAGTTCGATCGTGTATGGAGCACAGGTTCTCATCTTTGGGATGGATGCGCTAAATACCAGCTTGATGCGCTGGAGTTAATTGAGAGGTGAGCCCAGAGAATCATCGGCAATGATGCACTTGTAGAGTCGAAGCTCCAAAGCCTTGAGCATCGCCGCCGAGTTGCTGGTCTGTCGGTTTTCTATCGTTTACATTTCGGGGAGTGTGCACTGGAATTGCACAATCTCATTATGCTAAGTCGGTTCTATCATCGGACCACACGAAGTACGGTGGTGCGCTACCGGTACATGGTGGATATCCCACCCATACGCAAAAAGCGTTTTGGGAACACATTTATTGTGCGTACAGCCAAGGAGTGGAATTTCCTGCCGGAGTCTGTGTTTCCTGATAGCTACAGCTTAGGGGTCTTTAAGTCAAGAACAAATACGTTACTTCTAGGCAAGCGTGCTTCATTGTCGACCACATCATCGCTTACCATCAGGTAATATGGTGATCAAAGGCGAGCCTCTCAATAATAAAAAAAAGCTTTTCTAATATACAATCGCATTTGAACAAAACAGAAGGCCTCCTAATGAGATCATTTGCTTGTTTGTCTTTTTATAGACTGAAGGCTAAATTTGTGTCGCAGAATTGCAATGAGTGCGGCTGTTGAGTTATCTCTTTGAAAAAACTGTACGACGGAGGCGTTTGAGTCGCACAATAATTTACAGCTCACAAACTGATTTAAAGACTTCCATAGGTATAACAGATTGTAGAGCAATTTAGCTAACTGAGAATTTATAGATTCAGAATGTTTTGATCGTTTCAGAAAGGACCGACAGAAAAAGTCACGTGATACATACAGTAAAACGCTGCTTACTGCTAATAACAAGAAACTGGAGAGCAAACATTCACATACCTACAATATAATAAATGATGTTTTTGATTTCTTTTCAAAACTATGTAGTATTTGCGTTTGAAATTAAATTTTAGAGCTTGAAAATATTTGAGAAGTTTAAGAAATTCAACTAATTGTATAAACATAAAATCTACACAGACGGATGAAAGTCTAACTGTACACGGGCTACAAAAATACGCCGCTTCATTTTTTTTTTTTTTGAGGTGGCCTTTTTTGTGCCTCCTGTGCAGCAGTGCCGCCACAAAAAAACGCTTGAAGCGGCTTCAAGCTTCTCCGGACACAAGGTTTCGCGCGCTTCAGCTGTTTTTTACGGCCGCTACTAGCTGTTTTTTTCGCCCATCGACGTATCGTATGACGCTACAGCCAGCGCAACCGTGTTATGTGCTACGGCGTAGGCCATGTGCTACGGCGTAGGTCATGTGCTACGGCGTAGGCCATGTGCTACGGCGTAGGTCATGTGCTACGGTGTAGGCCATGTGCTACGCCGTGGCGTATGCCGTCTGCTACGAATTAGCAAGCGTAGCTTTTGTTACAAGAGTAGTGCACTTCTAACGGAACTCAAATTCAAATTCCAGTGTTAGTACAAGCTCTCGTTGTACTCATTATGATCCAACAAGGCTACACGCCCACGCCTTGCGATCAATTTACGTTTTTCCTGGAAGAGGAATATCGTCGCGGATCAAGATATTAAGACTACTTTATCTCAAAACATGATGGTGTTGTTATTCCGAGGCCTTAGTGAGAATTAAGTTTCCACGATGCTTATTAAGTTTAATAAACCTTGAGGAAAAGATAATCTGGTTTCACATTGATTGGATATAAATTGACCATCGAAGTATGAGAGTAAGACCAAGTGCTGCCCAAAGTGAACATAAATAGTGAATAACTTTTGAGTATTTTTGATACATTCTGAATTTAAAGAACTACGACAAATTCGGTCGATAACTTACAGAATGAAGTTTGACTGCTTCAGAAATATTTATTATTATTTAATTATTATATTCTTTATTGTACACCGCATGAACAAAAAAAGATACAGGACAAACAAAAAAAATAGGTAACGTTGCTGCCATGGTCTTGGAGGAGGGTCCCGCATCTGTTAAGCAATACAAAGTGGTGACAGCCTTTGCCCTGCCCAGTCACTGCAGACGCCGTAATGTGCTCATTGTTCTAGAATTAGGGATTTCTAGACCACACACACACTAAACCGTCCACAGAAGGTTTGCTGTTTTTTTTTATTATTGATAGGCTTGAAAGGATAGGATTGGTGACATGAACGCAAAAATCGGGTGCCCCAAAGAAAATGAAGAATTAATCATGGAAATATGTGGCTAAAGAAAACGGAATGATAGAGGAGAAATCTTCATGAAATTTTGTCTTCAATACAACTTAAAAATTTCTTAACTTTATTCAAAAAGTCTAGTAAGCTTCATACATTATTATTATTATTCTCTTTATTCAATTCTTTTTTACATATAAAATTACATTTTTAAATATTTTTTTAACAAAATTATACAAATGATAAATGATCTTTATTTTGCAAGTAGGTTTTATAAAAACACTTTTACACGTCAATTTTTTTTTTTCGTCAATTAATGCTAGATGAGGCCGGTGTTTCCTAGCTGACTACCCTGAGAAGAAACACCGAAACAAACTCAGGGGTCAAAGTCTCTTTTAAAGTCCATACAGCAAAACATGTAATGGTCAAATCATATGAGAACCATGTAGATTGAGCCTGAGATGGTCTTTTGAAGAAAGAACCACACAGTTCTAAGTGGACCTGTCCAGTCAGTGCAAGCATTTGTCAGTATGCGTGTAGCTCAACTCAGGACTACTAAGGAGCTCAACGACTTGACGAACAATGCCAAAGAAAGGACATTTGGGTAGGCCACATCAAATACTCAAAACTGCCAGACATCATGTGAAAATAAAAGAAAAGGAAAGAGTAATCCACATAGTTCTCACATTCACAATAATAAAATTTACAGAAGTGTAAATATTACAAATTGTAAAAAAAGTAAGTATATAAAAAAAAAAAAAAAAAAAACAGTCAAATAGTAAAAATAAACATGTCATAATTGTTAAAAAATAATAATAATATATATATATATATATATATACAATATCATAATTGTAAAACAACAATAATCGTCAATAAAAAAAAGCAGTTAAAACAAAAAAAACATTCAAATGATAATAATTATAGTGAGTAGGTACTGGAGCAGGTCAATCCCAAGCCGTTTTATCCTCGAGATACTCTTTTACAGTATAAAAAGCCTTTTGGCAAAGTTTTCGCTTTACAAATATTTTGAATTTATTAATGCTAAGTTCCTGGATGGGACTGGGAAGCTTATTATAAAAATGTATACTTTGGCATCTAAATGAGCGTCCTATTTTTTTGAGCCTGGTGGCAGGAACCACTAACTTGTGTTTGTTCCTAGTATTAACGTTGTGAATGTCACTGTATTTTTTAAACATGTTTTTATTTTTATGAACATACAAAATATTTTCATAGATATACTGAGATGGCACAGTCAAAATATTAATATTTTTAAATTTATCTCTGAGGGAGTTTCTGGGACTTAATTTATAAATTGAACGAATGGCCCTTTTCTGCAAAACAAAAATCGTTTGGATATCGGCGGCATTTCCCCATAATAGAATACCGTACGACATGACACTATGAAAATAACTGAAGTAAACTAAACGGGCTGTCTCTAAGTCAGTTAGATTTCGAATTTGTCTAACAGCGTATGCGGCAGAGCTAAGTTTTTTCGACAACTTATCTATGTGTGGGCCCCACTGAAGCTTAGCATCAAGAGTTATACCCAAGAACACTGTAGTGTCTTCAGGACTCAATTCTTTACCTTTTATTAGCACACTAGTTTCTACCTGCCTTACGTGAGGCATCGTAAATTTAACAAATTTGGTTTTCTTTTCATTAAGGAGCAGGTTATTGACATTAAACCAGTGTACTATTTTTGAAAGGGCGTTATTTATGTCATCAGTAACCGGCTGCTGACGTTTAAGCTTAAACAAAAGCGAAGTGTCGTCTGCAAACAACACTATATCATGGTTATCCTTTATGAGGTATGGCAAGTCATTTATATAAATGAGAAATAAAAATGGACCAAGAATCGAGCCCTGGGGCACACCCATTGACACTACAGACCCGGGTGATCTTTTTCCATTTACATCAACTCTCTGAATCCTATCACTCAAATAAGAAGTAAGAAGATCCAGAGAGGAATTCCGGATTCCGTAATGGTGTAGTTTCCTGATTAATGTTTCATGGAGAACGCAATCGAAAGCCTTGGACAAATCACAAAAAATGCCCAGGACATCGCATTTGTCTTCCCATGCATTATAAATATGTCCTAAAAGTTCAACCCCGGCATCGGTTGTTGAACGACCCCTTGTAAAACCGAACTGTTTATTATGTAACAACTTATGTCTATTAAAAAATCTTTGTAATTGATGTAAAATTAGTTTCTCAAATATTTTACTAAAGGTGGGTAGCACTGAAATAGGTCTATAATTTGTGGGGTCAGATGTACTACCCGTTTTAAACAATGGTATTATTTTACTATACTTCATTAAGTCAGGAAACTCGCCACGATCAATACAATTATTAAAAATAAGTGCTAAACTAGGAGCTACAACCTTTATAATGGACTTTACAACATCCACAGAATTTCCCCATAAATCTGTGGTCTTTTTTACATTCAAAGTGTTAAAGGTTTTAATTATATCCACACATGTCACATGTTCGAAATTAAAATCTGAATCACAAACTTTAACATTTTCTTTAAGCAGAGACTCTGCAGCAGTGGGTGATGAGTTCAGAGATTTAGTAGTTAATATGGGGATCTCTGAAAAGAACTTTTCAAAAGCTGCAGCAACTTGTAAGTCCGATTTGATCACGCTGTCATTAATTTTAAGGCTATAGTCACTACATGGTTTTTTAGATCTTCCAGTTTCACTGTTTATAATATTCCAGGTAGTTTTAATTATATTATTACTATTTTTAATTTTAGAACTCAAGTAGCGCGATTTTGCAACAGAGCATACTTTTTTGAATAATTTTGAATAATTTCTAACATACAAACTAAACTCGGCAGTGTTTACAAGAATTTTTTCCTCATACAATTCATAGAGTCGCGTTCTACTTTTATGTATACCAATGGTAGCCCATTCACTGAAAGATACATTACTATTTACCGATATAGTTTTGGGTATAAAAGTGGAATTAAATTGCTTACAGTACATATTAAAAAAACATTCATATTGTTGATTCAGATCATCTAATGTTGACAATGCTGGTAAATTATTAATTAGTTTAGTTTTAAAAGTTTCTAAGCGATTTGCAGTTTTCGGATTAACAGTGATATTCTTTTTAGCCACTATGATGTTTGGAATTTGAAAAGTAATTAATTGCCCACAATGATCAGAATCTAGTAAATTTATAATGTCTTTATGGCTAGGTACAACATCGGTATAAATATTATCTATGCAAGTGGCACTAGTAGGAGTTATTCTTGTAGGCTCTAAAAACAAATTAACAAGATTGTAGGACTGAAACAAACTTATAATTTTGCTACTTAGAGCTGAATTTTCTAATAAATTAACATTAAAATCACCACATGTGATTATGTACTTGTTTGAATTACAAATCTTGTGAAACACTTCATCCATTACCTTTTCAAAGCAGTCATACAATCCGGAAGGGGGTTTGTACACACTTAATATAATAAACTGCTCCAACTCAATACAGGCTATTTCAATTGACCGCTCAACAGATAGACTCACAATATCCTTACGTTCCTTAAATTTAATGTGGTTACTAACTAAAATCAATGAGCCACCACGTAAGGCATTAGTTCTGCTGAATGAACTACCAACCTGGTGGTTATTAAAATTGAACATGAGCTGGTGGCTTTTAAGCCAATGTTCCGTTATACAAAGAATATCAATATCATTACAATTAAGGAATAGCTCTACCTCTAAATCTTTATTCATGAATCCTTGAATGTTTTGATGCACCAGGTTGATACTATTTATTGATTTCAAGATTTGATTTGAATGATTTTTGTTTATCAGTAAATTCGTGCTAGAGATTGACTCTGTTGTCTCAATTTCTAATTTAAATTAATATTATTGTCAATATTTGATGCCAACTTATTGGCATAATCAATTATTAAGTCATTGCATTGCTCAACAGGAGCAAGTTGTTTAGCCAAGTTCTTGGCTGAAATAAAAAAATAATATGATAGCGACATAGCTATCTGTCTCTTACAAAATTTGGAAAGATAGTAATTATCAGCAAGATATCTATCTTTTGTCAAATAATAGTTAATACCAACATAATTGTTGGTGTCAATTAAATGGAACAAATTATTATTTAATATCAAATTGTACAATGTCATATTAATCTTATATCTAATGCTATTTTCTTCCTGTGGCAAACTTTGGCTGTAGGGGAATGTAAACATCACAATTTTTCCTACACTCAGGTTACTTAAGGTACTATAATATTGAAGTAATTCTCCTCTGCTCACATTTCCCCTATTACCAATAAAAATTAAAAGTATAGCATCCTGGTTAAATTTACATTTTATTATTTCTTTCATTATATCATATAAGGAACAGCCAGGCATACAGTTGTTCATAATTGAGTGTCCTGGATATTCATTTGTCAACAAATGGCCTAAGTCTTTTCCAATTTCATCACAAAAAATTACTATTTCCCTATTTGAGAACTGTTGTGAAAAGCAATTAGTTATTTCAACCGGCAAACTGACACTAGACTGGGGTAAGGTGGTATCACATATTGACAATGAATGGCCCGGCGCAGATGTAATTGATGTTGTTTGACAATGTTCACAATTGGGTTTTTGTGAGCTCACCAGCTCATTCATTGCCAATACATATTCCTTCATTTGGTTTTCAGAAGCTGTATATTTGATGGACATTGAACTAAGTTTGTGTTGTAAGCGGTTCAGCTCACTTTGCAAGTCTTCAGTGTCAGATTGGTATTTCTTAGTACTTTTTTCTAAGTTGGAAGAATATATATCTAATTGCCTAAGTAAGTGTAATCTTTCCCGATTTAATTTGACATTCTTGATAAAGTACTTTTGTTTTTTGACCATTTTCTTAGTTTTTACTATATATCTGTTGATTTTTATATATTTTTTAAGTTTATTTTTACTAGTGACTACCCTCACTCTTTTAGTTGATTGAGACTCATCATCACTAGTCAAATCTATGGTATAAGAGGGGTTAATTTGTGATACCATTGATGGAGCAATAGGCACCAACTCGCTGAACAGACTTTGATTCAACGAGGCAGTGATGTTAAGATTAGTCGTCTCGAGTTGTGATATTTGAGTTTTTGCCTCTTGCAGCTGTTGTTGCAATAAGTACTTGTGGCTCAGAGCATTTTCATACTCTGTGCTACATTGGCTGAACCCGTCCACAACAAGTTGGAGCCTATCCCGGTCTTCTATGGCTTCAGTGAATTGTATGTATAACTGAGCCATTTCATTTTTCAACTTTCTATTATTGTTATGGGCTTCAAGGAGGACCTTTTCACTGTCATCTATTTCCTTATTTAGTTGGTCACAGGACTCTTTGGAGGCCTTTAATTGGCTCAAAGCCAGGCTGAGTTTGGACTCCAACTGGCGAGCATAGGCGCTGCGAGTCAAAGGCATGATTATAAGGAAATGAAAAGAAAACAGAATAGACAAGGTCGATTGTGTTATAGATTTAGAAGATAGTTAGTAAAAGAAAATAAACTTTAGAAATCTAAGTTCTGTCACCAACCAACTAAGGTTATGTTTACGTTTGAATTGTCATTCACAACAATATGTAACTTAACAAAAGAATTAGAAATCTAAGGATCACTAACTTAACAGAACGCAAACAATAAGATAGCAAGTAAAATGTAAAAAGAAAATTGTACCTGATAACAGATGACAATGCAAAAATCACAAGTAGATACCGGTAACCTATAACTGTCACAAAGTTTAATTGAATTTTTTACACTTATTTACACTTATTTGCACGAATCTAACAAGTAATACATATAAATACTCTATTTAATTGATGAATAATTGGAATAAGGCTTCGAAAACAAAGAAAATTAATATTTAAAATTAAAATTATAAGAGACCAATTTAAATCAGCTGTTAGCTGTAGTGTTGCCACAGGAAAAGAAAAAAAAAACATTTAAAAATATAAAAATATAGTTATCCACCGGTGTCGGGAGCAGGGTCCAAGCTACCGGTGGTTAGGGCTCCAGAGACAGGAACCTCCTCACAATGCGAGCCGTATCGAGGAGTACTGCCTTCTGTATCAGGCCCTTGATCCACCCGTGCAACGATAGCTTCGACAGATGGTCGTCGAAGCTTTTGGCTATAAGGCCATTAGCGGTCACAACAATCGGCACAATGATAGCCGAGTCCACATTCCACATGTCGACAACCTCGTGTGCTAAGTCAAGATATTTTATTTGTTTTTCTTTCTCAGCTTTCACGAGATTCTCGTCATGCGGGATGGTGACATCGACTATCATTGCACGGCGCGCTAATCGGTCTATCACCACTATGTCCGGCTTATTGGCTACAATAGTCCGGTCAGTAATGATTGACCGATCCCAGTACAACGTGACATGGTCATTTTCAAGAACTGGGTCGGGCACATACCTGCAGTACGGTACCTCAGAGTCCACTAGGTTGTACTTCAAAGCAAGTTGCTGGTGAAGAATCCTGGCTACTTGGTTATGCCTGTGCAAATACTCGCCGTTAGCCAGACGAGAACAACCAGAGATAATATGTCTGATGGACTCACCCGGACGATGACATGCCCGACACACGTCAACCGTCCCGTCCTTCATAATATGTCTCCGGTAGTTGTTCGTCAAGATAACCTCGTCCATAATCGCACAGACAAAACCTTCAGTTTCTCCGAAGAGGTTGCTGAATCGTAACCAGGCCACGGACGCCGAAAAATCTACATCAGGCTCATGAAGAGCCCGAAAAAAGCACCCGTGAAGCTCCTTGCTTTTCCATACTTCCTTGCGGTCATCAGTGGTAAGTACCACAGGTTTGCGCCAGTTCTCTTTAGCCATGGACAGCGGGGTGAGTCCCTTGTCCACTGCGACCACATCGCGGTGCATACCCACGTCGGTTTTGAGAAAATATTCTCTGAGGCTGCACACCTCGCGGTTGTGTAGAGTCTTTGCATTCAAAAAGCCTCGACCTCCACACTTCCGCGGGATGTACAGTCTCATCACCGAAGATCGTGGGTGATGCATCCGATTTGCGGTCAGCAATGTACGGACCCGCCTATCCAGAGCGTCTAACTCAGTCTGAGTCCATTTGAGTATGCCGAAAGAGTACATTAAAACCGGCATGACCCAACCGTTGAAGGCGCGCACCTTATTTCCGCCTGATAGAAGGCTGTTTAAAACTTTCTTCAGGCGGCCAAAGAAGCGCTCCTTCAACGTTTGCTTCATGTCAGCGACGTTAATGCCTAACGCTTCCGACATACCCAAATACTTATAAGTTTCGGTCGAGGAGAGGGATCTAAGGTGTATGGAATCCGAGAGTTGAATTCCCTCGGATTCCACTATCTCCCCTCGCCTTACATGCATGACTGCACATTTGTCCACACCAAATTCCATCCTGATGGCACTACTGAAAGTTTCAGTTACCTTCAGTAGTTCCATCAGTTGCGAATTGTTGTGGGCAAAAAGTTTCAGATCATCCATGTAAAGCAGGTGAGATAGGACCTGACCACCTCTTCTCAACCGATAGCCCAGACCTGAATCCTCCAGCAACGTGCTTAAAGGATTCAGGGCTAAGCAAAACCAAAGTGGACTCAAACTGTCGCCCTGAAATATTCCCCGTCTGATCCATATTGGTTCATCATTCCCTTGGATCGGTCGACATCAACACCTTCATGAGCCATGTATGTGGAACAAACATTATTATTATTATTATTATGAGCCCGATGTGTCCCACTGCAGGGCAAAGGCCTCCCTTCCGTTATTCCACTCTTTTCTATCTTTAGCCACTTCTGGCCAATCCTTAAGGTAGGAGTCCAAGCTTCATACATAGTACATGGAAAACACCCGATGCAAAATCGAAAAATGAAATCTATTTTATTGCTACAAATGTGACAAAAAAGAACATACTAAACGTAAATGTGATGAGCAAACTAAAACACCCCAGTGACCATAGAATGGTTAAAATTACTCTGAATATAGAGAAAAACAAGAAATCCCGAGCTCACTACCGCAGCAAAGCATATACAGAGCATGAAAGGACAAATTTTAATTTAGATCTATCATCCTTGACCAGCTGCGAAAATGACAGCGTGCACGAATTTAACAAAAAAATAAAGTCGTTTTTACTTAAAGGCTTCAAAAAACAAACTGAAGACACGGCTGAAAAAAGAAATAAAGAAATTATTACAAAAGAAATAGAAACTCTGAAATACAAAAAACACTTATTAAAAAACAAGAAAAACAAAACTAGGCAAGAAAAGAAAATTCTGAGTAAATTACACAGGATAATACATAAAAAAAATAAAAAAATCATTAAAAGAGGAGACTAGACACGATAAGCAAGCACTTGGAAGAGACAGGTGGCATAAAAAAAGCTTATAAAAAATAAGAAACTACCAAACGTATCATGGCACTACTTCAAAATGTCTCAGGAGCTACCGTCATGCACAAGCGAGACCTAATGGCGATAGCTACTGACTTTTATAAGAATATTTACTCCCGTACAAGTAATGATTATATCCAAAACTAGCTCAAGAACCAGTCCCACCCTTTTTATAAAATGAGATAGAATTATCAATAAATAAACTAAAAGCAGGAAAGAGTCCGGGACCTGACGGCGTGACAAACGAAATGACAAAAGTTGCAAAAGAGAAGTTAATAAAACCATTCACTAATCTCTTTAACAACATTTTAAAAACAAAACAACTACCAAACACATAGACATGCTCGGAAATAGCTCTGTTATATAAAAAGGGAGACCCCAAACTGATATCCAACTACAGACCCATCAGTCTTATATCCGGCCTGTATAAATAATATTTGCAGCTACCTTATTAAGACGTATAACAACAATATATGGATGAGACACAGCCTATAGAACAAGCGGGATTCATGAAAAATTTTTCAACCGTTGATCACATACACGCGCTAAAAATAATAATTGAACGATTTAGGGAACATGACCACCCCTTATATGTTGCTTTTATAGATTATTCTAAAGCCTTTGATACAATTTCGCATGACTCCATATGGCGGGCTTTAAACGAGCAAGGTACGACGACATTGACCTTATCAAAACAATTTACTCGAGAAGTACTACAAGAGTGTGTTTAGACACAAAGGGACCACCATTTCAAGTCGTAAAGCAAGTCTCCCCAAAGCTTTTTATCGCGGTCCTAGAGTCCATCTTCCGAAATCTTGATTGGAGTGATATGAGAATAAATATCAATGGGAAGTACCTCTCACACCTCAGATATGCGGACAACATAGTATTACTGTCAGAAGACCCATATAAATTGAACTTCATGATAGATTCTCTTAGCCATCATAGCGAGACCGTCGGGCTGCAAATCAACTGGGACAAAACGAAGATTATGACTAACTCTGAACAAATACCGATATCTATACATACAAAGCCTGTAGAATATGTCGCAGACTATCTCGGACATTTTTAATCTCAACAAAATCCTGTACAGAAAAAGAAATCGACCGCAAAGTAAAGAATATAGGGAATAAATACTGGAGTATGAAGGAAATTTTCAAAGGTTCCTTATTCTTTTTGTATGATATTTTTTTTGCTTTGTGTTCGTCTAAGTTTTTGTTGTCTACAATGTTTTGTGCGCCAAAATAAATACTTTTCTTTCTTTCAACTCCAGTGTGATAGTTACGTTATGGATACAAGGAAGTATTACAGTTGGGCCTTACAAAACTTGAATAGTTTGTATTTTGTAATCGAAAGTACATGGGGTGTAATAAAAAAAAACAGGGACTTTGCCGTTGTTCTCTACCCATAACATTTTCTTAGATAACATGTGAATTAGATATGTTGTCTGTACGATTTATTCTGAAAAGCTACAGCGGGAGCAAAGGGTTCAACAAAAAACCAATTTCGTCAGTAATCTCCAAACATTTTTTTGACTGGCCTGTTGGTCTAGTGGTTAGTGGCCCTGACTGCTATGCCAGAGGTCGTGGGTTCGATTCCCACCCAGGACAAATGTTTGTGTGATGAGCATGATCATTTGTTCTATGTCTGGGTGTAATTTATCTATAATATGTATGTATTTAGAAATATACAAATATGTTTATTACCCATAGCACAAGCTTTGCTTAGCTTGAGACTGGACGGCGTTGTGTGGTAGTTGTGGGATAATATTATTATTATTCGTTTATTCATTACAATATACATATAAGTTATATTTTTAAACATTTAAATAAAAATAAAAAAAAACATTTAAGAATATAAAAAAATAGTGTCCCACCGGTATCGGGAACAGGGCCCAAGCTACCGGCGGTCAGGGCTCCAAAGAAAAGAACCTCCTAACAATACGAGCCGTGTCCAGAAGTACTGCTCTCTGAATCAAGCCCTTGATCCAGCCGCCTAACGAGAGCCTCCTTAGGTGTTGGTCGAGGCTCTTGACTATTAAGCTATTGGCTGACACAACTATCGGTACAATGATTGCTGAGTCCTTCCCACATGTCGACAACTGTTGTGAATTCGTGACACATCATCAGATAAGACAAAAAAAAAAATACGATCGCGTGATCCATTGAGAATTTATTGGTATTATTGGTGTACCATGTTGCTCGTTAAGATCACAAACTTATCAAAAATACACAATGACCAAGTTCACATGCACATGTTACCCGGGCGCCTTTGCGATACTGACTAACAAAACAATAATGTCGTATAGGGCCTATTACACTAAGCGTTATTCAGACGGTTTTAGTCTATGGTTCGACGTATCTAGTCTATGGGTAAAGGATCTATTACACTACGCGTTATTCAGACTCGTTTTGTCTATGATTCGACGTATCTAGTCTATGGTTCGACGTATCGCGCAGTGTAATAGGGGTTAGACTGTCTTTCTATGAATGAAAAATAGTACGAGTCGGAATATCGCACGCGACAGTGTAATAGGTCCTTAACAAGGGTCAGACTGTCTTACTCGGGAAGAAAACAAAGACGAGTCTGAATATCGAGTGCTGAATAACGCGTAGTGTAATAGGCCCTTTAGGCTCGCTCGACTCAGAAACAGGTCTACGCAAGGTGCGGGCGGGTGAGCTGGAGATAAGAGTTGGTGCATAATACAAGTGTGAGAATATATCATATCATAAACTTCCTGCTACTTATTACAACAAAACTCAATAAAAGATTATAAAAGATTGTAATACCGTAATCACGGTATTGGCTCGTCAATACCGTGATTGAAAAAAGACCAAAATATATCCGTTATCACGGTATTACGGGATCCCGTAATACCGGTATTGAAAGCCCTAATCGTGATGTAGTAGCAGTGGACAAGGGACTCACCCCGCTCTCCTTGGCTAACGAGAACTGGCGCAAACCTGTAGTGCTTGACACTAACGATCGCAAGGAAGTATGGCAGAGTAAGGAACTGCAAGGACGCTTTTTCCGGGCCCTTCATGGGCCCGATGTAGACCAACTAGCATCCGTAGCCTGGTTGCGCGTCGGTGACCTTTTTGGGGAAACCGAGGGTTTTGTCTGTGCAATTATGGACGAAGTTATCATGACGAAGAACTACCGAAGATTTATTGTGAAGGACGGTACGGTTGACATCTGTCGGGCATGTCACTGTCCGGGTGAATCGATCCGCCACATTATTTCAGGTTGTTCTCGTCTAGCTAACGGGGAATACTTGCATAGACACAACCTTGTAGCCAGGATTATCCATGAGCAACTTGCTCTGAAGTACTCTCTTGTGGAATCGGAGGTGCCATACTACAGGTATGTGCCCGACCCAGTTCTCGATAATGGCGATATCACAATGTACTGGGATCGGTCCATCATCACTGACAGGACTATTGTAGCCAATAAACCTGATATAGTGGTGGTGGATCGAAGCGAGAGGCGTGCAATGATTGTTGATATATCCGTTCCGCATGACGAGAACCTCGTGAAAGCTGAGAAAGATAAACAAATCAAGTATATTGACTTGACTCGCGAGGTTGTCGACATGTGGGATGTAGACTCGGCAATCATTGTACCGATAGTCGTGTCGGGTAATGGCTTAATAGCCAAGAGCCTCGACCAACATCTGAGGAGGCTCGCGTTAGGTAGCTGGATCAAGGGCTTGATTCAGAAAGTGGTACTCCTGGACACGGCTCGTATTGTTAGGAGGTTCCTTTCTCTGGAGCCCTGACCACCGGTAGCTTGGACCCTATTCCCGATACCGGTGGGTAACTATTTTTTTTATTTTTTATATTTTTTTTTATATTGAAATATTTAAAAATGTAATTTATATGTAATATTTATGAATAAATGAGAATAATAATAAAGTTCTTACATCCATCCTGAGAGCTAAAATTAATAGTCATATTGAGACAAATTATATCATGTCTGCTTCTTAGAATGGATTTAGGAACGGGTCCCGTGGTACTAAGGAGCTGCTCCTCATTGATGTTGCCATTAGCCAACAGGTTCGTCGTTCTCGAAGACATCTGTCGACATGTTGGATAGATTACAAGAAGGCCTATGATTCAGTGCCGCATACATGGCTCATGAGGGTAATGGAGCTATATAAAATTGATGTAACTCTGCGCACCTTTCTGATGTCATGTATGGGGCAGTGGAGGACGGTCCTTCACTATCCAGGGTGTCGACGAGTTTCGGAGAACAGCGAACCGTTAAGGATCGAGCGTGGCATATTCCAGGGTGACAGTCTGAGTCCATTGTGGTTTTGCCTAGCCTTGAACCCTCTCAACACACTGCTGGAGGGTTCGGGTTTAGGCTACCGGTTGAGAAGAGAGGGTCAGGTCATATCTCACCTTCTAAACTGCTATGCAGTTTGGCAGGAGTATAATAATTGTAAAAAATTGTCTAAAATACAAATAAAGCATTTTATTATTATCTCCTTTATTTTCCATTATGACATATAATTTACATTTTTAAATATTTCATTCTTAAAAATAATTAAAAAAAAAACATTTAAAAATATAAAAAATAGTTGTCCGCCGGTGTCGGGAGCAGGGTCCAAGCTACCGGTGGTTAGGGCTCCAGAGACAGGAACCTCCTCACAATACGAGCCGTATCGAGGAGTGCTGCCTTCTGTATCAGGCCCTTGATCCATCCGCGCAACGCCAGCTACGACAGATGGTCGTCGAAGCTTTTGGCTATAAGGCCATTGACGCTCACGACAATCGGCACAATGACAGCTGAGTCCACATTCCACAAGTCGACAACCTCGTGTGCTAAGTCGAGATATTTGATTTTTTTGTCTTTCACAGCTTTCACGAGATTCTCGTCATGTGGGATGGTGACATCGACTATCATTGCGCGGCGCGCTAATCGGTCTATCACTACTATATCCGGCTTATTGGCTATAATAGTCCGATCAGTAATGATAGACCGATCCCAGTACAACGTGACATGGTCATTTTCGAGAACTGGGTCGGGCACATACCTGTAATACGGTACCTCTGATTCCATAAGTTTGTATTTCAAAGCAAGTTGCTGGTGAATAATCCTGGCCACTTGGTTGTGTCTGTGCAAGTACTCGCCATTAGCCAGACGAGAACAACCAGAGATAATGTGTCTAATGGACTCTCCAGGTCGATGGCATGCCCGACACACGTCCACCGTCCCATCTTTCATTATATATCTCCGGTAGTTATTCGTCAAGATGACTTCGTCCATAATTGCACAGATAAAACCTTCAGTTTCCCCGAAGAGGTTGCTGAAACGTAGCCAGGCGACGGACGCTCCAAAATCTACATCAGGCTCATGAAGAGCCCGATAAAAGCGCCCGTGTAGCTCCTTGTTTTTCCATACTTCCCTACGGTCATCAGTTGTAAGTACCACAAGTTTGCGCCAGTTCTCTTTAGCCATGGACAACGGGGTGAGTCCTTTGTCCACTGCGACCACATCTCGGTGCATACCCACATCGGTTTTTTGAAAGTATTCTCTGAGGCTGCACACCTCGCGGTTGTGTAGAGTCTTCGCGTTTAGAAAACCTCGACCTCCACACTTCCGCGGGATGTACAGTCTCATAACCGACGATCGTGGGTGATGCATCCGATTTGCGGTCAGCAGTGTACGGACCCGCCTATCCAGAGCGTCTAGCTCGGTCTGAGTCCATTTGAGTATGCCGAAAGAGTACATTAAGACCGGCATGACCCAACCGTTGAAGGCGCGCACCTTATTACCACCTGACAGAAGGCTGTTTAATACCTTCTTCAGGCGGCTAAAGAAGCGCTCCCTCAACGATTGCTTCATGTCAGTAACGTTAATGCCCAACGCTTCCGACATACCCAAATACTTGTAGGTTTCGGTCGAGGAGAGTGATCTAAGGTGTATGGAATCCGAGAGTTGAATCCCCTCAGATTCCATAATCTCCCCTCGCTTTACATGCATGACTGCACATTTATCCACACCAAATTCCATCCTGATGGCACTACTGAAAGTTTCCGTTACCTTCAGTAGTTCCATCAGTTGCAACTTGTTGGGGGCAATGAGTTTCAGATCATCCATGTAAAGAAGGTGAGATAGAACCTGACCTCCTCTTCTTAACCGATAGCCTAAGCCTGAATCCTCCAGCAATGTGCTTAGAGGATTCAGGGCTAAACAGAACCAAAGTGGACTCAGACTGTCGCCCTGGAATATTCCCCGTTTAATCCATATAGGCTCATCGTCCCCCCGGATCGATCGACACCCTGGATAGCGAAGGACTGTGTTCCATTCCCCCATACATGACTCAAGGAAGGTGCGTAGAGTTGCATCTATTTTATACAACTCCAACACCCTCATGAGCCATGTATGTGGAACAGAATCATAGGCCTTTTTATAATCTATCCAGCATGTCGACAAATCCTTGCGGGATCGACGAACCTTTTGACTTATGGCCATGTCAATGAGGAGTAGCTCCTTAGTACCGCGTGACCCGTTCCTACATCCATTCTGAGAGGCATGTCTGCCTCTAATTGAGTTATTTTCAATGTGGTTGTTAATTTTAGTTCTCAGAATGGATGTAAGAAGTTTATAGACCGTAGACAAGCATGTTATCGGTCTATAATTCTTGGGTTCCGCAGTACTACCTGTTTTATGGAGCAGATGGGTAACGCCAGTTGTTAGAAACTGAGGTAGCGACCCAGACTCTAAAGATGACTGGAATTGAGATGCTAAGAGCGCGTGTGAGCTACTATACCATTTTAACCAGAAGTTTTGAAGTCCGTCCGGTCCTGGAGACTTCCAATTCGGTAACGGACGGACTGCTCTGGCTACATCTATTGGGCTGATAAATACTTTTTCCATTTCTGGTATAGCTTCGCACACGCGCTCGATATCACGCATCCAGCCACCCTCAGTGTGACAGAAGGGCACCGACCAAATGCTGCGCCAGAATTCATTCGTGGCGGCAACATCCGGGCGGAGCACGTCAGTCACATTATTATTATTTCGTTTATTTAAACATTAACATATAAATTATATTTTTAAATATTCAATAAAAATAAAAAACATTTAAAAATATAAAAAATAGTAGCCCACCGGTATCGGGAACAGGGTCCAAGCTACCGGCGGTCAGGGCTCCAGAGAAAGGAACCTCCTGACTATACGAGCCGTGTCCAGCAATACTGCTTTCTGAATCAAGCCCTTGATCCAGTCGCCTAACGAGAGCCTCCTAAGATGTTGATCGAGGCTCTTGGCTATTAAGCCATTGGCTGAAACAACTATCGGTACAATGACCGCTGAATCCACTTCCCACATGTCGACAACCTCGCGAGCCAAGTCGATATACTTAATTTGTTTATCTTTCTCGGCTTTCACGAGGTTCTCGTCATGCGGAACGGATATGTCAACAATCATTGCACGCCTCTCGCTTCGGTCCACCACCACTATATCAGGCTTATTGGCCACAATAGTCCTGTCAGTGATGATGGGCCGATCCCAGTACAAAGTGATATGACCGTTATCAAGAACTGGGTCGGGCTCATACCTATAGTATGGCACTTCCGATTCCACAAGAGAGTATTTCAAAGCAAGTTGCTGATGGATAATCCTGGCTACAAGGTTGTGCCTATGCAAGTACTCTCCGTTAGCTAGACGGGAACAACCAGAGATAATGTGACGGATTGATTCTCCCGGACGGTGACATGCCCGACAGATGTCAACCGTTTATTATTATTATTATTATTATTATTACATGGTACAACTTTTTGCTTCTAACAACTTGCAACTGATGGAGCTACTGAAGGTAACTGAAACCTTCAGTAGTGCCATCAGGATGGAATTTGGTTTGGAAAAATGTGCAGTCATGCATGTAAAGCGAGGGGAGATTATGGAATCTGTTAGAACCCAACTCTCGGATTCCATACACCTTAGATCCCTCAGCTCAACCGAAACTTACAAGTATTTGGGTATGTCGGAAGCGTTGGGCATCAATGCTGCTGACGTGAAACAATCGTTGAGGGAGCGCTTCTTTGGCCGCCTGAATAAAGTACTGAAAAGTCTTTTATCGGGCGGGAACAAGTTGCGCGCCTTCAACGCTTGGGTCATGCCGGTTTTGATGTACTCTTTCGGCATACTCAAATGGACTCAGACGGAACTCGACGCTTGGATAGGAGAGTCCGCACTCTGCTTACCGCAAATCGGATGCATCACCCACGATCATCGGTGATGAGGCTGTATATCCCGCGGAAGTGTGGGGGTCGTGGCTTCTTAAATGCCAAGACCCTGCACAACCGTGAGGTATGCAGTCTCAGGGAATACTTCCTGGAAACCGACGTGGGGATGCACCGAGAAGTAGTGGCGGTGGACAAAGGCCTCACCCCGCTCTCCTTGGCCAACGAGAACTGGCGCAAACCTATAGTAATGGATACTAATGAACGCAAGGAAGTATGGAAGGGCAAGGAGCTTCACGGGCGCTTTTACCGGGCCTTACATGGGCCCGATGTAGATCTTTTAGCGTCCTTCTCCTGGCTACGCTTTGGTGATCTCTTTGGAGAAACCGAAGGTTTTGTCTTTGCAATTATGGACGAAGTTATGATGACGAACCACTACCGGAAATATATTGTGAAGGACGGTACGGACGGTCGGGCATGCCACTGGCCTGGAGAATCAATCCGACACATTATTTCTGGGTGTTCTCATTTAGCTAACGGAGACTATTTGCACAGACACACACTTGTAGCCAGGATTATCCATCAGCAACTTGCTCTTAAATACAATCTTGTTGAATCAGAAGTACCGTACTATAGGTATGTGCCCGACCCAGTTCTCGAGAATGGCAGCGTCACATTGTATTGGGACCGATCTATCATCACTGACAGGACTATTGTTGCCAATAAGCCTGACATAGTGGTGATAGATCGACTAGAGCGTCGCACAATGATTGTTGATATAGCGGTCCCTCATGACGAGAACCTCGTGAAAGCTGAGAAAGATAAACAAACTAAATATCTTGACTTGGCTCGCGAGGTTGTCGACATGTGGGAAGTGGATAGAGCAATCATTGTGCCGATAGTCGTGACGGCCAATGGCTTAATAGCCAAGAGCCTCGACCAACATCTGCGGAGGCTCTCGTTAGGCAGTTGGATCAAGGGCTTGATCCAGAAAGCAGTACTCCTAGACACAGCGCGTATTATCCGGAGGTTCCTCTCTCAGGAGCTCTGACCGCCGGCAGCTTGGACCCTGTTCCCGATGCCGGTGGGCTACTATTTTTTTATATTTTTAAATGTTTTATTTTATTTTATTTTTTTTAAGGAATATTTAAAAATTTAATATAATATGTATGAAAGTTAAATAAAGGAAATAATAATAATAACACCTGAGGAGGCTCGCGTTAGGTGGCTGGATCAAGGGCTTGATTCAGAAAGCGGTACTCCTGGACACGGCTCGTATTGTTAGGAGGTTCCTTTCTCTGGAGTCCTGACCGCCAGTGGCTTGGACCCTGTTCCCGATACCGGTGGGCTACTATATTTTATATTTTTTTATATGTTTTTTTATATTGAAATATTTAAAAATGAAATTTATATGAATGTTTAAGAATAAATGAAAATGATAATAATATGGCAACTCTGGATGTCAAAAGAATTGTTGTGTCTTTCAAGCAAATTTTAATATAAATTAATAGTTTTCGGTACCGCAAACCCACAATTTTTTATTCCAAAAACCCATAAAATAAGCAATAAACCAAATCAAAACTTCTCTTCAACAAATAAAGGCCGAAACATGAAACGAAAAGAAAATAATATGAAAGACAGATGACATTTTATGTCACACAATATATATATTTTGTACTGGAATGATGATGCAATAAAAACGACAACAATGCTGGAATCACAATGTTGACAAGAGCTGCTGCTGCTCGACGTACACGCCCACCACCTCCGGCCTCGTCGCTCAGCTCCGCCTCGCCGCCGCCGGAACCCAGCCTCACTGTGAGTGCTGTGACACCGGCTGTGGCATCTGCGTCTAGTTCGAGCGACGAGTACTACTCGCCGCCGACGACACCACCACCTATGCGTCGTCGGGGAGGACGCCGGCCGCCGGCCTGCTTAGGACCTCGAGGCCCGCCGGCCTCTGATAAGGTCCCAGCTGCCGGCGGAAGTGTGCCGCGCATGCGTTTGACGCAATCGACCAATGAAAACGTCATGTGCGCATACTATGGGGCTACAGAGGGAGGAAACAACCTGACCGCGTACCGTGTTCGGATGCTCTCTTTGTTTCGGGTACTTGAGCTAGCCGTCAACGTTTCGGCACAACGACTATCGGATCAGGTACGGGTCATCCAGCGTAATCATATAATTATGTTGGACGATACTGTGCTTGATCGCCTCCGAACGGAAATGAGTGACCGTGTCATTACCCCTTCGTCGCAGCCTGTGGTGCCAGTTGTGGTACCACCGTCCGGCCACATATCCTTTCACACTGACGAGGTGAGTACTGACACGGTCACTAACGTAAGTACCCAGTGCAATAATGAACTGAGGAGTGCTATTCGGGAGTATCGCAACATGCCGCTTGAGCTTAGGCCGCGTTTACCTCGTTTGCCCATGCGTAATAAGAATAAGGCGCTGGTGGCTGCTCTGGATTCGCAGTCTCTCAAATATACGAGGTCTGCACTCTAATCTCGTTGCAGTCCATCACCACCTGGAGACTGAGAAACCAGCTCTACTATTCCTTACGGAGACGCAGATCAGAGGTCCGTCCGACGTGTCGTATCTTTCATACCCAGGGTTTACCTTGGAGCACAACTTCAAACCACACGCGGGCATATGTATGCCCGGGACGACATCTGCGGCGTCTCCGCAATCTTGAAGACTCCAGGTTCTCAACGCTTTGGGCTTTGGTCGACACAGGCCTAGATAAAATAATCTACGCTTGTGTTTACCGCGCGCATAGTGGAGATCAGGAGACGTCCGGGCTTACACAGCATCTGAGTGAGGCGGCAGATGCGGCTCAGCAGCGGTACCCTTCCGCCCAATTGGTGTTACTGGGGGACTTTAATGCGCACCACCAAGAGTGGCTTTTCCCATACCAGTGCACAGATCATGCTGGTCGTGAGATGCGGAAGCTAGCGCTGGAATTGAATCTCACCCAGCTGGTCCAGGGGGCAACAAGGGTACCTGATGTGGATTCGCACACAGCCAATTGCTTGGAACTTCTGCTGACGACAGATCCAGACCACTACTCAGTGTCGATATCTTCACCTTTAGGCAGTTCTGACCACTGTCTGGTTAAATCTGTGTCAATCTACTCCCCGCCCGATCCTAGTCCTAGAGGCACTCGGCGGGTTTGGCGATACAGGTCAGCAGACTGGGATGGTATGCGGTCTTTCTTCGCATGCTATCCTTGGCAGCCCACTTGCTTTTCTTCGAAGGATGCATCGTCGTGCGCTGATGCCGTAACGGATGTGTTGCGACGGGGAATGGAGTATTACATCCCATTCTCTGACGTAGCAATGTCGGATCGAGCTCGACCTTGGTTTGGCGCCGAGTGTTCTCGCGCCGACGCGAAAAAACATGCGGCATACCAAGCTTGGGCCGATGCTCGTATGCGCAAGGCCAGCGACGTGACTCTTAAGAAGAAGGCCTTTAACAGGGCTGCCAAGTCCTGCAAAAAGGTGTTGAGAAAGTCTCGGTTCGACCACATTAGCCGAATAGGGAACAAACTTGCTTCATACCCCGCTGGTAGTAAAGCGTTTTGGTCCCTGACAAAGTCGGTTGAATCGCACTTCCGCCACTGCTGAGACTCGATGGGACACTGGCCCACACCCCTGAGGAGAAAGCAAACCTATTTGCTTCTCTTTTTGCGGAATCTTCGCGTCTGGACTCCGGTGACGCGCGACCCCCTGTTTCTCCTGATGGGTGCGTGACGAATATGTCGGATATTCGTATCCATCAGAAGGACGTTCGTAGGGTCTTGAGTAACCTTGACGTGAATAAAGCCAGTGGCCCCGACGGGATACCAGCGGTCGTTCTAAAAACTTGTGCGCCTGAATTGTCTCCGATCTTGACTCGCCTATTTCGCCTCTCATATAAGACTGGAAAAGTGCCGATGGCTTGGAAGCAAGCTAACGTGCAGCCTGTGCCCAAGAAGGGCAGTAGAGCTGACCCGGCAAACTACCGACCCATCTCTGTTACGTCCATCCTCTGTAAGAGTATGGAACGGGTAATTAACAGGAAGCTTCTGGCATACCTGGAAGCTAACGACATCCTCAGCGACCAGCAATACGGCTTTCGTCAAAATCGGTCTACTGGGGACCTTCTTGCGTATGCCATTCACATCTGGAGCGAGGCCATTGAGAAGCATGGGGAAGCGCTTGCCGTGTCCCTTGATATCTCGAAGGCCTTCGATAGGGTCTGGCACGAAAGCCTTCTTGCTAAGCTTCCTTCCTTCGGTCTACCCACTGGTCTGTGTGATTGGATCGTAGACTTCTTGAGGGATCGATCCATCCGAGTGGTAATTGATGGATGCTCGTCCGGTCAAATGAATATTAATGCCGGAGTCCCTCAGGGGTCGGTACTCTCGGCAACACTGTTTTTGCTGCACATAAATGACCTACTGAAACCCGGAACCTTTGGGTATGCAGACGACAGCACTGTTGCTGAGAGATATGTGTCTAACGCACGAGCTAGTGCGTCACAGATCCAGTCATTTCGAGAGTCTATGGTTGAACGCTTGAACTCGTCCTTAGCGGCAGTCTCAGAATGGGGCGATGCCAATCTGGTCAAGTTCAATGCGACGAAAACCCAGGCGAGTCTTTTCTCCGCTAAACGGAGCCAATTCCACCCGGCTCCATCTTTCCGGGGTGTAACCGTGCCAATTACCGACCACCTTGAACTTCTTGGGGTAACGCTATCGTCTACCCTTAATTTCGGCTCCTACATCGAGGCGAAAGCCCAACTAGCTGCCAAAAAATTGGGGATCTTAGCAAAGGTGAGACGGTATTTCTCGCCGGAACAGCTGCTCAACCTCTATCAAGCGCAAGTTCGATCGTGTATGGAGTACTGCTCTCATCTTTGGGATGGGTCAGCCAAATACCAGCTAGATGCACTAGAGTCTATTGAAAAGCGTGCCAAGAAGATCATAGGCAATAATGCTCTTGTGAAGTCAAAACTCCAAAGTCTTGAGCATCGACGCCGAGTTGCTAGCCTGTCTGTTTTCTATCGTTTACACTTGGGGGAGTGTGCTCTAGAGTTACACAATTTAATTCCGCCAAGTCCGTTCCATCATCGGACCACAAGACATACGGCGTTGCGCTACCGGTACATGGTGGACATCCCACCTATACGTACAAAGCGTTTTGCGAGTACATTCATTATGCGTACAGCTAAGGAATGGAATTCCCTGCCGGAGTCTGTGTTTCCTGATAGCTATAACCTAGGGGTCTTTAAGTCAAGAGTGAATAGATTGCTTCTAGGTAAGCGTGCTCCATCGTCGGCCACATCATCGCTTACCATCAGGTGAGATTGAGGTCAAACGCGAGCCTATCCATTATAAAAAAATAAAAATAAAAAAGTTGTCAAACTATTTCGATAACTGCGAAGATCTCACCGATACACACTCGATCATGTACTGCGCGGCCGTAGCGGTATGTCGTGAACCTCACGTAAAATTTCCAAACAGTGACGTAGCTACACGACCAAAACCAGCTGTGCCGGCCTGGCAGTGTAGGATCGAGCGTCGTATTGGTGGGGCCAGAGCACTCATCGGCAAACTAATCTGCTTCAGGGAGGGCAACACTCGCCCACGAGTGATGCGCTTTGTGAGGCGGGCATTTTCGGGGACTGACATTAGCCCTCGAGACTATATGTCCCGTGTCACAGAGCGCATCGACTTCCTGAAGCAGAAGGTGTATGCATGGGCAAACCGTATACGAAGGTATAAGCGGCGGGTTGAACGATACACCTAGAATAGCACATCCGGAGTAATGAAAGGTGGTTATACAGGGCTCGGGAGCGACCGGGCCAAAGTGTGACTGACACGCGCCTTCCGGATGATGACGCCATGTGTTTGTTCTGGCTAGGGCTTTCAATACCGGTATTACGGGATCCCGTAATACCGTGATAACGGATATATTTTGGTCTTTTTTCAATCACGGTATTGACGAGCCAATACCGTGATTACGGTATTACAATCTTTTATAATCTTTTATTGAGTTTTGTTGTAATAAGTAGCAGGAAGTTTATGATATGATATATTCTCACACTTGTATTATGCACCAACTCTTATCTCCAGCTCACCCGCCCGCACCTTGCTTAGACCTGTTTCTGAGTCGAGCGAGCCTAAAGGGCCTATTACACTACGCGTTATTTAGCACTCGATATTCAGACTCGTCTTTGTTTTCTTCCCGAGTAAGACAGTCTGACCCTTGTTAAGGACCTATTACACTGTCGCGTGCGATATTCCGAATCGTACTATTTTTCATTCATAGAAAGACAGTCTAACCCCTATTACACTGCGCGATACGTCGAAGCATAGACTAGATACGTCGAATCATAGACAAAACGAGTCTGAATAACGCGTAGTGTAATAGATCCTTTACCCATAGACTAGATACGTCGAACCATAGACTAAAACCGTCTGAATAACGCTTAGTGTAATAGGCCCTATACGGCATTATTGTTTTGTTAGTCAGTATCGCAAAGGCGCCCGGGTAACATGTGCATGTGAACTTGGTCATTGTGTATTTTTGATAAGTTTGTGATCTTAACGAGCAACATGGTACACCAATAATATTAATACCTGTATTTACTGGGGTTTGTCTCAATTCTCAATGGATCACGCGATCGTATTTTTTTTTTTGTCTTATCTGATGACGTGTCACGAATTCACAACAGATTGAAGCATCTAAAATTGTGGCATTTTCCTCTTTGATTAATGTAATTTTTACTTTAACGAATCATGTTAGGTCTACAATTAAGTAGTAAAAATTTAATATTTGAGCGGTTTGGATGTGGCTTTATTTTCTTACTTCAATTATTATTAATTTTGCCTAATTAGTACTTATTAACTACTTTCGTGTACGAAGAAACAGTTCAAAATTATACATTTAATTGGTAGTTTGGTACAGAAATCAAATATCAGAAACGTTTATTTCAAATAGACCAATTACAGTCACTTTTGAATTGTCAAAATGTCGGCCAGTCAAACAAGTGAAGCTAAATTGCACGTTCCAAAGCGTAGATCTCTATGGAGAAGAACATGCAAGAAACTCCATGGACACTCTTTTAAATTATATTGAGTTACATGAATCTTCGTTACATATTTCTTGTTGCTTCTATTAGGTGAGCACAATGAAGATAAGTAATAAAAATATAACAAGTACATGGGAAATATTCTTATAATAATAAGAAACACACGGAGGAGGCCAAAGAAAAGATGGATGGACTGTGTGAGAAGCGATATGAAAGAAAAGGGAGTTAGTGATAGCGTGACGAGTGACAGGACAGAATGGAAGAAAAAAACGTGTTGCGCCGACCCCAAATAAAACGGGACTAGGGCAGGAAGATGATGATGAATAAGAAACACACGAGTCTTGACACTTGCTGACTTCTAAGGGCAGTATAGGTACTTATCGAATGTATCAGCCAGTAAACAATAGATATAGCAGCGCCATGCTTACTTGAACCTTATTAGAACTGCGTTTGAACTTTATTAGAATTGTCGTAAACAAGTGACAGCTGACAAGTGGTTTTAACCTACCTTATTTGCTAATCGCCGGTAAACAATAGGTACGGCAGCGCCATACTTACTAGAACCTTATTAGAACGGTTAAAAGAGAATAAAGATTGATTCGAAAACTAAAAAAAAGGTTTTAAATGGTTTTATTAATGTCCTAATTAAAGTTCCTGTGAGAAGGGATTACAGTCAAGCACTAGTTTAAAAATTAAAAAAAAAAAAAACAAAAAACTTGAGTTGAACTATGTTAATACCGGTATTGATACCGGTATTGAAAAAATCCGGTATTTGAAAACCCTAGTTCTGGCGCAACATCTGGTCGGTGCCTGTCAGTCATACTGAAGGTGATTGGACTCGAGAGGTCGAACAAGCGTGCGAATCGATAACAGAAATGGGGGCAATAACAATCAACCCCCAAGATGTAGCCCGTGCAGTCCGTCCGTTGCCAAATTGGAAATCTCCAGGGCCGGACGGACTGCACAACTTTTGGATAAAGTGGCTACAAAGGTGGCACACTCGTTTGGAATCTCAGAATCAGGCCGCCATAGAGTCTGGCTCGCTACCCGAGTTTCTTACAACAGGAGATACCCACCTCGTCCACAAATCTGGTAGCACCGCGGAACCCAAAAATTATCAGCCGATTACATGTTTGCCGACAGTTTATAAGGTTCTTACATCCATTTTGAGAGCAAAGATCAACCACCATGTTGATAATAACGCTATCATGTCTGCCTCTCAAAATGGATGTAGGAATGGGTCCCGCGGTACGAAGGAGCTACTCCTCATCGATATGGCCATTAGCCAACAGGTTCGGCGTTCCCGAAAGATTCGTTGGATAGACCATAAGAAGGCCTATGACTCAGTTCCTCATACATGGCTCATGAGGGTGCTGGAGTTGTATAAAGTTGATGCAACTCTTCGTACCTTCCTGTCATATATGAGGCAATGGAGGACGGTCCTTCGCTATCCAGGATGTCGAAATATCCAGAGGAATAGCGGACCGGTAAGGATCGAGCGAGGTTTATTCCAGGGTGACAGTTTGAGTCCGCTTTGGTTCTGTCTAGCCTTGAATCCTCTGAGCACATTGCTGGAGAATTCAGGTCTAGACTATCTTGAGGAGAGGTGATCAGGTTATATCTCACCTCCTTATATGGATGACTTGAAGCTCTTTGCCCCCAACAATCTGCAACTGATGGAGCTACTGAAAGTAACGGAAACCTTCAGTAGTACCATCAGGATCGAGTTTTGTGTGGACAAATGTGCGGTCATGCATATATAAAGCGAGGGGAGATTGTGGAATCCTTGGGTACCCAACTCTCGGATTCTATAAACCTGAGATCCCTCTCTCCAACCGAAACCTACTAGTATTTGGGTATATCGCAATCCACTGACATGAAGCAATCGTTGAAGGAGCGCTTCTTTGGCCGCCTGAAGAAGGTACTTAACAGCCTTCTGTCAGGTGGAAACAAGGTGCGTGCCTTCAACGGTTAGGTCATGCCGGTATTGATGTACGCTTTCGGTGTACTCAAATGGACTCAGATGGAACTTGACGCCCTGGATAGGAGGGTCCGTACACTGCTGACTGCATATCGAATGCATCACCCACGATCGTCGGTGATAAGGCTGTATATCCCGCGGAAGTGTGGGGGTCGAGGCTTTTTAAATGCCAAGACCCTTCACAATCGCGAGGAATGCAGTCTCAGGGAATATTTCCTAGCAGCCGACGTGGGTATGCATCGTGATGTAGTAGCAGTGGACAAGGGACTCACCCCGCTCTCCTTGGCTAGCGAGAACTGGCGCAAACCTGTAGTGCTAGACACTAACGTACGTAAGGAAGTAGGGCAGAGTAAGGAATTCACGGACGCTTTTTCCGGGTCCTTCATGGGCCCGATGTAGACCAACTAGCGTCCGTAGCCTGGCTACATGTCGGTGACCTCTTTGGGGAAACCGAAGGTTTTGTCTGTGCAATTATGGACGAAGTTATCATGACGAATAACTACCGGAGATTTATTGTGAAGGACGGAACGGTTGACATCTGTCGGGCATGTCACCGCCGGGGTGAATCAATCCGCCACATTATCTCTGGTTGTTCTCGTCTAGCTAACGGGCAATACTTGCATAGACACAACCTTTTAGCCAGGATTATCCATCAGCAACTTGCTCTGAAGTACTCTCTTGTGGAATCGGAGGTGCCATACCACAATGTGCCCGACCCAGTTCTGGATAATGGCGATATCACGTTAAACTGGGATCAGTCCATCATCACTGACAGGACTATTGTAGCCAATAAGCCTGATATAGTGGTGGTGGACCGAAGCGAGAGGCGTGCAATGATTGTTGATATATCCGTCCCACATGACGAGAACCTCGCGAAAGCCGAGAAAGATAAACAAATCAAGTATATTGACTTGGCTCGCGAGGTTGTCGACATGTGGGAAGTGGATTCAGTGATTATTGTACCGATAGTCGTTTCTGCCAATGGCTTAATAGCCAAGAGCCTCGACCAACACCTTAGGATGCTCTCGTAAGGCGACTGGATCAAGGGCTTGATTCAGAAAGCAGTATTGCTGAACATGACTCGTATAGTCAGGAGGTTCCTTTCTCTGGAGCCCAGACTGCCGGTAGCTTGGACCCTGTTCCCGATACCGGTGGGACACTATTTTTTATATTTTGAAATGTTTTTTTTTAATTATTATTTTTTTAAGAAATATTTAAAAATGCATTTAATAAGTTAAAATGTAAAATAAAGAGATAATAATATTCCACAACTATCACAATGCCGTCTAGTCTCAAGCTAACTTAACTACCAACAACCATTAACTTTATACAACGCCAACACCCTCATGAGCCATGTATGAGGAACTGAGTCGTAGGCCTTCTTATAGTCTATTCAAGACAGTCAGACAGATCCTTTCGGGAACGCCGAACCTGTTGGCTAATGGCTATATCGAAGAGGAGTAGCTCCTTCGTACCGCGAGACCCATTCCTACCTTCCTTCCTTTTTTTCCTTTTTATTTTGAGACGCAGACATGATAGCGTTATTATCAACATGGTGGTTAATCTTTGCTCTCAAAATGGATGTAAGAACCTTATAAACTGTCGGCAAACACACATAGTTTTTGGGTTCCGCGGTGCTACCAGATTTGTGGACCAGGTATTACAAGATTGTTGTTTTTATTATTATTATTATACGGCGTACTGTTTTTACTCACCGATGGACCGATACTTGTCCTGCCTTGTTCTTACTAACATTATTAAGGCTTTACGTCCCGTGTGACGGCCCTTGTGGCCGGGTGATTAACGGTACATGCATACTGCGGTCCTGTTTCAAACTCCTAACTTAATGTGTTTTTCGTTGACGTCTCTATTCAATAAGCTATTCGTATAAAAAGAACTTACTTGAAATTTTCTTCGTTTCTTTTTATTATCATTATTGATAGGCTCTTGTTTGCCCCTCTTTTTTTATGGGAATTCATTAAATAATTTTCCTCGGTCAGGGTGGAGTGGAAGACATTTACTGACTTAAATCCAATGTTCTTTCAGTGGTCCTTTGTTGCGAAGGCTGCGGTAAGAGCTTCGAAGATTCCACAGTCCTGGCGGGCATCGGTTCTAACTGGCCCTTAGAATTTTGCTGACATCTTATTGAAGCGAGCATGGAATACAACGTGCTGTCGATATGGGCTTGGGCTTTACCGAATGGCCGTCCGCAAACCCGCGCCACCGGTGGCCGATTGTCGAGTAGGGATCTGGATTTGTTGATCTGTTGTCAAGCATCAGCTCTATGCGAACCAACAGACGATTCTTGTTAACGTATATTTATTTAACAAAAGCTGCTGACCCTACTGTCTCACTTAGGTGGCAAATTTATAAGCGCTACAGATTTTGAATTTAGTAGAAAACTATATTACTGCTTTTGTAAAAGATTTATTCCATCAATGAATATTTTGAATAAATAATTTAAACCTAATCAAATGAATAAATGACACGATTGTCCCGTTTGTTCAACGACGTCATCTCAAAATATTTAAAAATTCACTGAAACTAAAATATGAATTATAGAAATATTATTATTTAAAAAATACTTATATTCGAGTATTATGTTGTTTTGCGTACAATAAAGAGTTAAATACCGTTTTAGCTCGGTTATACGCTAAATACTAGGTATCGCTGAATCCTAGAGATAGGATTTTGTTGGAGTGTAATCATTTTAAACTTGGTGCGTATTGCCGTAACTCGCGATCATTCGATTGGCATTGAAGAACAGTCACTATAAATTTCCATAAAACGGTAAAGCCATCCATCACCGTTTACCCGAGTTCCGGAGTCCTGGTTTCAAGGTTACATAGCCTGAAGGTGACGCCGAGGACACGACGCCAGATCACCCGGCAAAGGATGTCCGGGCGCCGCCCACCGAAGAGCCATCATCGGTGTTGCGGCGCCCCAGGCCGCCTACGCGACTGCACCGCTTCAATTGTCAAGTTTTGACATCTTTCTTTTTGGCGTTTGAACAATTTTTTTAGTCAGTGTTTATTTTTAGTGTTTTTCTTTTTATTTAGCTGTGTCCATTGTTAATAAGTTAGTGGTTAAGCGTAAATTTACTTTTATTCAATGCCTAGTGACAACAGTGTAGTGGTGGTAAACAGTGCAAGTCAACCAAACATCCTGGAGAGGTGCCCTCTGTGTACTGAGGCACGATTTTTTAAAGGTAAGCGGGTTCTGAGTGTGCATATTGGGAAGGCACATAAACCCCAAAATGCACTCACTTCAGACCCTGTAGTTACACCATCTCCCTCACCTACTACTTCATCATTAGATCCGCTTTGGAAAATTCTTTCAAAATTCAAAAATTCTTGCCCAGTTCTAAAGCGAGTTCCCCGCGGCGCTAGAGCTCTTGTGGCCCAACACCTAGCAGGTTGCATTCGCCTAGCCGTACGGGAGAACTCACAAAGCGCTTGGGAACATCTGCTCACCTTCCCCTACAGAGTTTTACACGTTCAAAAAAATTTGGCGACAAAAAAGACTAACTGCACAAATCAAAGAAAACTGTAATGTTTCGGCCTGTGATTTAGATTCAAAATTACCGTTTCAGAGAATTATCTCTTCAAAAGGTATATCTCATCTGGTAGAAACGAAGCTGGGGGAAGGTGACATTAGCGGAGCAGCCAGGATCCTATTTAGTAGTGACGTGGTGGCAGCGTGTTCTTCAGATACTCTCGCAGATCTGGAGAGATATGCCCTGCCCCAGCGGATGGCCTTTCTTTTCCCGACCCCCCTGTTCCGGACATTCACACCCTCACCATTACAGGTCGAGAGGTGGTCACAGCCGTTTGCTCTTTCCGGAGTGCCTCTGCTGGCGGCCTCGATGGCCTCAGTCCTCAGCACCTTAAAGACCTTATCAGTTCAGGCGCCGGGGAAGCTGGTGAGTTACTCTTGAGGGAGCTTACGGCCCTGATTAACCTTATGCTCTCTGGCAATGTGAACGAAACCGTCATCGACGTCTTATACGGGGCTAAATTATGTGCCCTGCGCAAGAGAGATGGCGGAGTTCGTCCCATTGCCGTGGGTACCACCTACCGTCGTATGGCAGCCAAGATTTGTTGCAAATTCTATGGTGAGGTGGTTTCGGAAAAATTTCAGCCCCTACAGCTTGGCTACGGCTCCAAAGGGGGCTGTGAGGCTGCCGTACACGCGTTGTCGACCTATCTAAATTCAGGCAAAGGAGAGGCTATTCTTAAGGTTGACATAAAAAATGCATTTAATTCTGTTAATAGGGACACCTTGTTGTCAGATGCTAAAAAAGAAATACCTCAAATTTTTTGTTTTCTCTGGCAATGTTATAGACAACCATCGAAATTACTGTTTCGGGACAAAGTTTTGGAATCCGCTGTTGGCTGTCAACAAGGTGACCCCCTCGGGCCAGTGATCTTTAGCTTAGCTATACACCCAATCATTCGAAAACTAAATTCCAAATTTAATGTGTGGTACCTTGATGATGGGACCTTAGGAGGCGATGTAGATACCGTTTTCAACGATCTACAATTCTTAAAAAACCAACTTTCTTCTATTGGACTAGAACTCAACTTTTCTAAGTGTGAGTTATTCCTATCTGAAAGTATTGACAAAAATCTGACTTATTCAAAATTCAATGCAATAGCTCCTGCAATCAAAATTATCGACAAAAGTTCACTTCGCCTCCTTGGGTCTCCAATTTTTGAGGATTCCTTTCCCAGTTTTGTGGAGGAAAAAATTAAAAATTTCAACGATGTTTCGGAAAGATTGATCGAAATTAATATGCATTCGGCCATTACCCTAATCCGTTATTGTTGTTTCGGTCCTAAATTAATATATTTCCTTCGTGCTTCCCACTTATGGAAGCACCCTCACCTTTTGGAAAAAATGGACCAAATTATCCGACACACCCTAACTTTAATTTTAAATATGACCTTGGACGATCGAGCTTGGGCTCAAGTTACTCTTCCCATCCGTATGGGTGGCCTCGGCGTCCGCAAAATTACCAGTATTAGTTTACATGCCGGAATGAATTCATATCTTCGGTCCACAGCACTGATAAATTAATCAGGAACATCTTAACTTCTACACTGATTCCTTTAGAAGTGCCGTGTTTCGCCGAGGCTTTGGATGCCTGGAGAATCGCTTGCCCGAATACAAATCCACCTAACAACCCAGCTTCCCAGAGACGGTGGAATGAGCCGCTCTGCAAAGTAGTTCAGGAAAACCTAATCGTAACATCTGCTACTGCTGCGGAGCGTGCGCGCCTGCTGGCTGTGGGAAATTGGGAGTCAGGTCTTTGGCTTCACGCACTGCCGTCGTCGAATATTGGCACCTTGTTCGACGATACTACTTTCCGCTTAGCTGTTGCCCTACGTCTAGGTGCTCCTTGTTGTTCTCCTCATCGCTGCCACTGTGGCGAAGTTGTCAACAGCCTCGGTCACCACGGCCTGTCATGCAGTCGAAGTGCGAGACGCATAGCGCGGCACGCGAACATTAACGACATCATCCGACGAGCCCTTGTCTCCGTCGGCGTTCCGGCTGTTTTGGAACCTCATGGCCTGGCACGCGACGATGGTAAGAGACCAGACGGTATGTCTTTATTTCCTTGGAAGATGGGTAGGCCTTTAGTGTGGGACGCTACCTGTGTCGATACTCTTGCGCCATCCCATCTTCCTAGCTCATCGTGCTGTGCTGGTGCTGCCGCGTCGGCTGCAGAGAACCTCAAGCGGCGGAAATACAACAGCCTCGTCGGCAGTTATATTTTTGGGCCGTTTGGGGTTGAAACTCTCGGGCCGTGGGGTCCGAGTGCTCATATGCTCTTTAAAGAATTGTCAAAACGCTTAATTGACGCTTCGCGTGACCCAAGGGCTGCCTTCTACCTCGGTCAGAGAATAAGCATTGCCATACAACGTGGCAATGCCGCCAGCCTTTTGCGCACACTTCCAGTCGACAGCGATGCGGAGGAGTTTTATGACGTCATATTTAGCTAGGCATTTAGTGTATATATTATTTTTAATTATTTAAGTTATTGTTTAATTTGTTTATTATTTCTTTGTGCAAAAAAACGAAATAGAAATATAAAATAAACGTGTTTAGTCTCATCAAATGAAATAAGTTTATTTTCATTATTCAAGATTTTCATTTTTTTTTTTATTGATTTTGTGACTGTCTGTCACTAGTTCCATATTAATGACAAAATATTATATTTGTCTTTGAACATCACGTCTGGCGACATGGGCCACTTAGACCCTCATAAATTGTCCTTTTAAAGAAAGGGCTGTCGGAATTCTTTAGAAAGGAGTAACTATGCGATTTCTAATGGCAGCACAAAAAAAAGGTTGCCTGCACATGTGCGCGAGAAAAAAAACGCGGAGCGGGAGAAGTGGTGCGGAGTTAGCTCGGCACTTTAGGAGAATAGGACACTTAGCGTCAGGGCCGTGTAGAGGACACACGTTCAGGAGGATCTAGCTAAACTAGCTGAATCAGTAGATATATATACGGCTATGTCCCGTTGTAATTCTTAGGAGTACCAACACTGCGACTCAGTTAGATACAGATGGCCTCAGTTCGGCTTAGACTGATCTAGTATTTAGAGTAACAAAGTGTGTGTGTATTTGTTGGTGTACCCATTCACACCAACAAACACACACACAATTTGTCATTCATTATTCTAATTTATCCTTGGCTGATATTGTGTTACTATACACAGATCTGCAAGCGGAGCTGCGGAAGAAGCTAGTTGACTAAAGTTCTTATAACTAAATGGACAGAAATGTGTTGCTGGGGAGTTTGTTCCTCCACTTCTTCTCTCCAGCTCAAACACAAGGAAGTGGTGAGTGGTGGGGGCGCTTTTGGGGCTGTCTATATAGGCATTCAAGAGAGTTGAGATGTTCAACTCTATTTTTCTCTTATTAGGCTTCTTAGGCTATTAAATGCGATTTTGTTTAGTAGTATTTTATGATCCACTCTATCGAAAGCCTATTTAAAATCTGTGTATACAGCGTCATTCTGTGCTTTAATGTCCATATTTTTAAACAAAATGTTGGTAAATATCATTAAATTAGTAACAGTGGATCTTTGTCTTACGAAACCGTGTTGTTCTGGAATTATAAGAAAGAAAGAAAGAAGAAAGAAAAAACTTTTATTCGTACCTCACACATACAGCAGAATTCGATAATAAAATAAAAATAAAAATAAAAACTTTAAAATCTGTGCAAGGCTAAAAGGGCGCCTAACTCAGCATATGCTGCGATATTATGTAATTATGTATAAATGGATATATTTCAAGATTGACAAGTCTTTCAAATAGTTTAACAAGAGCACAAAGGAGAGATATGGGTCGATAATTTTCGATATTTTGTTTCGCGCCGCATTCATGGACAGGTACAATGTTAGCTGTTTTCCAGATAGAAGGGAATGAACCATTACTACTTCGTACTTTATGGAATTCATCTTTATGTCGGTGGGAATTTGTCCAAGTCTCTGGCTGAAAACTACAGGGACGAGCGGAGGTGGGACTCACCCCTTCCCCTTCGGGGGAAACCGACTTTCATACCTTCATGTAGGAAAATTCAGGAAAAACGAAAATTTTATCAGCCTAGGGTCTTTTAGGAACAGTCACAACTTGAAATCAGTAATATTATGCTACTTGCAAATAAATCTTATGATTCATTCATTCAATATCCAGGTCTAACGTTGCCCTCGGACTAGCTTGATGGGACTTAACGCTGGCACTAGCTGTTGAGTCTCTCGCGCAGTATGATCAGTGTACTGGTACGGGAGAAACCACTCTTAATGGTGGACATTAAACTTACTGAGGTGTATTTCTTGAGGCAGAGATTACCTACTGCCACTGTTCAACTTTTTTCAGGAAAGAAGAAGGAAAGGAGAAGGAAGTGAAATGAGGTTCCACGCTGCTACGAGTAGAAGAGACTAAATCATTGGAGGACTAATCACACAAGTAGTCGGTCAAAACCTACCTCCAGCAACTGGAGGTAGGTTTTCACCGACTACTAACACTACACGACTACAACACTAACTGTTAGTGTCACCTGATTAAAAACATACAGGACCTTGTGTGGGGACTTGCTTTTGGGACTCAGCCACAAAAAGAAAATGATTTGTAGGTTAACGAGACGATTTTTATGAAAATAATTGTAAACATTTTCGTTTTCTTTATATTTTCCTCAGTTCCAAAATTCATGTTTATTTTTAAGTAAACGCTTTTTCGACTTTGGAATATGGCATATACACAGTACTTGACGACAACACAGTTGTGTAAAACCAACAACTTATTGTAAGAATTAACTGGCATGGAAGAAATCCTGTGCCAGCCGAGAATATAAAATATTACAACAAGTTTGATTGTCCTCAAAAAGTTTGTAATATCGCTACTATCAATACGCGCACTCAAAAACTTTTAAAATAAATACCTTCGTTTGACTTCACAGAAAAAGCATTCAATATTTTTCTATCAGACCGTTCAATAATCAATGCAGTACAAACTAGTTAAGATTCAATGTTCCTGACGTCGGCGGCGGCGAGTCGAGGCTCGCTCGGAGCGGAGTGCCGGCCGCACCGTACCCACGCCGTGCCCGCGCCGAGCCCGCACCGGGACCGAGTGTCGGTGACAATGCAATTGAACATCATATCGAGTAACTTGTTTATTCGATTGGAGCCAGCCGGTGGCAATCCGCTGCGGATCCGACGCCCGCCATTGCGTTTAATCACTCGACAAGTGATCACGGGGAACGGCGGCTTGCGGAACTTTCACACGCAATTGTGTGTTGAGCGTTGGTTGCTGTCGTTGAGGTTCTGATATCCCATAACGTTAGGCTCTGCCGTTTAGTAAGTATATTATTTTAAAATAAATCACTCCCACACTGGCTAATCACTGCGCTACTGTGCACTAGAGATAGTACATAAGTCACAGCGCTGTGTTTCTAAGTAACTTTACCATTTTAATCTTCAGTAGATAACATACGGGTAGCCTCACTAATGAACTAACTTTTATATAATGTAGTACTCAAGGACTGATTATTACCATGTATATACGTAATTAAGTACTTAATTAATAAAGTAACCCATTTTATTCGATACAAAACAACACGGAGACTTGTCGAACTTATTTAAACTTAAACAAGCTTATTATTTAATATTTTACTTAATTTATGTTTTATATTTTAATTCATTTATGACCGCCTAACTTTAATTACAAACTTTATCATTATAAATTACAACGAATTTCAGTTATAATGAGAAGTTAGAACATTCTTCGTAAACGTTAACAGATGGTGATTATGATGTTTGTTTAAAGAATATTCGAATTCACAAAATACGAATAGTTAAAAAAAAAAACATTTTTGTAAATTTTTATTGCTTTATTCGTAGAGTTCCACGCGCGCCTCAAAGAGTTGTTAGCTGCCGTAGGGGCCCAGCAAGGTCGAAGCCTACTGGGGCCCTGTGTGATGTGAAAGAGATCCCCAGAATGTAGGAGCAATGGCAAAGAAGGAACAGGTGTGGGTTTTAGTCAGTAAAAGTCTGACACTATCTCCCGCTCCGTCCAAGAGCAGGTAAAGCAAGCAATTTAAGTCAAGAATATTTTGTATTGGTCACTTTTTATGTTTATTTCTGATTACCATAATTATGAAAACATTAAAAGTACAAAATAATTGGGTTTTTTTAAGTACTTCGTATTTTTTTGAAGTCGCAGAGGAAGTCTCTTTGATTTTAAAAAACAAGTATTAGGTAATTTAGATAAATCAAAAAACCGGCCAAGTGCGAGTCGGACTCGCCCATGAAGGGTTCCGTAGCAGCAAGTAACATAATATAAAAGTTCTTGTAATGTGTTGTAACTTTGATCGATGTTTTAATAATACTGTATTTTTTTCGATTTATGACGAATTAAAAAAATACTACTTACTAGATTTCGTTCAAACCAATTTTCGTTGGCAGTTTTTATAGTAATGTACATCATATATTTTTTTTAGTTTTATCATTCTCTTATTTTAGAAGTTAGAGGGGGGGGGACACACATTTTACCACTTTGGAAGTGTCTCTCGCGCAAACTATTCAGTTTAGAAAAAAATGATATTAGAAACTTCAATATCATTTTTGAAGACCTACCTATAAATACCCCACACGTATGGGTTTGACGAAAAAAAATTTTTTGAGTTTCAGTTCTAAGTATGGGGACCCCTAAAATTTATTGCTTTTTTTCTATTTTTGTGTGAAAATCTTAATGCGGTTCACAGAATACATCTACCTACTAAGTTTCAACAGCATAGCTTCGGAAAAAAGTGGCTGTGACATACGGACGGACAGACAGACAAACAGACAGACAGACAGACAGACATGACGAATCTATAAGGGTTCCGTTTTTTGCCATTTGGCTACGGAACCCTAAAAATGGAATAAAACAAAGAAATAATAATTATCTTTAAAGTTATTTCAGTACACAGAGGCGAAATAACGAGCTGTAATCAATCACTACAAAACAATAAGAACAGAAAAGTCTTCATAATTTATGTTTGTAACGATGTCCATTAGGATTCGCATACATTACGCTTTTCTATCATAAATTATAGTAGACGGCGCGAGATAAGCTAGGCTACTTGGAGCGCTGGAACAGCTCATCTTGGCGTTTTGGGATGAACTAAATTATCTGCGCGGAATATTCATGTGGGATCCGAAACGGTGCGCTTTAAAAACTGCTCCGCGGTCATATTTTAAAGCGTCGCCTGCGGTGGTTTAGTCAGCGGACATTTTGGCACGTATTCATCTTTTTCTAAACAAACTGTAAATTTTTACTTCATAAAAGATTATATCTAAGTACCTAACCTCACTGTAACTTTGCACTTACATCATGGTTCATGTTTATCGCTCATAATCGCACTGCTCTCAGTTTCTCGAGGTCGTCACCTGACAGACGCTGGTACACAGATGTATACAGCCTATAGGTGATAGAGCTTCAATTTAATAGTTACATTTTCAATTTAACAAAAAGCATGCAGTGTAAATTTCAATCAGTGTCACGTGACGATTGCAAATCTTCACATTTATTCAATTAACTTTTATTTTTGTGCGAAATCAAACAGTTTACAGGAAGCTAATTTATTTGCTGCTTTTATATTCAAATGGCAATTCCTGTTGGTACGTCATTGACTCATTGACACCATTAAACTAATTAAAATATATATTTGTTTGTAGATTCTTGGAAAAATTTTGTTTTCAATTTGAACTGAATAATGCTTCAGTAAATTCTATAAACAGTTAAATAACAATTTAACTATATATGGATTTTTCCGGTATAGTACAGAATGTAAAATAACTCTATAGTGTGCTGTCAGAATTCTTACACAGCCAGACTATGGGTTAATAATAAGCTACCTGACGAGGAACTCTCTGGTTTTAGCAGTTTCTTTGAATAAAGTTCTAGTACAATAATGATTGGTATTTGTTACAAGATTTAACTGAAAATCAAAGACTCTGATTCCACTGCTACTCCTCCTATCGCTATATGGCATCACACAACTCATAAATGAATGTTGCCTTCTGAGTTACTCCTTTCTACCAAGTGACTCCTGTCTCTTGAGTGGCTTTTGTCCCCTGAATGATATTTTCTCCTGAGTGGTTCTTGCCCCTAAATGAATGCTGCCTCCTAAGTGACTCCTGTTTTCTGAATGACTGCTGCATCTTCTTAGTTATTACAAAACCAGGACAGGAGTCACTTGAGGGATAAGAAGGAGGGGAGAATGGCTCTTGTTGTGTGAGGTTGGTTTGGTTCTGATTGACTGTAATTATTCAACTGATAAAAACAAAGAAATTCGTGTCTACAATAGTTTTACTGTGTACTTGATTACCATGTTGCTTAAAAGTATCAACAGTCTCATGTCTGTACGTTATCGCTAGTGTACGTCTCCTTAATGGTCTGTGTGGCGCGGCCGGCTGCACGACTGCACCTGCTCACTAGCACATACCAGTGTGTTATCATTTAAATCCACTCCGGCATTAATTGACTCAATTTGCGTGCAATTAATATACTATCTACAACCTACTGCCGACGGCTATCTATGGCATCGTGTCTTGTATGTGTTACCAACTGTTCACTACAACCACTCATATACTACATATTAATGGAGGCAAATACTAATTTCAAAATTAAGTTATGATAAAATTGTAAACGGTAATGTGTACAAAAAAAAACACTGTGTAACATAGCAATGCCTATCCCAATGAAAGTTCAGTCAAATTTTATTCAACCATTTAAGATATTCCCATCTTTCCGGGAATTAAAATGTCCAACTCGCCAAAACCAAGCATCGTTTCCGCGGAAATTTAAAAAGTAGCTTAAGGTACTCATTGTAACATTAGCTATTTCCCAATGAAAGTCCCGCCAAATTTTGTTCAACCGTTTCGAAGACGTATCCCGTATTTTGGAATCCAGTTCCCGCCAGAAAATGAACAGTAGCCCAAGTTTTTTCTTGTAATATTAGCTATCCGTCAGTGAAAATTCCGCCAAAATCAGTCTAGTCGTTTTGGAGATTCGCCGAAACAAACAGAAAGGTAAAAATTAAAAAATCACTGTTTTGTTATATGTATCGAATACTTACACTGACTTTTTTGGTTTGTCCAAACTTCTCAGTTTGGCTGAGGTTCGGTCTGTTTGTACGTTACGAACTTTATCTTCTATAATATAAAAATGAATCGCAAAATGTGTTGGTAAGCGCATAACTCAACAACGCCTGGACCGATTTCGCTAAAAATTTTTTTGTTGTGTTCGTTATTATGAGGAGAAGGTTCTTATGGAAAAAAAAAATGAAAATTAGGGTAGTGTAGGGTAGAGTAGGGTAGTGTAGGGTAGTGTAGGGTAGAGTAAGGTAGAAGAGGGTAGAGTAGGGTAGAGTAGAGTAGGGTAGAGTAGGGTAGAGTAGGGTAGAGTAGGGTAGAGTAGGGTAGAGTAGGGTAGAGTAGAGTAGAGTAGGGTAGGGTAGAGTAGGGTAGAGTAGGGCAGAGTAGGGCAGAGTAGGGCAGAGTAGGGCAGAGTAGGGCAGAGTAGGGTAGAGTAGGGTAGAGTAGGGTAGAGTAGGGTAGAGTAGGGTAGAGTAGGGTAGAGTAGGGTAGAGTAGGGTAGAGTAGGGTAGAGTAGGGTAGAGTAGGGTGGAGTAGGGCAGAGTAAGGTAGAGGAGGGCAGAGTAGAGTAGGGTAGGGTAGAGTAGGGTAGAGTAGGGTAGAGCAGGGTAAAGTAGGGTAGAGTAGGGTAGAGTAGGGTAGAGTAGGGTAGAGTAGGGTAGAGTAGGGTAGAGTAGGGTAGAGTAGGGTAGAGTAGGGTAGAGTAGGGTAGAGTAGGGTAGAGTAGGGTAGAGTAGGGTAGAGTAGGGTAGAGTAGGGTAGAGTAGGGTAGAGTAGGGTAGAGTAGGGTAGAGTAGGGTAGAGTAGGGTAGAGTAGGGTAGAGTAGGGTAGAGTAGGGTAGAGTAGGGTAGAGTAGGGTAGAGTAGGGTAGAGTAGAGTAGGGTAGGGTAGAGTAGGGTATAGTAGGCTGAAGTAGGAAAGGGAGCGGGAGCGAAGCCGCGCGGGTACAGCTAGTTTATTGATATAGTTATCGCTAGCAGACACCCGGCATGCGTTAGAAAGAAAAATACATTTTGTTTCCTTATCGGAAAAAAGTAAGTTTTATTGTCTAAAACCATCTACGCACTTTTGCTTTTCGCACTATTAGGATACAATGGTTGGAAGGTTTTAAAGTCAAACATAGATAGACATATTTTTGGTGTTTTATAGGATTGTTACGGCAAAATCACTATTGACTTTTAATGTGTCGTGTAATCTAACATTGATAGAAAATTATTAGCATATATGACAATTTTCCTACATGCTGAGGGTTGTGTAGACACAAGCCAATAATTGGGTAACTCAGCGCGCGTATTATAGTTGCCACGCACTGTGTCATGTGAAGTGGCGAGGAGACAACAGCACGCTGCTCACCTTCAGCTAATTGCCACTCAGCCGCACTTTTTGTTCGCTCGGGTCGCTTCATTACCTCCTCTTCCCCCCACCACCACGCGCCACTCTACCACGGCTCGCGTCACTCGCGAATTAGAAAACTTTTTAACTCACTAACGTCATTAAATGGAGCACACGAGTACAAGTGTCCTCATGTAAAACCACCAACAACCACATTGAGCTAATCATAATTATGTGTAAAAGTTAATGGAACACAGCAACTTGTATGACTAATAGTTACACAATTCGTTAGACAAAGATCTTAAAATTCGTTTAGCGTTCGTTGAGCAGGCGAAGCTATAGAGGAAATGTTTCGTTGAGCACATTTCATATCTCGAGGCAATTGTATTTAGTGCACTGTGTGGTCATAAAAAGCAACGTCGGGTAAACTCCGGAATCAGCTCGTCGACGGAATGAATTGCGCTTTGTGTCGTTTGATGCGCAAACAGAATGAGATTAAACTGCTAAATTCAAAGCAGTGCTTTTACCCAGACGGCACAAAAGAGCCACGACCAACTGAATGTTACATTTTCAATTCTGAGCTCCTACCGCGAGCGTGTACCACGGCCTGCACATGCCGCCGGGTCGAGAGAGAGCTCCGAGATATTGCTCTACTATTGATGTCGTTTTTTGTTTCATACCATTTTCTTCAAAACATCATACAAAAGTTTGCTGCCCGAAAATTTTCAAGCGAGGTGGTCCAATAGAAAATCAAAATAAAAAGAAGCCGGACAACTCTGCTCCGGCTGGCGTCCGGCCGTGCGACGTGGCTCAGACCGTGCGGTCGGCAGACATCTCCCAATGCAAAGATAAGAGGAAATTCAGGAAACTCTCGAATTCGATGACTCGCTTTATAATCACAGTCAATAGTTGCGCTCAAGTTTCAGTTCTTCAGTAAGCAATTCGTAAAGGCGTCTAGTCCCTTGAACATCTGCGCCCGAATATAGACCGCTGACCTTTAAATCCATTTTCTTTGCAAAATATTGATTAATTTCTGGTTAAAGATAATTCTTGCTCATAAATAAATTTACATTTTACTTAAATGAGAACAAAATTTAAAATTAAGGTAAACTAATCATACTTTGACAATCGGACTTACAAATTATTTTGAGTCTGTCTTACATATGCTATGATCAAAACCGTTTGAAAACATATTTCTAAAGATCAAAACCGTTCTAAAGGAGTAAACTAGCTTTTCAAATTTTTTTTAGCAAAAACCTTGCAAAAAAAATTACATGTTGATAATGTAGTACATTAATCTATAATTGACATATTTTTTTAAAACCTAGACCTAGCCGTTACCAACTTCAGCAAGTCACTGTTTTATAGCATTGATCGGGAGTTAGGGTCTTAATGTTACTTACAAGTTGTAAAAGTGAAGAAGGGAACTGAGTGTCGCAAATAACGTAGAAATTATAAAAGATATTCATAAACGCGCTCGTTCGCAACTTATCCAATTTAATGGTGGTTTCAATGACGCTGGTTTGTGACCTTCATGATAGGCTGACCTTTAACTCAGCTGTCCTGTAATATTGCCGACATAAATCTCTTGGTGCCGTAGCCTCCCAGCTGTATCAATACGTTATTAGCTCAAAAGGGCGTGCTGTCATCAACATGACCTGTCATCTGCCGAGGCGCACCGTCTCGCAGCTGCTAAGCCATCTATGTAACCAATACCCTTTCAGCCAACCACTTCATAGTAATGTTTCTTGGTTATGCACATTCATATACTGCAGTAGATAGGCAAGACATGATGGTGTACCAATCGGTGAGGGCCGTGTGTTTCCACCACCCGGCGAATATTTTCTCAAATTCACGTCCACTACTCCCCGCCCCCCTCCTCCCACTTCTACCCACGCCCCAAGCTATTTCCCTAGTAAACCCCTAACGAAGCTTGTTTCGGAAAAATAGTAATTCGTATTGTGCCGCGAACAATTTAAAAGAAATTGCAATGTAAGGATTCACTATTGAACATAACAATGCCGATAAAGTAATTTAATTAAAAAAATATGTACCGCGTTTTCCATGGGCCTCCGGTGAGTTGACTTTTAATTTTTTTAATTATATTTCTCTAGCTGCTGCCAGTGGCTTCACAAGCGTGATAGTAGAAAATTATCGCAAGGGAACATGCTCCCGGAATAAAAAATCATATGTGATGTTCCAGAACATGGTCTACCTTCATATTTCAAATTCTGCTCATACGTTCAACCGGTTACTGCAATGTACTTACAGTACACTCTGCTTATTAAGGAGGAAGTTAACTACAACAATAAATCGTCAGTCAAAGCGTGTCATTTCTCGCATACCAGAAAACACAAAACCTAATTATCTACGATCATTCCATCAGAACTCGAAAACATTCCCAATATTTGCAATATTTGAGATAAAGATTATTGTTATTCCGTTTATTCATACTTTTAATATTTATGTATTTACACTTATAAATATTTCTACTAGAACTGATGCCTGAATCTGGAACAGGAATCTCCCGAAATTACCGTTTCCAGTGAGGACCTGTGTCTTGCCGTTGTAATCGTATTGTTCCTACCCGTGATTGTATGGTGTACGGTGACAAGAGATTGTAACCTTTAATTTCCAATTCAGCGTACGTCGTATACTGGCAGTGGAAGTGTATTATGCTTGTGTTTGGAACAACGGTATTTTTTTTTATGGTGGGAA
Source organism: Mythimna ferrago (assembly GCA_910589285.2). Lineage (NCBI taxonomy): Eukaryota > Metazoa > Arthropoda > Insecta > Lepidoptera > Noctuidae > Mythimna > Mythimna ferrago. The sequence continues at coordinate 26,109,930 of OU342690.1, forward strand.
AAAATCATGCATTGACATCCCCCGCCCTTGGGCGGAGCGGGAGATAGTGTCAGACTCTTACTGACTAAAAGACCTACCCCGTTCCTTCTAGCCTTCATACCGGGGCTCGAGCGCCCTTTCGGATAACCCTGGCCCCAGTAGGCTTCGACCCGGCTGGGTCCCTGCTGTTGCTGACAACTCCTTGAGGCGCGCGGGAACAGTGCGCGCCGTCGACGACTTGGGCTTGGTCCGGACAGTTACCGGACGGCCGGACAGTGAGCTACCCATTGCTCACCGTCCGCAAGCCCGCGTCTACGTTGGCCGGAAATCGGGATCGGAATCCCGGCGACGGCGGCGGCGATAACGCCGTTGCCTGATGCGTTCGGCCTCCTCCTTTGCGAGCATTACTGCTTCGCAGAAGTCGGCGACCGCCTGCCACTCCTCCTCGCTCCGGACCATGGCCTCAACCAAGGCCCGGCGCGAGAGGTCTCCGCCGCCGATCGCCCCCACGAGGGCACGGCGATGCTCCGCCCAAGCAGGGCACACCTCGACTGTGTGCTCCACCGTGTCCTCCGGGCGTTCCGCACAGTGGCGACACCCGGGCGTCACTTCCGCATGAATCGAGTGCAGGAAACTCCCGAACGAACCATGTCCGGTGAGTACCTGCGTCATGCGGAAGGTATGGACGCCGTGAGGTCTTTCCAGCCACGCCTCAAAGAGGGGACTTACCGCCATGATTGTGGCGTGCCCAGCACTGGGTTGCGATAGTCGTTGACGCCATTTCACCATGAGATCCCGCCGGAGCTCTGTCCGCCATGCCGTGACCTGTCGCGGCAGCGGACTTTCACCCCGGCGTTGCATCTCCCCGCTTCGCGGGAGACCGTGCAGTATCCCCGCACCATCCTTATCGCCATGACCCTCTGGCAGGCGTTCAGTATGGCCGCCGGTTGCTTTTTCAGCGACGGCGCCCACACCGGCGCCCCGTAGAGGGCCATGGACCGAACGATCCCCGCGTATAGCCTCCGGCAGGAGGCGTCTGGACCCCGAAGGTTGGGCAGGAGCCGCTTGAGCGCAGCCCCAGCCCGGTTGAGTTTGGGAGCCAGACGTCGGAAGTGCTCCACGAAATTCCACCGGCCGTCGAGGACGAGTCCCAGGTACTTCATCGTCGACCCGACACCGATGTGAACTCCTCCTTACGGTAGCTTCCTGCATGCGCGCGCGCATACTGCTGTTACTAGCTTTTTGTAAAAACCTATTTAGTTCTTTATTAAAAATTTTGGTGCTCTCTCTGTTTTTTAAAGAAGGCTCCGTCAGCTTCGCAAACATCAGCATTATATTCTATTTTGTTTTTATTGTGGAAAGTGAAAATGTTAACTACTGATTGTATCACCTCACACAGCGTCAGCGTCGCGCTGCACCGGCCTCGCAGGACGCGCTCGCGGCTCGGAGTTTTAGTTTTTCGAGAGATAACTTTGTTATTATTTGGTTTTCATATCGAAATTTGTTTGTCTGCTGAAGTCGAGTTTGTTTGTCCACTCCTGACACAAGCGACGCTTGGAAACTTCGCATATTCATTTCGAGAAACTATTTACTGTAGCGAATTCATACTCTTTGGAAAGTAGAGGCTTCTGAAAATGTTTTAACTTAAATATACCTATTATTATTTTGGTCTCCCGACTGAGAAAACTGGATTACTTGATGTTTCTACTGTGATATTTGATCATTACTCTGGATAAATCTCACTGATAATCACACGTTAGCTAGCAATAATGGCTGATTTTCGATCAAATAGTTAAAAATTACTGGCTGAGTCTTACGCGTAAACGTATGTAATAACTAAACATTTTGACATATTAAGATCTAGTTTATTAATTTTACAATACTTTACTAATTTATTTAAATCTTTTTGCAATAGTATAGTAAAAATAATATACAATACTTTATTTTTTTATTTAAATATTTTATTTTGAATATTTTCATGTCATCAACAAACATTAGGTTGTATTCAGCGAGCTTGAAACATTCAACGATATCACTGGGAAGTTGGGACTTTAAATAATATCCTTTGCCGGCTAACGTCCAGCACAACCACTAGTTTTGCGCACTTCAAGCCTTAGATATCTTTCTTTCTCGGCCGGATAGTTTGCGTGCCCAGTATGGCATCATTCCGCCCACACTAAAGACTTAGGCATAGCGCTTAAAATTAATGATACCTGTCGCATCGTAACGGTATGCTTAAAACCTACCCCTCTTACGATGTACCCTCTAGTAGTATTTTTTTTATTTTTTTGCTCTTGCAACCCTAGTGACAGGTCGTGAAAAAACGACCTCTTAGACAAATTATCTTTAAAAATTAATTAATTAAGTGTATTTTGTGTAAATTCTATTATAAAATTTAGAATCTTAGAGTGTAAAGTGCAACACACAGTGTTTGTACCGCGTTTGGTCGTGATATTTCATCAATAAAGATATATTATCTTCGTTCGACCGGCTGTCAAAATTTGAATTGTTTGGATTGCAGATTTGAATTTATCAAACCCGGGGAGTACTTTGTTTTATTTTATAGCTTATTAAAGTTTTATTTACACACTATTCAACACCTGGAAACTCTGCACAGGGTTCTGAGCTACGTCCAGAACACATTGGCATCGTTTATGTCTCTTTTTATTTGACAAACTGTGGAAATAAAATTGACGACTAAAACATAAGCCCCAGACAAAACATACACTACATACTACTTACTTCACATATATTTTATTATTTTCAATCTGCTTTATCTTAACTTTCTAGATTAATAACTGTCTCCATTATCAAATTAATGTTACCTCTAATTAATTTTATAATTCAGCATTCTTAGCACTAATTAGATAGCAAATCTAACAATATTGGCATAGCAATAATAATCTTTCAATTAATTTAATCAATAAATAAGTAGTTTTTTTTTTTCTTTTTATTAAGCATCTCCTTAAAAATTGTTTTTTCTTATTTTCTTCTACCTACAGTACTAGTTAATATTATGAATTCTAAATTTCAATCTTCTTTTTTGTTTCTTTATTTCTTTTTAACTATTTGTCTGCCTCTAACTATCTCAAGTTCTTTACTCAATAAGCATCTCATTAAATACTTAGCCGTTTATTGTAACATTCCAAGAGCCACTAGGGGAAGTTTATAATATGATGACGCGTGGAGCTACAGTTCGTGACATGCATGTAAAACTGAGTGCAGCACTGAAGGAGCTGGAGGTTTCAAGAAAGACTTGCAATGACCTGCTGCGGGAAAGCGAGGAGAGCGAGGTGGAACTTGGGAAGTTAATAGAAATAAACACTCAACTCTTGAGACTGCTTGTAGAGCTGCACACCGAGCATAATTATGGACATACTTGATCAGCATGACCATCTCCACTCTCACTTGTGTCCGAGTTCCAGGAATGCAGAGACACTCATGACCAGGCACTGAATCGTATATCAGGCCTTTAAGCGGAATTAAGCAAGGCTCGCAACACAATTTCTACTGTAGATACTTTGAAAGCTAGTGAACAGGTTACCTACACCAATAACCTCTTCGACAAGCTGGTGGGTAGTGTAACTGAACTGGAGAGTGAGAAACCTACTGTTATCATAGACTTAACCAGGGATGATGCCATAACTAAAGGTCCAATTCTAAGTAATCATAATAAAATTAAGAAGTATATTAAAATCACCAAAAACATTAAAAAGTACAAGAAACTCTTAAAGACACAGAATGTTTATAAATGTAATGTAAATCTTAGAAAGCAGCGTAATAACTTACATAAGCAATTAAATGAATGTAATTATAATTTGCAAAAAAGCAAAATCTTGTATGATATTGATATACATAACCTTCAAAGGGAATTATTGAGTAGGGAAAATACAATAAAGGAAATATTTTGTAAATATGAGTCTTGCCAACAAATGTTGAGTGGGCGCATGCAGGAGGCTTGTGAGTTGGTGGACTTGGTGAAGTTCAACGCAGAGAGGTACGAGTCATTGACTAACAATATCACTTGTAGTTGTGCTCTCACTCCACCACCTCCCATGTCTCAGTATGAAATTCCTATGCCTTCCAATGTAGTACTTAATAATAATTCAGAATCAATAAACCCTTATCAAAGTAACATTTTGGTATATTCAAATAGATTAGGGACAGGTTTTGGGTCTTTGTTAAATAACCATTGCAAACATACCATTATGAGTCATTGTTACCATAACTTGCATTTTAACGAGCTTGTTCATAAAATAAAAAATACATAAATGAATGAGCAGACGACAATGGTACTTTTGATTGGAAATAGTCTTAGTTTAACTAAAAGGGACTTAGTTAGTGGTATTGAAACCCTACTTAAATTGAAATTAGGAAAATTAATTTTATGTACGATTGACTGCAATAGTGGTTGGATAGTACAGAAAAAAAATCGTGTGAAGCGAGAAATGACGCCATCTAGCGTAAAATCAGATTGAAATGTTGTTATCGACAACTTTATATTATACTGCTACTAGGTGGCGTTGCTGCGCTTCAAATGCTTTTTTTTGTAGTTCCTTTTTGTTTCTTTAAACATTGAAATAATTTATATTTTTTTATAAAGAGATGAAAATATTAAAATTTAATATCAATTTATAAATATCTGATTGTCTATGTATCAATTTCAAAACTTGAGAGGGTAGGTTGAATATGGATTTATAAATAATAATTAGTAGGTAGTATAAATAATACTTCGACCACAAAATTGTGACTAAGCTTAATTGATTGTTCGCTAAGTTCATTTCGATTACTTCGTTCGAGCTCCTTTCGTTCAATTTTATTTTTAATCAGGTGAATTTATCACAATGAGTATGAATTGTAATATAGACTTAGTAACAAGAGCTCAAATAATTGCTTTGCATAATCAAGGTAAAAATTTGTCAGAAATAGCCAGAGACACCGGTGTAAACGTAAGTAATCTTATTTTACACTTTTTACATAACAAAAAAACTCCTTATAATAATCATTATTTGGTATTATATATTTCTGTTTTATTGTTGCAGAGAAAAACAGTTGTTCTATGGGTACGACGATTTGAAGAAGAGTGTTCTTTGAAACACTGTCAAAGAACTGGTAGACAAAAACTTATAAACATGTTGCATCGTCAAACCATGGTAAGGGAGTACGAAGAAAATGGATTTTTGCCGACGAACCACTATGCTGGTTTATTTGATACAAGCGTCGATACTGTCCATCGTGCTCTTCATAGTGAAGGGCTGCATTATCGGAGGCATGCTGTGAAACCTTTGCTTATGGAAAACCATAAAAGAGCAAGATTGCAGTTTGTTATGGATCACTTAAATTTTGATTGGAGTAATGTCATCTTTACTGATGAAAAAGCTTTTAGTCCAGTGAACACGGTCGATTATGTTTGTGGCGTCGAGATAATACGCGATACACAAGTGATCACCTAGTGCCCAATAGGCAATCTGGCCATATAACGGTGAACATGTGGGGATGGATGAATGCAGCCGATCCTGGAAAACTAGTGAGAATACCAAACCGAGCAAATAGTGCAAATTATATAGAAGTGCTGGAGGAGACAATGTTGCCCACAGTTCGAACTGGTTTGAACTGTGTATCCAAGCGAAGAATTGCAACAGATAACATTTGTGCAGGATAATTGTCCAATACCTACACCGTTCGCACAGTGTGCAGGCTTGGTTTCGTCAGCATAATGACATTTGCGCTATTCCTTGGCCTGCTAGATCACCGGATTTAAATCCAATTGAAAATTTGTGGGGTGTTATTGTTCAACGGTGGAATAATCAAAACGAGCGCACTCCAGATGCGTTAGAGGCTCATTGTTTACAAATATGGGAGAGTATTCGTGGATCAGATTTGTGTAAAAATTTGATTAATTCAATGCGTTCCCAAATGCAAGCTGTTATTTCCCAAAATGGTGATTACACGAGATATTGATAAATGATTATTTAATTAATATTACATATTTACTCAGTGCGTACTGGAGACCTCGTTATGTGTGTTTTACTTAATACATGTATTTGAAATAATTTAAAAAAGTTATGAACACTTAAAGTTAAAACACAACATAATTTTGTTTTTTATGTTACCTACTAAATATTTGATATGTTGTTGTGCAAATTGGTAGGTTTTTTTTAAATATCTTGCCTCTTGTTTGTTTTTGTTAAGGTTACATAAGCTTCAATCCTCTTTCCAATTTGGGAAACGAATATTTAAGCTATGGCCTCAATAAAAAATTACAAGTAATATTATAATCTTATTCGATGATTAATAAACTGACTGTTGAATAGTAAACTGTAAGAAATAAACATCTATATTATTTTATTATTGCCTTTTTGTTTGATGAGCCTGTTTACCTGCTTTTATTCCTATTGTTGAGTAACTACCGACTTGAATATTAATAATAATATTCCACGACGGCGCCTAGTCCCAAGCTAAGCAAAGCTTGTGTTACGAGTCCTAAACAACTGATAAACATACTTATATATTTCTAAAAACATAAATATTGCAGATAAATTACACCCAGATTCAGCAAATGATCGTGCTCAACACACAAACATTGTCCTGGTTGGGAATCGAACCCACGACCCCGACATTGCAGTCAGGGCCACTAACCAATAGATCAACAGGCCAGTCATATTATATTACAATTAAATATCCACTTGTCAGCTTCGATATAAATCCTACCGATTTTTTTTTGTTATTCATAACTTACAAAAAGCACAGAGGAACCAGAAATCTGACCCACCTGGCAGTAGAAGGTAGATAATATAAGACATCCTAAAAGTTAGACGAATTTGAACCTTCTGCAATTAGCAGAAGATAAGTGGTATTTTTTTTATTCAATTCGGGGCTAATTCAAATGAGTTTATCAAGGTGGTCAAATATTATAGAATACTATTATGACAATTAGATCTTTAAGACGTAACTTTGAAGTAAGGTTGTGAATACGGTCCTGTTACGTAATGCACTTGTTAATTTCAACATTATTCCATAAGTCGAAATAGTCTAATGGTTGTAACTGAAGACTTATGTGGACGTGGTCGTAAGTTCAAACCCGTCACGCTACTTTTAGTAGGTTTGTGTTTAGAATACTGAATTGTTTTTTTTAAATCAAATTAAAATTGAATTAAATTAAATTAATCAATTTAAATTAATATTTTAAAAATAAATAACAACATTAATGAAAAACAACTAAATATTACTTATATGTAATATTTACAATTTTACATACAAAGATATTAGGATATTAGGTATTCGTCTAATAGACGTAATTTAAATAACTATGTATAAAGGTAAAACACATAAAAGAAGTGAAGATATTAAATTGCTGACAGGATAGAATTATTTGAAGGTAATACAATTTTGAACATGACAAAAACAGTTTATTTATTTCAATAGTGCCAGTGGCGGATTAACCACGCAGCAAATGCTACGGGCTAAAAATTGTTTACACGACGTCACTGCAATTAGTGTCGACTGGTTTTTGCGATATTAGAACGGTTCATTTTTATTTCTGTACCCTTAAATAAGTAACAATTGAATACCAGTTTTATGATGAATATGCCTAATTCTCTTGACTACCCACTTAATACAAGTCAAGCGAAATTATTCCAGATATGTTTGAAGAATGTCTAGTTAGTTGATTGTAGCTTACAATAACGTTTTGAAAATGTTTTAAATGGAAAGCAAAAAAATATACAAGATTTGCGATTTAATCTCGTGCCTTACTGCGTCAAAGTCTTTACATAGACCACTAAGCCAACTTGTATAAAAATATCACATTAAGCTATCAGTAGTCTTACTGCAAAAGAAACAAAATTGCTTAATAAGTAGTTTTTTATACCATTATTATATCCTTTTCAAAATGTTTATAAATAATACCTAACTAAAACACAAAAGCTGAAAAACAAAAATAAAAGATTCGTAATATATGAGATTTGAACCAGCTACAAATTCTTTATAAGTCGCTGTTGTTATTATTGAACCAAATGGACTCTAATGAACTGACTCGAAATTTAACGTTACTTGTTACGCTAGACACAATATTCGTGCCCGCTTACAAACATTTGATAAGAATCACGAAATTAGTTATGCTTGTGTCTCATATTTTTTTATCAATCTACCCTCACACTCAGTTGTTGACGATAATGATGACGCATGTGTATATTTTCTGTCAAACTAAAAGTCAAGTTTATGGTTTGTGAGATTGCCTTGGTCGCCATTTAGCTTGGAAGAAACCAACGCCATCTAGTTACATTTTCGAAAACCTGAATTCTAACGTGCAAGGGAAAATAGACACTAAGGTACCCAGGCAATTTCACAGCTGTCTGTACATTGCCCTATTCCAACAGTTTATGCGAACATGATAACAATTACATTTATAGCCTAAATTACTTGATGCACATTTTGTCATGTCGTCATAGTGACCATATATTATATTTTGACACTAACAATTTTGTTACAGATTTTATTTTGATTCGGGAACATACTAGTATGTTTCTTCCCAAAAAAAGTCGACATTTGTTGGCTACTTTGTTAGCATACAATACACACGCAGTTATTGATGGTTTAACTGAGATTAGGTTAAGTGACGAATCAGTATTATCTAGTATACCTAATAATACTGATATAGACTCTTTAAACTTTTAGGAACGACAAAAGGGAAGCCTATTAATAATATTTTACTATACCATCAGAATATAAATCGCTTCTCTGGCAAAATTCTAGATGTGGAAATGTTAATCGATAGATATAATATGGACATCTTATGTTTTTGTGAAACCTGGTTAAAACCAGATAGAATGTTGTTTAATGTAAATAATTTTTCAGTTGCCAGTGCGTACAACAGATCATCAATTGGGGGTAGCACCCTGATATTATGTAATAATTTAAGATATAAGGAAAGGAAAGATATCACTGCTTGCTCTGTTGATCGCTTATGTGAGGTAGCATGTGCAGAGGTTGGAGGCCAAACTTTCTTATGTGTTTACAGACCACCTGCATCAAACTAGATATAAAAGAGTCATCCCTGATTAGTGGAGTGAGGTCTGACCATACGGGTCAACTTGTATCTTTTGAGTTAGTCAAAATGTTGCAATTAGATTCAACTGCAGAGTTTAGACCGCTTACTAAAAATAAATTAAATTATTTTAATAATAATGTTCTTAGTAGTCTCTCAACAGCCAATTTTGATTCACAAGACCCCAATATAAATTATGGTACATTATTCTCTACAGTGTGTCAGGAATTTAATAAGGCTTTTCCAGTTAAAAAGATTCAATAATAAATCCAAATTTAATGAATGGGCTACTACTGGAATTGGAAAATGCAGAGATACTTTATATCAGCTATACCAGGAAAAATCATTATCGTCTGATCTTAACTTGCATAACCATGTTAGAATGTATTCAAAGATATTCAAAAGAGTCTGCGCCCAAGCTAAATCTAAGTCAATAAGTAAGAAAATTAAAAATTCTAACAGTAAAATAAAAGAAGAAACTGGTAAAACAAACCAGCGAGATCGAAATGAATTGTCCCTAAAAATTGATAATGAAGTCATTTCAGACAGAACTGAAGTGGCTGAGAAGCTAGAAAACTTCTTCACCAACATCCCAATAGAAGTTACGAAATCTCTCCCTTCTTCATCTTTGTTAGCTGAATCTTTTTTAAAACAAAATTTCACAAAGGATATACCAACCTTTAAATTTAAGCGTATCTCTGTTGATATAATTAAAAATACATTCAAAAGTCTTAATATAAAAAACACTGAGGACTTATGGGGTATATCCCTTAAGGTTCTTGGAGATATTATTGATACAATTGCTCCTGTCCTAACAGGCATATTTAACCAATGTCTAAACAGCGGTACATTCCCTGATTTAATGAAACATTGTAAAGTAGTACCAATTTTCAAATCAGGTAGTGATCCCTCTAATTATAGACGAATATCTGTGCTTCCAGCATTGAGTAAAATCTATGAAGAAATCATGCTCGACCAGATGTCGTATCACTTTAATTCAAATAAGATTTTGCATAGTCATCAGTTTTGCTTAACGGAAGGAATGTCAACGACGGATGCAGGAGTGAAACTCATCAGTCACATTTTAGAATCCTATGAGAACTCCCAGGATGCTATTGGCATATTCTGTGACCTCTCAAAAGCATTTGACTGTGTTGACCATAATACTCTGATCTGTAAATTACATCATTACGGAATTCGTGGACGAGCTGCTGATCTTGTTTTTTCCTATTTATCTTACAGGCAGCAAAAAGTATCCATAAATGGGGTGACGTCCTCGGGGTCTTTAGTAAGAATGGGCGTGCCCCAGGGTTAAATTTTTGGCCCTTTCTTTTTTCTAGTTTATATTAATGACTTTCCTTACATGATGGCTAATTTATCAGATATAATTCTATTTGCTGATGACACTTCTCTAATTTTTTAAGTGGATAGAAAAGATGCGGATGTCTTGCGTGTTAACGAAAGTCTGGCTGTTCTTTCGAAATGGTTTGCAGCTAATAATCTTTTACTAAATGTAAATAAAACTAAATGTATAAAGTTTTCATTACCGAATGTCCCTCAAGTTGGCGTCAATCTAATTCTTGATAGCAAAAAACTTGATGTAATTACAGAAACTGTATTCTTAGGTATAACTGTCGATTCCAAATTGCAGTGGGGTGCTCATATTAGAACTCTTTCAGGTAGATTAAGCTCAGCGGCATATGCAGTAAGAAAAATAAGGCAGTTGATTGATGTCGCCACAGCTAGGTTAGTTTACTATGCCTATTTCCACAGTATTATGTCTTATGGCATTTTACTGTGGGGATCTGCAGCTGATGTAGACTCGATTTTCATATTACAAAAGAGAGCAATCAGGGCTATTTATAAAATGGGTCCTCGCGAGTCAGAAACAAATTCAAAGAAATCGATATATATACACTGCCTTCTCTTTATTTCTTAGAAAGTATTTTGTATGTCCGTAAAAACCTAGGACTTTTCAAAATTAGAAGCGATTTCCATAACATAAATACTCGTAGTAAACACGAAATTATATTGCCCAAATGGAGATTAGCCAAGACCAGTATTTCATTTTTAGTAAATAGCATACGCTTTTATAACAAGCTACCAAAAGCGGTGACTGAACTTAGCGAAGGAAAGTTCAAAACCCATATTAAGCGTGTCTTAACCAAAAAAGTATATTACAAGGTTAAAGACTATGTCGAAGACACGCTTGTTTGGCAATGACTGCCTCTGCACTTGTGGCCCCCTGGTAACTCATAATATTGTGTGAATGTATCTATTAACTGCTCCATCTTTGTTGGAACATTTTTTTTTCTCTAACATATTGCTTTTGCAATATTCTTAAATAATACCTTTTAATACTGTAATATGAAAATATTGTAAGTACAACCATTTTTTAAAAGAGTAACCATGGAGTTTTTTTGCCGGTTCTTCTCCATAGGAAACGACCAATTTCGAACCGTGCACTAGCTTCTGACGTTTTATAAGTGCCCATGTAGGCCTATGTGAAATAAAAAACTTTTGACTTTGACTTTGAGTAGTATAGCTCCTCCAAAAGTTCGCCGCGAGATAGCGAGCCGCATCAAAAAGAGTAAACTGGATCAGGACGGCCATCACCCCATAAACATCAACTAATACCTGCACGTCTACAGACCCGTAAAAGTTTAGTGCGATTTACCACCTCTTCGAAAGACAGTGTAGAGAAGGAGAGATGCGCGCTGTGGAAGCAGAAACACCCTACTTCTCTGACCAACCTGGAAATCTCTTTTATAACCCACTTCGCACCTAGGTTGGTTGTTGTAAAAACAATCTAACCAAATGAGGCTTTCTCGGCATATCTCTAACTCAGTGCCAATTTGGAGCCGCTGTCGCAACCCAACGCTGAGCAGTGTGCACGCCATTTTTTGTGGTGGTAAGTCCCCCTCTCTAAAAATTTAAAGAACTTATAACCTCAACATTTGACCTGGCTAATTTTGTACCAGTTAAACAAATATTTAGAAGAAACGAACCTTACAGTATAAAAACTATAAAAACATATAATATGAGGAGGAAAACCGATTAGTCAAACAAAAGATGATTATGTAAACGTGCGCCTTCTGCTCCGATACGTAGCGTACAGCGTGAAACACTGAGCAATACGGAAAACGAACTTAATAGTCTGTACAAACACATCTACGGCTTACTTACTGCAGTTAAGTATTGTTTGACGCACGTAAGTACAGTATGTTTATTAAACGCTTGATCATAGTACTAGTAGTAGTGTTAATGTAATTATTGTGTTTTATTAATTATGTACTTAATCAGTTTTTGAGGCAATTTTTTTTTTATGAATTACTTTAGGTACATAATTTAAGATAATGTAAATTGTGTATTTATTTATTTATTTATTTATTAAAACTTTATGCAACGCACAGGTACAAAGGCGGACTTAATGCCTTAGGCATTCTCTACCAGTCAACCTAGGGTGGTGAAGAGAAAAACATGGCAGGTGCACAAAAAAAAAAAACAACAAAAAATGGATTATTAAGAAAAATAAGAGTGCAAATGTATATATATAACTAAAATAGACATACATATATATTTAATATAATATATACCTACATATATATTTATATAAAGTAGAAGAAGGGGGGTTTTGAAACGACTCCGCTATTTGTTCTGAAAGTAATGCCGCAACTTTCGCTTAAATGCATACTGACTGGTGGCCATCCTGATGTCGAGAGGAAGCGCATTCCACAGAAGTATGGACTGTATATGAAAGGAAGAATGAACAAAATCAGAAGTATGAGAGGGACAGAGCAGTAGGAGATTGTTAGAAGAACGAAGATTCCTAGAATGGGAAGAACATAAATATTGAAAATGAGATATAAGATAAGAAGGAGGGGTAGGACAGTTGAGCAGAGAGAAGAGTGTAGTTAGTGCGCGCAAACTTCTTCTCTGGCGAATGGGCATCCATTTGAGCTCCGATCTGTAACTCGAAACATGGTCATATTTTCGCAAGTTAAATATGAATCGGATGCAGTTGGTGAGGAGCCTGTCAAGTTTGTCTAACAACTCCGCATTCAGGTCAAAGTAGCACACGTCACCATAGTCGATTACAGGGAAAATTAAAGTTTGCACAAGCATAGTCTTCGTCTTCGCGGGCAAAAAGTTCCTCAGACGATACAGACACCGCAAAGTCCCGTTGACTCTTTGGCAGACACTGGAGACCTGACTTTGCCAGCCAAGAGTCGAGTCGAGATGCAAACCGAGATCCTTAACGCTAGGACTAATGGGGATGGAGGTACCATTAAAAATAATTGGGGGAAGAGAGTTAACCACCACTTTACCCATCATGCGCGAGCTTCCAATAATAATGGCCTGACACTTTGAGGGGTTTACAGACACCCCAAATCTTTCAGACCAGTCTTTGATAGCGTCCAAATCTCGGTTCACATCCTCTATAGCGTCCGACAAACCTTCTACCCGCGCAGCTGTATATAATTGAAGATCATCGGCATAAAGGTGTAATGTTTTGTGTTTTCTTATGTAATGATATGGGTGTAACTTACCTGAATAATGGTTATTATATTATTATAAGTTCACCCACTGTTCCGAATATACGTCATTATCGCTGGTGGTACAAGTGTATAAGTACCAAGTGTTGAGTTGGCTGATTAAAATTCGCCATTTTATCGCAAAATTAGTTTTTAGTAAATCCTGAGTGGAGTCGGTGATGCCACTTGTTCAGATTGAATTTACTGCCAGTTGTGGTTGCGGCCGCAAGGATCTCGTGGCTACCATCTGCCGCAACTGTTCCGCCGGGACCCGACTGCAATCATTACCGATCTCTTCCACTTCTTGTGTATTTTTTGGTCTACAACTTTTTTGAAAGCGATCGTCTATACTAAGCGTCTTTTGTTCGAAAGTGTACGTTGTGAGGGCAGCCGACTGGCACGCCGCCAACTATCGCCGATTGCCGATTGGATAAGTAAATAGTACAAAGGTAAATAGTGATCTAGCAAAAACCAAAAGTCTTTTGAGAAATTTATTAGTGCTCTGTTTATGAACTGTAAAATATACGAAGGTTTACAATTCCAGCTGAGTAAGTTTCGTCAAAGAAAACAAAGTTCAACAGTTTGATTAATGGACGCTATTTACGGCGCAGGTACCAAACCTCCAGAACAAATGGCGAGTAATAAAGGTATGGACATAGTGTCGCAGTATCAGTCAGCTGCGTCAATGTAAGGCGGGGCCTGCGGGTAGTGAGCACGGCGCGACGAGAACCGCGGCGCGCCGACATCCCGGGAAGTGCATTCAACTTGCAAACTTGCTCCAAACTTTGTAAAAGTAAGTCGCGTCGTAAAGGACTATTAATTAATAAGTCTATATTTACGGTTGCGTTATTTATGAGCAAAAACATAGCGGAGACGTTGACAAAACCACTTTGCTAATTTATAAATAGACACTGAAATAGCAGACCGTGACTTGAAACTTCAAATACCTCCCAGTAATATTATTGTAAGGGTAATATTTATGAAGTTCCTACAATTAATTTTACAAAAGCCACATCTAAAATGGTTAGTAAAAGTAAAAATATAATGAGAAGGGTGAAAGGGACTGTTCCGGCTTAAAAGATTCACGTAGAGTGTATACGAGCGAGAAGCAGGCACGCTGCAAGACACCCAGAAGCTCCAGTCATGGCCACGACGCCTGCTCACACACGGAACTAATAGCTGTACCCAGATTTAGGGCAGCAAGACTGTTCTCTTTCTTTACCTGATGAGTGCTCATTGTCAATAATAGCACTTTATATTTCTATAGTCTTTATATACATAATCTATTACATAAGATCAGTTGAAAACGCCAGAGAGGAAATTCCTATAATTGAAAGTGCATATTCTATTTTTTTTTCTCAATACGATCTCAAAGCCTACATTCATTCTAATATTTTTATGACATTTAATCGCGAAAGGTCAATTATCTTTAGATTTATGCCTAAAGTCAATGTAAATATTTTGCAAATTATTTATAACTAGCTTATGCCCGCGGCTTCACCCGCGTACATAAAATATAGCCTATATCACTCAGGAATAAAGCAGCTTTTTATTGGTGTTAAAATTTTGCAAACAAACAAAAAAACAAGCTTTACCTCTTTTTATATTAGTGTAAATAAAATTAATTGTTTAAATATCAGTTCCTGTAGGTAATGCTGTAAGATTTTCTGTATTTTGTTACATAGTAATGGCGTTTAATCCCGCGGCCGCCGGGATCGGCTAATTAGTTCGGGCTCGCCTCGAGTCCCGGACTACACGCACGGGACAGCAGACGCGGGGCGAGGGTGAGGGGCGAAGCGCGGGGCGGCATGACGGGCGCACTGGCCGCCCGTGATAGGCGCGGCGAGTCACACTCACGGGTGACGTGATTTATACCTGCGAGTGCCTCCGTCACGTCATACCTATGAGGATTAGTGAGTCTTGACTTTAATTTGAAAAGTTTACATCCCTACATTTTGCCGGTAACAAGATTTTTTCTCTGAACATTATTGTAAGAAGAAAAGTGATTAAAACTTTTGCTCCGTGAATGTTTTCCCGGTGCCTATGATGGTTTTATTATTATTATTATTCTATTTGCTGCATTATGATCTAAATACTTGGATAGCATTTTTAGATCCTCTTTATAAACACAGCAACAATCAGTTGAGTTAGACCTATGCACGTTTATTTTTTTAGTTGCACGCTCCGTGTGCGTAGCTGCAGCAGTACACAAACACGGCGTGTTTACGCGCTCTCGTCGCACGTCGCTCGACTCTCGCTAACGACAACATCGCTCATTAGCTGATGTAACCGATGTTATTGAATCAGCGTGTTATGATTGGCCCATTTACATAACCTGCCGATCAAAATGTTCCGCAAAGTTGAAACGTGAGCCAATCACTACGTGCACTGTACCCTTACCATGAGTTACTGTCGAAAAACTACACCATCTTACCGTATTCGATATCGAATAAACGCGTTTCGAATAGTTTACAACTAAACTCGTACCATGAGTCGTACGGACTCGCTAGCGAGAGCTCGATAGTAGTTTATAGTTTATACGGTGTCGAGTGCTTACGTCTACAAAAACCGCATCGTAGCTAACTTAACACTTATGTTTGCTCTCTTTCTTGCTACAGTAAAAGACTGAGTAAGACAAATAGACCTAAAAACTCTACCGATTCACGAACACACATTCTCTCTCGTAGACAGAGTATGCTCTATAACTCGGCCTATTGAAAATGTAATATTGTAGTTAAATGTTGTAGTTGTACAAATATTTTGGTTAAGTGCAGTTGTGAGTTTGTGAATTCTTGAATGAAAAAAAAACGGAGAGCTATGCCAGTAATACGCTAATAACTTCTATGTGTGTAAAATAACAGTGTGCATATTGAAAAGTGGTATTTCTATTATGAAATGGACGAATAAAAGTAAGTTTATAACCTTATTTCTATCATACTTCTAATTTTCCAGAGTCAAATGTTACTCTTTGTGTAGATTTAAAATCTGTATTTATCCTTAGGTTTTTGTTGAGCCTTTATTCTTTGATGAAATTATTTTCATTTAAGGGCCAAGCGCCCGAAAAGTGCCATAAAACAGTGATTTTCTGAGGCCTACTCCTCCGTAACGGCTAGGTCAATTGGTTTGAAAAAAATATATGTTTATTATAGATTCATGAACAATAATATAAACATTTGACTTTTTCGTGCAATTAATACATTTGTCAAAAAAAAATATTTAGCAATTTCGCAACTTTTCGCAACTTTTCCCTACTCCTTCGAAACGGCTTGGACCTTTAGAAACATTTTTACACATAAAAATTGGTGGTTAAATATTCTTCAAAGTGAACATTGCATATGTAAATCAATCAATATCTCGCAGAGAAAATGGATTTAAAGCGCTTTCCGGGCGCTGCTGGCCGCAAATAAATGCACAGATTTGCGTACTGCCGCCTAGGCGAGTGTGAGAGTTGCGTTCACATAATTTCGGCCAGATGGTTCAAGGGACTATACGCCTTAATATGTTCAAATACCTTTCGTATAATAGCTTAGAAATTTCTTTTGAGGCGTCGTTCGTCTTTGTGTTTCCACGGTCGCCGGTCTCGGAACGCGCCGCCATTGAGTTCCCAACTAACGGTAGGAGGAGTTGACATCGGTGTCGGGTCGACGATGAAGTACCTGGGACTCGTCCTCGACAGCCGGTGGAATTTCGTGGAGCATTTCCGACGTCTGGCTCCCAAACTCAACCGGGCTGGGGCTGCGCTCAAGCGGCTCCTGCCCAACCTTGGGGGTCCGGATGCCTCCTGCCGAAGGCTCTACGCGGGGATCGTTCGGTCCATGGCCCTCTACGGGGCGCCGGTGTGGGCGCCGTCGCTGAAAAAGCGACCGGCGGCCATACTGAACGCCTGTCAGAGGGTCATTGCGATAAGGATGGTGCGGGGATACTGCACGGTCTCCCGCGAAGCGGCGAGCCTTCTGGCTGGCCTACCACCGTGGGATCTGGAGGCAACAGTCCTTGCACACATGCACGATATGCGCGTGGAGATGCAACGCCGGGGTGAAAGTCCGCTGCCGCGACAGGTCACGGCATGGCGGACAGAGCTCCGGCGGGATCTCATGGTGAAATGGCGTCAACGACTATCGCAACCCAGTGCTGGGCACGCCACAATCATGGCGGTAAGTCCCCTCTTTGAGGCGTGGCTGGAAAGACCTCACGGCGTCCTTACCTTCCGCATGACACAGGTACTCACCGGACATGGTTCGTTCGGAAGATTCCTGCACTCGATTCATGCGGAAGTGACGCCCGGGTGTCGCCACTGTGCGGAACGCCCGGAGGACACGGTGGAACACACAGTCGAGGTGTGCCCTGCTTGGGCGGAGCATCGCCGTGCCCTCGTGGGGGCGATCGGCGGCGGAGACCTCTCGCGCCGGGCCTTGGTTGAGGCCATGGTCCGGAGCGAGGAGGAGTGGCAGGCGGTCGCCGACTTCTGCGAAGCAGTAATGTTCGCAAAGGAGGAGGCCGAACGCATAAGGCAACGGCGTTATCGCCGCCGCCGTCGCCGGGATTCTGATCCCGATTTCCGGCCAACGTAGACGCGGGCTTGCGGACAGTGAGCAATGGGTAGCTCGCTGTCCGGCCGTCCGGTAACTGTCCGGACCAAGCCCAAGTCGTCGACGGCGCGCACTGTTCCCGCGCGCCTCAAGGAGTTGTCAGCAACAGCAGGGACCCAGCCGGGTCGAAGCCTACTGGGGCCAGGGTTATCCGAAAGGGCGCTCGAGCCCCGGTATGAAGGCTAGAAGGAACGGGGTGGGTCTTTTAGTCAGTAAGAGTCTGACACTATCTCCCGCTCCGCCCAAGGGCGGGGGATGTCAATGCATGATTTTTTCCCACCATAAAAAAAAAAAAAAAAAAGGCGTCGTTCGTCTTCATAATCATCCGTACCCAACATATTCTAAAAAAGTTTAACCGGACATATTTATGCAAAAATAAATGAAATATTGTTTTTAACCGACTTCTAAAAAAGGAGGAGGTTCTCAATTCGGATGTTTGTATTTTTTTTTTTTTTTTTATTTATGTTCGGGCATAACTTCGTCGCTTGCCAACCGATTTGAAAAATTCTTTTTTTGTTGGAAAGGGTATACTTCCCAAATGGTCCCATAGTCACCAAGTCGGGATCTGATGATGGAATCTTGGCTAAATCGAGGGAACTCCTCAAATATTATAGGCAACTATATAGTCTAACTCTATAGTAAGGAATTAAGCATTTACAGTCAAAAAGTGACATTTGATGAGGTGGAACTGGTTAAGAAGACCAGAAATTGCCAACGGAACTTCATACTCAAACAAATATCACAATGAACATAGTTAAGCGACTATGACAATACAAATAAATGAATAGTTCTGAATAGTTATGTTGAAAATGGTATCATCGAAGTAACCTGATGATAGTGATGGAGCTGGAAGATAGGCACCGGAACTTCGTAATTAATCAATGTATCCTACCCGTGTTTGGGCTTATTAGAAATGTCATGAGATGCACTTTGGCTATAAGGTACTATCGAAGTGATCTGATGATGGAGCCGGAAGGTGAAAGGTAGACACGGGAACTTCATATGAAAATGATGTATTCTAGCAGGGTTTGAGTTAATTGGAATTGACATGAGAAAAAAGTACTCTGGCTGTAAGTGTGTTGCAACTAAAAAGTATGAAATAAAAAAACTACTGAGGTGTCAAGGGACACCCGGATGGAACGAAGTTCCGTTCTGGCTTGCTTTCTATAAGAGAGAGAGAGAGAGAGACAGACAGAGAAACATGCGCACGCCACACGGCTTACATTAGCTTACTATAGCAAAAAGTATCGTTACAACTTTTCGTGAGAATTTTTTCCGTCTAGCCAATACAATATAACTAAAAAATACTATCCTATTTTATGTACATTTTGACAGCACTATTTCAACATCTTCGAAACCATTAAAACGACACTCATGACGAAAAAATTGATAATTTCTGACAGCCGCCATCTTAGATTTACATTTTGACAGCACTATCGGCTTCAACAACCTCGAAAACCATGAAAAAGACACCCATATCGAAAAAGTTGATAATTTATTGCAGCCGCCATCTTAGATTTACATTTTCACAGTAGGTACAATCGGTTTCAACACCCTCGAAAACCACGAAAACGACATCCATGACGAAAAAGTTGATAATTTCTTGCAGCCGCCATCTTGGATTTACATTTTGACAATACTATCGGTTTCGACACCCTTGAAAACCATGAAAACGACACCCATGACGGAAAAGTTAATAATTTCTTGCAGCCGCCATATTGGATTTACATTTTGACAGTACTATCGGTTTCAACACCCTTGAAAACCATGAAAACGACACCCATGACGAAAAATTTGATAATTTCTTGCAGCCGCCATCTTGGATTTATATTTTGACAGTACCATCGGTTTCAACACCCTCGAAAACCATGAAAACGACACCCATGACGGAAAAGTTGATAATTTCTTGCAGCCGCCATCTTAGATTTACATTTTGACAATACCATCGGTTTCAACACCCTCGAAAACCATGAAAACGACACCCATGACGGAAAAGTTAATAATTTCTTGCAGCCGTCATCTTGGATTTATATTTTGACAGTATTATCGGTTTCAACACCCTCGAAAACCATGAAAACGACACCCATGACGAAAAAGTTAACAATTTCTTGCAGCCGCCATCTTGGATTTACATTTTGACAGTACTATCAGTTTCAACACCCTCGAAAACCATGAAAACGACACCCATGACGAAAAAGTTGATAATTTCTGACAGCCGCCATCTTAGATTTACATTTTGACAGCACTATCGGCTTCAACAACCTCGAAAACCATGAAAAAGACACCCATATCGAAAAAGTTGATAATTTATTGCAGCCGCCATCTTAGATTTACATTTTCACAGTAGGTACAATCGGTTTCAACACCCTCGAAAACCACGAAAACGACATCCATGACGAAAAAGTTGATAATTTCTTGCAGCCGCCATCTTGGATTTACATTTTGACAATACTATCGGTTTCGACACCCTTGAAAACCATGAAAACGACACCCATGACGGAAAAGTTAATAATTTCTTGCAGCCGCCATATTGGATTTACATTTTGACAGTACTATCGGTTTCAACACCCTTGAAAACCATGAAAACGACACCCATGACGAAAAATTTGATAATTTCTTGCAGCCGCCATCTTGGATTTATATTTTGACAGTACCATCGGTTTCAACACCCTCGAAAACCATGAAAACGACACCCATGACGGAAAAGTTGATAATTTCTTGCAGCCGCCATCTTAGATTTACATTTTGACAATACCATCGGTTTCAACACCCTCGAAAACCATGAAAACGACACCCATGACGGAAAAGTTAATAATTTCTTGCAGCCGTCATCTTGGATTTATATTTTGACAGTATTATCGGTTTCAACACCCTCGAAAACCATGAAAACGACACCCATGACGAAAAAGTTAACAATTTCTTGCAGCCGCCATCTTGGATTTACATTTTGACAGTACTATCAGTTTCAACACCCTCGAAAACCATGAAAACGACACCCATGACGAAAAAGTTGATAATTTCTTGCAGCCGCCATCTTGGATTTACATTTTGACAGTACTATC
This sequence comes from Mythimna ferrago, assembly GCA_910589285.2. Lineage (NCBI taxonomy): Eukaryota > Metazoa > Arthropoda > Insecta > Lepidoptera > Noctuidae > Mythimna > Mythimna ferrago. Next base: position 26,131,141 of record OU342690.1, read on the forward strand.
GGTTTCCACGCCCTCGAAAACCATAAAAACGACACCCATGACGAAAAAGTTGATAATTTCTTGCAGCCGCCATCTTAGATTTACATTTTGACAATACTATCGGTTTCAACACCCTCGAAAACCATGAAAACGACACCCATGACGAAAAATTTTTTTTTTTTTGCAGCCGCCATCTTGGATTTATATTTTGACACTACTATCGGTTTCAACACCCTCGAAAACCATGAAAACGACACCCATGACGGAGAAGTTAATAATTTCTTGCAGCCGCCATATTGGATTTACATTTTGACAGTACTATCGGTTTCAACACCCTTGAAAACCATGAAAACGACACCCATGACGAAAAATTTGATAATTTCTTGCAGCCGCCATCTTGGATTTATATTTTGACAGTACTATCGGTTTCAACACCCTCGAAAACCATGAAAACGACACCCATGACGGAAAAGTTAATAATTTCTTGCAGCCGTCATCTTGGATTTATATTTTGACAGTATTATCGGTTTCAACACCCTCGAAAACCATGATAACGACTCCCATGACGAAAAAGTTAACAATTTCTTGCAGCCGCCATCTTGGATTTACATTTTGACAGTACTATCAGTTTCAACACCCTCGAAAACCATGAAAACGACACCCATGACGAAAAAGTTGATAATTTCTTGCAGCCGCCATCTTGGATTTATATTTTGACAGTACCATCGGTTTCAACACCCTCGAAAACCATGAAAACGACACCCATGACGAAAAAGTTGATAATTTCTTGCAGCCGCCATCTTGGATTTATATTTTGACAGTACCATCGGTTTCAACACCCTCGAAAACCATGAAAACGACACCCATGACGAAAAAGTTGACAATTTCTTGCAGCCGCCATCTTGGATTTACATTTTGACAATACTATCGGTTTCGACACCCTCGAAAACCATGAAAACGACACCCATGATGAAAAAGTTGATAATTTCTTGCAGCCGCCATTTTGGATTTACAGTTTGACAGTACCATCGGTTTCAACACCCTCGAAAATCATGAAAACGACACCCATGACGAAAAATTTGATAATTTCTTGCAGCCACCATCTTGGATTTATATTTTGACAGTACCATCGGTTTCAACACCCTCGAAAACCATGAAAACGACACCCATGACGAAAAAGTTGATAATTTCTTGCAGCCGCCATCTTGGATTTACATTTTGACAGTACTATCGGTTTCAACACCCTCGAAAACCATGAAAACGACACCCATGACGAAAAATTTTATAATTTCTTGCAGCCGCCATCTTGGATTTATATTTTGACAGTACCATCGGTTTCAACACCCTCGAAAACCATGAAAACGACACCCATGACGGAAAATTTGATAATTTCTTGCAGCCGCCATTTTGGATTTATATTTTGACAGTACCATCGGTTTCAACACCCTCGAAAACCACGAAAACGACACCCATGACGAAAAATTTGATAATTTCTTGCAGCCGCCATCTTGGATTTATATTTTGACTGTACCATCGGTTTCAACACCCTCGAAAACCATGAAAACGACACCCATGACGAAAAAGTTGATAATTTCTTGCAGCCGCCATCTTGGATTTATATTTTGACAGTAAAAGTGTCGGTACAATTTTTCGTGAGAATTTTTTCCGTCTAGCCCCCTTTCACAACGCGCGATAAGGAACTTCGTTCCAAAAACTTTTTATAAAAAAAATATAACCGACTTCACTAATAAAACACTAAAACGATCAAAATAATTTTAATTTCGGAAGTCGGTGTTAAATAAGGAACAAACAATAACGAAAAACACCGACTTCCGAAATTAAAATTATTTTGATCGTTTTAGTGTTTTATTAGTGAAGTCGGTTATATTTTTTTTATAAAAAGTTTTTTTACTCGACACTCTTCGCATCACTTTCACCCTTCAATATGCTAGTGAGTTACCTACTTTACTACTGTAGTAACGGTTTGTTTTGATAGCGCCTGTCAAATTTGTTACTCATGGTACCGATTGTCTATAGGAAACTACAAAAAACTTTAGTCACTAGCGAGTTCCTACTCGATACGTTTTGTACTTGATGACTCTGTAGCGGCACATACTTACGAAACTCATACTATCAGCGGAGCGCACACAGCCGTTCGCCACCGCGCGCCTGCGCATACTGAGCTACCGAGGTGAAAGGAATGCGGTCGGTCAGCTGTATCTTCACGCTCCTATAATGTAGGGAGCGCGGCACCTCCTACCTACATCGCCGAATTGTGTTAGTCTTAAGTTTTTGTATGTACCTTATTTATTTTAATATATTTTGACCTGTACTGTATATAAGTAGCTTTCCACAATTAAATGACACAGATCTTTATTCGCCTTCTTATTCGCAACAAGCTCCCCTAAAGTGGTGACCCCGCGTTTGAAATGTCTCAAACCGAAGCAGACAAGACTACGCCTGAAGACGTCGACGCCATTAGCGTCCAGTCGTGCATACCCAAGTTCTGGAGTAACAGACCTAAGCTATGGTTTGCCCAATTTGAGGTCATTATCTTCAACCAGAAGCTCGGCGATGAAAGCAAGTTCGCACTCCTTGTGGCTCAGCTGGAGATCAAGGACATCGACCAGATCAGCGATATCATTTTATCACCGGCCAACTCCGGCCGTTATGACGCTGCAAAAAGAAGACTATTGGAGGTATATGAAGATAGCGAGAGTATTCAGCTACAAAAACTGCTAAATGAAATGGAGCTCGGCGATCAGCGACCATCACAGTTGCTTCGCCGAATGAGGAACCTCGCAGGGACAAAGATGCCAGACGACACCCTGAAAATGTTGTGGCAAGCACACCTACCCGCTTCTACCCGCACAGTGTTGGCAGTGAGTGATGAATCCAAGCTTGACTCGTTGGCCGCCATGGCAGACAGGATGCAAGAACAGCTGAAAGAGGTAAACGCCGTGTGTTCCTGCCAGTGTCAACCTACCACGTCAAAGGCTGCAGCTACAGCGTCGCCAACCGAAATAGCGGCAGTATCTGCACCCGCAGAACACAAACTGTACAGCATGATAGAAGCCCTGGCCAAGGAAGTCGCAGCGCTGAAAACAAATCGACCTTACAAATTTCAACGCCGATACCACAGTCACAGAAGCCGTTCCCGCTCGAAACCCCGAGACTGAGGCAACGCCGTGTGCTATTTCCATAAGAAATTCGGCAAGGTAGCTTACCGATGCAGAAGCCCGTGCAGTTTTAAAGAAATGGAAAATGAGAAGTCGGAAAACTAAGGAAGACTAAAGCCGCGGCGGTGGCCGAAGTCGACGATTTATCCACATACCGCCTATTTGTACACGACAAATCAACCGGAAAAAAATTCCTAATCGACACAGGCGCAAATGTTTCCGTTTTACCCGCCACTGCACGAGAGAAACAGCGGACACTAACCAACTACTTGTACGCAGCAAATGGTTCAAAAATACCCGCATACGGCGAGAGAACCATTGTTCTCAACATCGGAATGCGACGCGCCTACAGTTGGCGATTCATGGTCGCAACAGTCAGTAGACCGATAATAGGCGCTGACTTTTTGCATCACCACGCACTTATGGTGGATCTCCATGGACGACGGTTGGTGGATAAAAGAACCAATTTATCGGTACGAGGTTTCCTTACACACACAATCGAAGGAAGCATCCGAACCATCGACGACAAGCATACCACGACCTGTTGGCCACGTTCCCAGACATCACGAGACCAAACCTAAACAAACTGGGAAATAGTGAAGTCGAACACTACATAGAAACCACCGGCCCGCCACTTTACACAAATGCGAGACCACTACCGCCGCATAAATATAACGCCGCAAAACAAGAGTTTCAAAACATGATGAAACAAGGAATTTGTCGACCCTCGAAAAGCCCATGGGCTAGTCCATTACACATGGTTTTAAAAAAGGATGGAACCTACAGATCCTGCGGCGATTACCGTAGACTCAACGCAGTAACCACACCCGATCGATACCCGGTACCACGACTGCATGACTTCACACATAACCTGCAAGGCAAGAACATCTTCTCAAAAATTGACCTGCAGAAGGCCTACTACCAGATTAAAAACAGAGAAGAAGACGTGAAGAAGACAGCCGTGATTACACCCTTTGGTTTGTACGAGTTCACCAGAATGTGTTTCGGTTTGAAGAATGCAGGCCAAACATTCCAACGTCATATTGACAACGTGCTTCGCGGACTACCCGTTTTCCCATTCGTCGATGACATTCTTATAGCTTCTGAGAACCAAGAAGTACACAGAAGCGAGCTTCAAGAAGTGTTCAAGCGACTCAACGACAGCGGTTTAAAAATAAACGTCGCTAAGTGTATCTTTGGCCAGTCAAAACTCGATTTCCTGGGTTACACAATAAGTCCAGAAGGCATTACACCGACAGAAGAAAAGGTACAAGTGATCCAGTCCTACCCGCTACCAAAAACGATCCAAGATCTACGTCGATTCATCGGGATTCTGAACTTCTATCGTTCTAGTATACCCCACGCGGCTGAACATCAAAAAGAATTAAGTAAATACTTTCACAACGCCAAGAAAAACGATAAAACGAACATACAATGGACAGAAGAGGCAAAAGAAGCATTCAATCAATGCAAACAAGACATCAAAAATTGCGCATTGATATCCTATCCATCACTAAGTGAACCTTTCGCATTAATGACAGACGCATCAAACACATGTGCTGGTGCCGTCATACAACAAAAGATCAACGGCAAGTGGAGACCACTAGGATTTTTCGATTTGATACTACCGATTTTAGTTCTGCAAGTGACCGCTAGAGGCGCTGCAAATTGTGCCATACAAAAAAGTTACGCAGTCGCTATCGAGTAGCGACGAATACTATTGCTTTAAACTCATGGTAGAGGTACTGTACAGTTAATCTTCTTAAAGGTCACCTTTTGCAATATTGAAAACTGGGCAAGTGCGACTCGGACTCGTACCATAGGGATCTTTTTTTCTCGTTAACTTACAAGTTTTTTACAGCTTCAAGAGTCCGCAGACCTGAGTATATGGTTTAAATTTCAACTCGATACCTCCATGCGTTCCCGAGATAAAGGGTCTTAAGGCTTATACTTCCTTGAACCATCTGACCGAAATTAAATGGACGCAACTCTCGCAACCGCCTAGTCGGCAGTACGCATATCTGTGCATTTATTTGCGGCCGGAAAGCGCGCGGCTGACCTTTAAATCCATTTTCTTTGCGAAATATTGATTGATTTACCTCGCTAAAATATTCACTTTGAAGAATATTTAACCACCAATTTTTATGTGTAAAAATGTTTTTAGAGATCCAAGCCGTTTCCAAGGAGAAGGGAAAAGATGCGAAATTGCAAAATATTTTTTTTACACAAAAGTATTAATAGCACGAAAAAATCAAATGTTGATAATGTTGTTCATGAATCTATAATAAACATATATTTTTTTCAAACCTATAAACTTGGTCGTTACCGAGACTAGGGTTGGCTTCAGAAAGTCGCTGTTTTATGCACTTTTCGGGCGCTTGGGCCTTAACTAGCGTTGAAAATTCCCGAAAGAAACAATTGTTTCTTTCAATGAAAAAAACAAATTGTGTTTTTTTTCCGTTTTTTTCACATGTTGCATTGATATTTTGCGAAAAAAAACGTTTCGGAACAAAATATAAATCTTTCGAATGTTTTTAATTTTTTAATTCATTGTTTCGGTTAATTTCATGAAAAATGGAAAAAAAACGAGTTTTATTGAAATTGAAATATATTTACAGTGGGCGAAAATGTACGAGTGGTGCATTTTCACCCACTATACAAATGATCTAGCTTTCCTCAGCCAAAATCTCGATTTCACTGTCGTCAGCTTTATCAGAATCGAGCTCCCACAAGCCTCCCCCAAGTGTCACCATAATGATCGGTGCCCACTGTTGGACACCAGCCTCTCTCAAGTATCGCCATTTAGGGCTTTAATGACTGCTGTCCACTGTTGGACATAGACCTCCCCCTCGCTATAATGACCCATGCCCACTGTTGGACATAAGCCTCCCCCGAGTGTCGCCATTAGGCGCTAAAATACTGATACCCAAAGTTGGACATAAGTCTCCCCTCGCTATAATGACCTATGCCCGCTGATGGACATAAGCCTCCCCGCACTATAATGACCCGTGCCCACTGTTGGGCATAAGCCTCCCCCAAGTGTCACCACGTAGGCGTTATAATAATTGATGCCCACTGTTGGACTTAGGCCTCCTCTCGCGATAATGACCTTTGCCCACTGTTGGGCATAAGCCTCCTCCAAGTGTCACCACGTAGGCGTTATAATAATTGATGCCCCTGTTGGTCATAGGCCTCCTTTCGCGATAATGACCTTTGCCCACTGTTGGGCATAAGCCTCCCCTAAGTGTCACCACGTAGGCGTTATAATAATTGATGCCCACTGTTGGACATAGGCCTCCTCTCGCGATAATGACCTATGCCCACTGTTGGGCATAAGCTTCCCCCTAGTGTCACCACATAGGCGTTATAATAATTGTTGCCCACTGTTGGACATAGGCCTCCTTTAGCGATAATGACCTATGCCCACTGTTGGGCACAAGCCTCCCCCTAGTGTCACCACGTTACAATAATTGATGTCCACTGTTGGTCATATGCCTTCTCGCGATAATGACCTATGCCCACTGTTGGGCATAAGCCTCCCCCTAGTGTCACCACCTAGGCGTTATAGTAATTGATGCCCACAGTTGGACATATGCCTCCTCGCGATAATGACCTATGCCCACTGTTGGGCATAAGCCTTCCCCATAGTGTCACCGCGTAGGCGTTATAATAATTGATGCCCACTGTTGAACATAGGCCTCCTCTTGCCATAATGACCTATGCCCACTGTTGGGCATAAGCCTCCCCCAAGTGTCACCACGTAGGCGTTATAATAATTGATGCCCACTGTTGGTCATAGGCCTCCTCTCGCGATAATGACCTTTGCCCACTGTTGGGCATAAGCCTCCTCCGAGTGTCACCACGTAGGCGTTATAATAATTGATGCCCACTGTTGGACATAGGCCTCCTCTCGCGATAATGACCTATGCCCACTGTTGGGCATAAGCCTCCTCCGAGTGTCACCACGTAGGCGTTATAATAATTGATGCCCACTGTTGGACATAGGCCTCCTCTCGCGATAATGACCTATGCCCACTGTTGGGCATAAGCTTCCCCCAAATGTCACCACGTAGGCGTTATAATAATTGATGCCCACTTTTGGACATAGGCCTCCTCTCGCGATAATGACCTTTGCCCACTGCTGGGCATAAGCCTCCCCCAAGTGTCACCACGTAGGCGTTATAATAATTTATGCCCACTGTTGGTCATAGGCCTCCTCTCGCGATAATGACCTATGCCCACTGTTGGGCATAAGCCTCCCCTGAGTGTCACCACGTAGGCGTTATAATAATTGATGCCCACCGTTGGACATAGGCCTCCTCTCACGATAATGACCTTTGCCCACTGTTGGGCATAAGCCTCCCTCAAGTGTCACCACGTAGGCGTTATAATAATTGATGCCCACTGTTGGACATAGGCCTCCTCTCGCGATAATGACCTTTGCCCACTGTTGGGCATAAGCCTCCTCCGAGTGTCACCACATAGGCGTTATAATAATTGGTGCCCACTGTTGGACATAGGCCTCCTCTCGCGATAATGACCTATGCCCACTGTTGGGCATAAGCCTCCCCCTAGTGTCACCACGTAGGCGCTATAATAATTGATGCCCACAGTTGGACATATGGCTCCTCGCGATAATGACCTATGCCCACTGTTGGGCATAAGCCTCCCCCTGGTGTCACCACCTAGGCGTTATAATGATTGATGCCCACTGTTGGACATAGGCATCCTCGCACTATAATGACCTATGCCCACTGTTGGGCATAAGCCTCCCCAAGAGTCGCCATTTAGGCACTATAATGATTGATGCCCACTGTTGGACATAGGCCTCCCCGTACTATAATGACCTATGCCCACAGTTGGGCATAAGACTCCCCAAGTGTCGCCATTTAGGCGCTATAATGATCGATGCCCACTGTTGGACATAAGCTTCCCCCAAGTTTCACCATTTAGGCGTTATAATGACTGATGCCCACTGTTGGACATAAGTTTCCTCTCGCTATAATGACTTGTGTCCACTGTTGGACATAAGCCTCATAAACTAGTGCGCCTCATCATCAGATTGCGTCGCTGCTTACCATCAGGTAGGACCGCAGTCAAGCGATAGTTTACATTAATTTAAAAAAAAAGTACGCATTTGAAAAAAACAAACATGAAGTTTTCGGTTCTTTTCATATTTTTCCGTTTTTTTCGGTTTTTTTGGAAAAATACATGAAATTTATAATTTATAAATTTCTTGAAAGTTTCGAATGTTACATTGAATAAAACAACATTATTTGAAAGAAACGGGAATATTCCCTGTTTTTTTCAACGCTAGCCTTAACGGACAGACAGACGGACGGACGGACAACAAAGTGATCCTATAAGGGTATCGTTTTTTTTCCTTTAGAGATACGGAACTCTAAAAACAGACTCATTGTGCAGTTTCAGAAGGAATACGACTATTATTTTTTTCTAAATCTGCTATTTATTCGAACTACACAGTTAGCTGTCTGCCTGTGTATATGTGTCAGAAAGTGTGAGTTTTCGTTGAATATCTTTCACCGTTTTTAAATATCTGTAAATATCCTGCATCTAGCCTTACATGTAGTGTAGCGGCTGTTTACTGTAGCACTAGGCCGCACTACACAGCGCCGGGGCCACCACGTGCCAGTCGCCGGGACTCTGCCGTCAACACGCGACTAATCGCTGACGTAATCTAGCTTAGTGCCATCATCACGCGTGAAGTAGCGCCGCGAGAGTATTGTGTGGCGTTAGCCCCACACCGTGTGTTGATATGATGCTTATAATATTGAGATTGATGAACCAAATGGATAACGAATAATTATATACCAATATTACTGTGTTTAACAGATGTAATTAATTTGGGAAACAAGGATAAGACAGTCTCTATATTGTCCTAAGATTCTTGAAATTTGGCTTATTATTAATTTGTGAATGAGGGGTGGTTGTGAGAACTAGGCCTACACGTATTACGACCGTCAGGAAAATAGATAGTACAGAAGACAATCTACATACAAAGCGCGCTCGAGCAACGCACACATAGACACCGCTCACGGACACGATATCTCGGCTCAACCACCCGGTCGCGCTCGGCCCAACGCGCTGACCTGTGTGCGATCGCCTAGCGTAGGTATAAAAAACTTTTTATAAAAAAAATATAACCGACTTCACTAAAAAAACACTAAAACGATCAAAATAATTTTAATTTCGGAAGTCGGTGTTTTTCGTTATTGTTTGTTCCTTATTTAACACCGACTTCCGAAATTAAAATTATTTTGATCGTTTTAGTGTTTTTTTAGTGAAGTCGGTTATATTTTTTTTATAAAAAGTTTTTTATTTCATACTTTTTAGTTGCAACACACTTACAGCCAGAGTACTTTTTTCTCAATTAACTCAAACCCTGCTAGAATACATCATTTTCATATGAAGTTCCCGTGTCTACCTTCCACCTTCCGGCTCCATCATCAGATCACTTCGATAGTACCTTATAACCAAAGTGCATCTCATGACATTTCTAATAAGCCCAAACACGGGTAGGATACATTGATTAATTACGGAGTTCCGGTGCCTATCTTCCAGCTCCATCACTATCATCAGGTTACTTCGATGATACCATTTTCAACATAACTATTCAGAACTATTCATTTATTTGTATTGTCATAGTCACTTAACTATGTTCATTGTGATATTTGTTTGAGTATGAAGTTCCGTTGGCAATTTCTGGTCTTCTTAACCAGTTCCACCTCATGAAATGTCACTTTTTGACTGTAAATGCTTAATTCCTTACTATAGAGTTAGACTATATAGTTGCCTATAATATTTGAGGAGTTCCCTCGATTTAGCCAAGATTTCATCATCAGATCCCGACTTGGTGACTATGGGACCATTTGGGAAGTATACCCTTTCCAACAAAAAAAGAATTTTTCAAATCGGTTGGCAAGCGACGAAGTTATGCCCGAACATACATAAAAAAAAAAAAAAAAAAATACAAACATCCGAATTGAGAACCTCCTCCTTTTTTAGAAGTCGGTTAAAAAGTGAAGTACATACATGAGATAGACTTCTGTACCTATCTATTTTGTGTTTAGGGCCTGCGCACACTTGAAACTAGAGATGTGCCGTTACCGGCAATATTCACACTTCAGGCAATATTGCTGGCAATGTTGCAGAAACATTTATATTTTTATAAGGAGAAACTGACAGACTGACATATGAACGCGCAGCCGAAAGTACTGGAACTCGGACCGTAAGATTTTGCAGAAGGCTTGCTTTTATGATGTGGGTGAGCATTAAGAAGGGGCTTTTGGAAATTCAACCTTTAAGGGGGTGAAAACGGGGAATTTCGTTTGTATATAAAATCTCATTCTGTGTGCCAGTATATTTGAAAGTTTGCACAAAAGTGACCTAAATGAATAATAAAGATTGACATTAAGAGTAAGTATTGGTTTTCAGAATAACCCTCAATAGTAGATATAATTTAGGGGGAGTTACAGATCGTATGAAGGATACTTATTCCTTGGGTTGGTAAACTTAAACCTTGGCACAAATTGTAATCAAAATTAATACAAAAGACTGTTTTAATTAGTTTTGCAAAACTACCCTCAAAATACAGTTTAAGGCGGGTTATAGTTTTTATGAAAACATTTTCGCGATCAAGTCGCTGGCAAAGTGCTAATTTTATTATATTGTGTTGGCGGCAAGTTCGCAGCGCAGGCCTCGTTGTCGCATAAACTAATTAAACTGAAAATGAACGAGGGTTTAATGCGCATTTAGCAGCTAGTTAGATAGCAACAAACGCAGATACAATAACACGCGAGTGATTAGCGCGCGTTTTAGCGATCATCGGCGACGTAATTAGCTGAATATTAATTACAATAACCGCTGTCCAGCGGCCGCGTGGCGGCGCTGCCCGCGTGGCTCACGTTGGCTAATTGGCTCTCACTTACATTTACATACATAATGAATGACGACGTGAGCCGCGCGCGGGCAGACAGCTTGACACACAATAACTGACATTCACATCGATAGAGCTTTTATCTAATGGTCATTCAATTATAGAAACGTTAATCTCGAACGATTGCTGCACATAAGTTGACATCCCCAATACTACACCTAAGTGGAGGTGCTAGTTGTCGTTGTGTTCCCACTTGTCAAAGATTTGGTATATTTATTTTCAGTATATTTATTCGCGTGTGGAGTCACCCCGACCGGGACGAGCTTGTCTGATGATGATTTATCTCTTCTAGTATACATCTAAACATAATGCGAGAAGGGAATGCTTTTACTGAACATTTCCCTGACTCGGAGTGAATGTGTTGTGCGTAATGTACATAAATCTTTCGCGTCACGACGCACGGCGTCACGCGGCGCAGATAACTTATACAAATAGTTCTCCATAAACAAGTTGGTCGCGCTAGCGCTGCTCCAAAACGAACACCGGGCGCTTCTGCGATATAAGGTTCATCTTCGATACGTACCTAGGTACTGAGTCCGTCCGGAAATGAGTCATAATATAAAAGTGGCTGCTATTAAAGTTCAAGTAGTTGACCCCGCAAACGTTGTTCTCTAATAAATATTGGAAAAAATCGTCGAAATAAGTCGAAACGTTTTAGAGCAGTGCGATCACAAAGACTGTGCCACCAATTTTTTATATTTGTAGGTATAAGAATTAGATTTATCATTTCTTTTAGTTTGTGAATTATTATTCACTAACTACTATGCGTGATAGAAAATTATCCCAAGGAAACATACTTACAGGATAGATAGTATCTTATGTGTAATTTCAGGATATGGGTCTACCCGTGTGCCAAGTTTCAGTGAAATTTGTTCAGCTGTTTTAGTGTGAAGAAACAAGTAACAAACATATACATACATACGCACTCACAAACTTTCACCTTTGGGTATAATATTTGTGTGATATCTTTAACATAGCTAAACAAGTTGGTGGTGCCTTGCTTAGAAAACACTACTTTCTAAGCGCGGTTTTCAAAGTGAAATGACGTATATCTTCATCGAAAATTGTCTCAAGCGGCGAATTGTTTGACTGACCGACATTTTGACACTTCAAAAGTGCCTGTAATTGGTCTATTTGAAATTACTCTCAAGCTTCGTTCTCGATATTAGCATAAACACACATGTAGTTTCACTTACAGACTCGCCATTTTGCACTGATTTTAGGAGAAAAACCAATAATATAAAACTATAAATATTAATCTAATGTAAGGCAGATTTAAAATTTTGTTCTTGTTAATTACATTTTCACCTAGCCAACTCATTTACGTTTCAGTACTTCGCTGTAAGTAATGTAATACTTTAAAAAAAAACAAAAAGATAAAAATAAGTAAAGAAATACTTTAAAAAAAACAAAAAGATGATGCGAATCATCTTTTTGTTTTTTTTAAAGTATTTCAAATACGTTTTTAAAGAAGAATGACCATTTTTCACCTGACTTTGTATAGTAATGAAATAAATGTTAAAATTTAGTCAATTATTTTATGTGTCTAATACACTAAAAACAATTTTAAAAGAAACGCAGGAAAAAAAGATTTTTAAGTTTTTCTATAAACTTATTTTACGTTTAGTGTTATATATTACCATGTTTTGAACGCATCTCTATTACCTTTTGCCATAGATTTTAAATAAATACTGAGACCTTTTGCTACAACGTTCCATTTTAAGCACTATTACTTGACTTTATTAATCTCTGTTTCTGAGTTTTATACATTATTTTACATTTTATTCAATCGATATGTTATTCTTTATTAGTCTGTGTACAATACAGATTCATTGAAAATAAAATATTGATTAAAAATAAATTAATCATTCGAGTTCGGATGACTGAAACGGACTTTTTTACATTTGACAGTTCTACGATTGAAATTGGCGCAGCCCTTCAAAGCCCTTCGTTGGTGCGTGTGCGTCTCGTTGTTACGCTCTCTTATCTGTGCACAAGAGTTATTTCGCTTCTTAGTGAGTGAATATCACCAGTAATCGTAAGTATTTATTTTTATAATGTTTAACTTAAAACTATCTATGATGTCATAATCAAACTAACTGCCTGGCGCTTCTTTATTATGTATGACAACACACACGCAAATGACCGAAAGATGGATTAAAACTAATAGTTTTGTCTCGTTATTTCGTGTTTTGTTTTGAACTGTTAATCTTGGCATTAAACTATAACCTATATCAATTGTAAATAAAAGAAGATTAAATTGTCTTTCCTATTTCAGATTACTTACATACAGAGGAAGATTACATTTGTGAACCTTGTAATGAACTCCTCATGAGAAGCATAAACCAGCAATAAACGACAAGCAGTGATGGTGCTCAAGCTTCAGGGTTATCACGACCAGGTCAAAGACAAGTGTGCAGTCTCTGTGGACGGTCAACACTTAATCATCAGAGCCATTTTATTGTTTTTGACAATCCTTCAGAAGAACTAAGACAGATAAACAAACAAGGATTGCATCATGTCAGGTATTTATGTTTCTATATTGTTAATTATTTGCCAGTATATTACTTCATACTGTTACGGTCTTGGTGATTTCTCTTTTTGACCTCGATGTTGTCTTTTATTAATACATTTACAATACCTGATATTAACTCAATATTTTCTTTCATAGACGTCATCATCTGATAGAATATGCCATTCATGCTGGATGAGTTGTAAGCGTGCTGCTATACGTATTGGGCAAGCTGATGGAGCTTGTGGTGCATCTACTACTGAAAAAGTTGAAACAGGTGACTCCGGGCCAATCACTGCTGAACCAGATGACTCTGGGCTAATCACTGCTGAAACAGGTGACTCTGGGTCAATCACTGCTGAAACAGGTGACTGAGCCAATCACTGCTGAACCAGTTAATGAAAGTCTAGAAGTACATTCTGAAGTTGTATGTAGCAACATAACATTAGTAAATTATAGACGAGCAGCAAATACTGCTTCACACTGCCTTTTCCTCAATGTACCAATATGAATCTGCACAATGTGGCAGATTTATTTAGAGCCACAATACTCAGTACATATAAATATTATATCCCTGTACATAGCCGTGTCTGCACAGAACATAGACTGAGTAATGAGTGGAGTAATCTATATGATTCTAGTAATAACATGAGTACATTTACTTCACAACATGTAGAACACATTTTTTCATTTGTTAACAATTATGACATTAGTGAGGTATCTTGGGTGGGCTAGGTATCAAGAAAAAATCTGCTCCAGCAGAATTTCTGGACGATGTAGTTATCAGAGAATTAGATGATAATGAAGATAGTTAATAAACCATTTCACTAAAACATATCGTATAATTTTGTTTTTCCCTTTTTGTTTATTATATGTACTGTATACATACCGTAAGCCAATAAAATGTGTCAGGTAGATAAGTGATCAAGTGATGAACAGGTAAGAGATACTTTTTAGAGCTAGATACCTATACAAACTATTTAGCATGTTTCTTTACTAAAAATGTATTTACTAGATAGTAAGTACAAGTTATTTGTGCTGGAAAAACAGAAATTATTATGCTCGACACTCGATTTTTTCCAATCATCGAGAGTCTAAGCAGCGACGCAAGTTAAGGAATACATAAAATAAAAAGGACTTTTCGACCACATTTAAGTATTTCTATTTTAGATTACAATTCGAGAGTTAATAATTATTTTTCTAACATCTTACGGCAAATTCTAACCTAAAAAGAAACATTAATATTTTTTGGACTCCGTGGCGTTCAAATCGTAAAAATGACTATGAGACATTATTTTCTAGACTTACATGTAGTCTGTCTACTATACTTTATAACTATACATTAACTTTTATTATCAGGTTTTGAAATGTATGGAAAGTGGTAATTGTTCTTTAAGTCATAAATTGCTAAAAAGAAAGAGCGACAAGCGCAAGTATTATAGTTATTTAAGTAAAAAGTGCAGTGCATGCAGTCTACTAGCGTACCTCTAAAGAGGGCGAGTGAACCGGAGGCTCCTACTCCTCATCAAAACGTTCTCGAATTAGATCCGACTTGGGTTTTGCAAATATTGGGTGAAGACCCCATCTTGACTAAAGTCATATGGCAGCAAAATTCAAAAGAATTTGATAATTATACTATTTTATAGTGTGGCCCATTCCCTCTCCTAGAGGAGGCCTGAGTCCCAACAGTGGGAAAATTATAAGGCCGACTATGCTATGCTATAGCAGCTATAGTGTGACCTCTGCCCTCTCTGAAGAGAACCGCAGGGAGTTAAAACACAGATTTTGGGTACCGGTTAACTGCAAGTTTAAAAAACTGCCTACCCTCAATCCAGAGATTCAAATTTCTCTAATAGAAACTCAAGTAATTCGAGTCAAGGGAGTAGAAGGTAAGCAGGTACTAACATGCTTGTGCCTCTTAACCTCCACGAGCGTAGTCAATACCGCGCTGCTTTTTTATCAGCATCTGCCTAGCCTTTTTCCCAACTAGCTTGGGGTAGGCTTCTAGTCTAACCGGATGCGGCTGAATACCCGTGTATTACATGGAGCACCTGCCTGTCAGACCTCCACAGCCCAGTTACTGGGCAACACGACACTCCTTAGATAGACTGATGGTCATACTTTCTGGCACCTGTAACGACGAAATGTATTTTTTGCACTGACAACTCGAACGGACTGCGACTTGACAGCGCGGTGCTTTTGACAGTTACAAGAGTTTATAAAAAGGAACGGCGCGCTGTCATGTCCCTCTTTTCGTGTTAGTTTTCGGAGCAAGCAACATCTCAGTAAGTGCTAGTATATAATTTATTTATTCCTACTGTTATTTTATGATGTGTATGTGCTGGCAAGGCAAAAGTAAAAAGGGTGTGGTACCCGTTTTGGTCGTTTTATTTAAATAACCTGATAACAAACCCCGTAGGTACACTAAATAACTGTCTTAGTCTATCTTTCCCTAAAGATAACACATATAGTTTACACACACAACGTTATACACGCCCATAAAGCGTCACAAACACGCAACATAAGGCCACGTGACGATACAAGTTACAATTCTCAAGGAACGCATTCTCTGCGACATTTCTCTCTGCTTTATTTATCGCTCCATTATGTATATCTTCCAAAAATTTTTTGGGATAAGATACTATTTGATCTAAGCGGGCAAAGTGATGTGTAGTTTGAAATGGTGTACTCGGCTTATTCAATATGAGTTTCTTCTGACACTCTGGTGGTACTACGACACTACAAGTATCTTGCCAGGATTACACCCTGGAGGCACTACCACATCACACGTGCCTTGCCAGGGTTACACCCTGGAGGTACTGCCACACCACACGTGCCTCGCCAGGGCTACACTCTGGAGGTACCACCACACCACACGTGCCTTGCCAAGGCTACACCCTGGAGATACAACCACACCACACGTGCCTTGCCAGGGTTACACTCTGGAAGTATTGCCACATCACACGTGCCTAGCCAGGGCTGTACCCTGGAGTTGTTAGAGGACAACTCGAACTGTGTTCAGGTGGATTATGGACAGGTTTTGGGTCATTTTGGGTAACCGTAGCAAACAAATCTATCAAATTAGGAGTCGTTGTTACCCAGAACCTGCATTCTGAGTTTACTTATTGAGTTAATGAGCAGACCAGTGATACTTTTATTTGGAAATAATCTAAATGCAACTAAAAGGAACAGTCTATGTTATTGACACTAACTGAAATTAAAATTGGGTAAATTAATATTATATGGATTGCTTTTTGACAGATAGTCCGACATTTATTGCCTACTAGCTTTTGCCCGCGGCTTCGCCCGCGTACCTAAAGTGTGGCCTGTATCACTCAGGATTGAAGCGGGTTTCTGTGAAAACAATAAAAAAAGGGGCATTCGGACCAGTGCTTTCAGAGATTAACTTCTAAAACCTTAATATGTATATAATTTTAAAGTGAGCGTGCGACGATCTTTCCTCATTCAATAACCGTGATTTCATAGTGCTGCGCTCGCTCAGCTTATTCTCGCTCTACTATAACCATTTGCGTTATTAGATTTTCTGTGTGTATCTCACTAGAATTGTGCCAAAATGTTTAGATTTGCATTTCAACCACAGAGTACTTTCAACGGCAGAGATCATTATTATTATTTTATAATGAATAAGTAACAGTAAGTTTCATGTATTTTGAGTAGATTATCTGATGGTCCATTTATTCACATCCTTTGTAAGTTATTATTTGGTTCGGTGTTCGGGTTTAAATCGGTGCTAGCATATTATATTTTATGTAAGTGCTACGCGCTAGATTTGGTGTGCCGAGCACTAGCTTCAGTCGATTCGGGTGTGATGTAGGCTGTACAGTGTACACCTTGATCATTATAATAAATAAATAAATAAATTACGCTGTGTTGAGCGAAGCGCGTATAGAAGCCATTATATTCATGGCACTTGGGGACTTTTGGTCGCGAAAGGAGCGTTAGCCTCACACACACACACAGCTGGGGGCGGGAGCAAAACGGCCCCTTAGTCGCCCGGATTGTCCGGTGACCATGTAGTTCTAGCAGACAACCAGGAAACATAAGTTTATAACTTTGTGATGTTACATGATAGTTATTAAATTTAGTGCATTGATTCTTTACATTTCGCATAGGCAGGAACTGGTGTTGTGTATGGCTTTACTGTTTAAAGTTATTTTACATGCCTACTATCATTGTCAATTTAACTAAAACCGGGTTAAATGGCGAATCAGGAGTATATAGTAAGCCTAATAGTAACATTTTATTTCATCACCAGAGTATAAATCGTTTTGCTGGCAAAATTCTAGATGTGAAAATGTTAATAGATGAATATTTATCTTATGTTTCCGCGAAACACCTTTTAATTCATTGAGCCCCAAGCGAGTGCCGGCGTTCGCGCGCCTATTCTCTTTATATTGTATCTGTAATTTCCACGATTGAAAGGTTAATTAAAAGGAGGGTAGGGTGGAAAGAAGTAGGTAGGTACTGAGTAAACTTAGTGAGCCATCTGACCCGGCGAACTCGTCCCGCCTGGCAGTTAATGTGTGGTATACCATTCGATATAGTCAACTAGTTGTGGTGGGTTCCCTACTTGTTTTCGAAAGTTGATGATTCGATTTTTATTATATCGAACACGGTGTGTCGATAATTCAGTTGTACGATGTTTTATTCCGTCGATGCGTTATTGGTGCGATGTAACGTTTGTGCGAAAAATCCTGTTACGAAAAACCCTACAACGATTGCTCATTTGTTCGGTAATTTATTAGTTCGAAAGTATGTAGGTTTGAAAAGCCTACTGTTGTCCGTGACATTTAATTAATAATCTTATGTTGCATTATAGACGTTAAGGAAATACATTAAATACCATACATATCTTCACGTCAACTTTCCTAAATTGAGGAAGACAGGTAACAAATTCACCACGTTTAGCTGTGGCATGGGCCAAAGATAACGTAGACAATATCAGTGATCGGTTGCTAGCCAATCGCCTGATACCCTCAAAAGCCAAAACTGTCATACCTCAATCGTCTATTTCGATATGCAGCATAGAAAGCAACTAGGGCATTCTAAGTTTTTTTTAATCCTCGCCCACTACGGAAGCAAAAACGTCATATTTTTGCTTCCGTACTGCTTCCGTTTTGCTACACAACACCTAAAATACTCATTTAATAATGATTTATTTTAATAAAAAATCATACAACAACAAAATAATAAAAAAGATATGTCTACGTTATCTTTGGCCCATGCCACAGCTAAACGTGGTGAATTTGTTACCTGTCTTCCTCAATTTAGGAAAGTTGACGTGAAGATATGTATGGTATTTAATGTATTTCCTTAACGTCTATAATGCAACATAAGATTATTAATTAAATGTCACGGACAACAGTAGGCTTTTCAAACCTACATACTTTCGAACTAATAAATTACCGAACAAATGAGCAATCGTTGTAGGGTTTTTCGTAACAGGATTTTTCGCACAAACGTTACATCGCACCAATAACGCATCGACGGAATAAAACATCGTACAACTGAATTATCGACACACCGTGTTCGATATAATAAAAATCGAATCATCAACTTTCGAAAACAAGTAGGGAACCCAAAAATACACACCATGTTCTGTGTACTTTCAAGGGAATCGACACACGCAGTTTATTTTTTTATTTTTAAGTATACCTACACTGGTGAAAAGTTGTGACTGCAAGTCGGATAAAGTTTGAGTCATTGAGATGAAAACTTAGCCTTAACCTGCAAGCGGTGATATAACAGTGTCATGTCACTGTAGGCGTGTGTAGCTTTTTGCTGAGCCGACTCACTGTTCCGAGGCGTTTTGGTGTTCCGAAGGATTGAACATCGGTAATGTTTTGAGGGCATCGTTTGGAACACTGAAACGCTTTACTTTGAGTGACCAGCAGCCTTTATGACATTCAAATTAAAACGTAAATAGTGTACTTAATATAATTAGCGACCTGAACTGGAAACATCTGCTTTGGATTGTTCTCAAATCAAAGTTAATGTGACGCAACTTGACAGATCACGATTCATAACGTTTGTGACTTGTGAGTCGATGTTTCAAATGTTCCGTTTGTTTCTTGTGAACCGATGTTTCGGGTGTTCCGTTTCTATCTTCTGAGCCGATGTTCCAAATGATGCATATCACTGTTTCGGAGCATTTCAATGATTCGGATGCAAATGTCTGTCAAACAAACGTTTCATGCATTTAACCCAACTTGAACACTTGTTTTTGGGGTTAGAGTTTGAAATTCCATAACTGTTATAGCTTCTGAACTTTATAAGACCAAATAAATGGGACTGGCTTTGAATATTACTTTTGGAATTAATTTTCAATAGATACCTTCCGCGTAATAAATATTCGAATGAGGTTGCAATTCGTGCAGAGGTATCTGAGGACACGATTGCCAAGAATCGATGGTCTGATTTGGGCTTTAGTCCTGCAGAATATGTAAGAAATGTAATGTAAACTCTATTTAATGACTTTCAGAGAGCACTGTCAAATTGTTTATCAGCTGTCTAGTACCCATACCACTAGCTCTACTTGGTTTGGGACTAGATGGCGTTGTGTAAAAGTTGTAGAATATATTATTGAATTACTAAATTTAGTATACCAACTTAGGGGTCACGATTTTTAATGGATCTTCAAACTATCGTTGCATAATATAAGTATTGGTCGAATTATAGGAAGTTGGTATTTTCATGGAAAACCAAACGCACAGGTGCAGCACAGTGTTGCTAAAGTTGGTAAGCCTTTTGTAGGCATTGTTTTTTTTTATAAATTTCTTATTAGGAGGGGTGATTAGGAGTTATTGTGGATAAATATATAGCAAGAACTTGTTCACTAGGGATATGGAAAGATGAATTAGCATTCGTTAAGAATATTTATTTAGTACAGTATGTCCATGAATATTTTGATTACCAAAGGGTATTTTTAGAAAAGTGTACCTAACTTCCCACATCTAAAAATATGTTAATGAAATAAGTGATTGACGTGAAACCTATTCTTGTGTTAAGAGAAACCAGTCTCTACTGTATTTGCCTTGAATATTTTAAAAGTGGTGGTATTTACGGCATAGTTCATAGTTGGTAATTTTAATGAATTAAATAAAATGGAGACGAAACTATTTCATAGTTCGTGATCATGTATTTTGATTATTTATTGTATCGTTTGGAGTTTCAATAAAAACTAATTAGAGCCGAAAGAGTAAATTAAGTAATATGTACCCTTACGTTTTAGTCGGGGCAGTGATTATAAGTCATTGTTGGTCAGTCATTGAACGAATTTCAATTTAGATGTCATAAACATCAGGTGAAAAGTAATCATTGATGTCATTGTTTGTGACATTCACTTGAAACTTATCATGTACCTAGCCTGAGTGGTCGGGTATTGACCTAAATTGTACAGAATAATTGAGGCGCCTGTTCAGGACAATTGAGGCGCCTGTTCAGGACAATTAAGGAGCCTGTTCAGGACAAACCAGGAACATATTGGCTTTAGCAGGCAATTGTTTATTTACTAATGTTTGTTTCTATTTACAGCAGGACATTAGAAGGCCTGTATGTTTTTGATTAGAGGCAGGACATTAGAAGGCCAGTATGTTTTTGATTAGAGGCAAGACATTAGAAGGCCTGTATGTTTTTGATTAGAGGCAGGACATTAGAAGGCCTGTATGTTTTTGATTAGAGGCAGGACATTAGAAGGCCTGTATGTTTTTGATTAGAGGCAGGACATTAGAAGGCCTGTATGTTTTTGATTAGAGGCAGGACATTAGAAGGCCTGTATGTTTTTGATTAGAGACAGGACATTTGAGGGGCCTGTATGTTATTATAAAAGGCAGGACACTTGAGGTGCCTGTATGTTTTTTATTTAGAGGCAGGACATTAGAGGGCCTGTATATTTTTCATTCATGTAAAATTGATACACCTGTATTTCAAATTTCATTGTAGATTCTTCATTTTTTCAGGTGCCATTACTATATATATAATATTTTAAGTCATGTTATATTATAGAAGATGTTTAGTGATTATAATTAGTTGATTGACAATTGTTCAGTTTTGTTTCTGTATCTAACAACCCGTGTACAGTTGATAAATATAAGTTGAATTTTGTTACTAAATATATCAACCAATGTACAAATAATCTAAAGCTTTATTTGTTACTGTTATCTTAATATTAATGTCTATTTGTAAGTGCCCCATTAAAATATACATGTTATTTAATACATAATTGATAAATTGGCAATTGTTCAGTTTTGTTTCTACATGACGTGTACAATTAATATAAGTTTAGTGTCGTTCCTAGGTACAGCGAACATTGTATGAATAATCTAAATCTTTATTCACTTCTGTAATAGATATCTATGTCTACCGTAGATAAATTTTTAAATGTAATATTATATTCTTTCTTCGCTCATTATTGTGTGTAAAACCAATTTCTTATTCATTTATTTTGTTTCTCACATACGAGGTCGTATTTGTTATATAATGGATGGCCGACTGTTAGCGATTCTTATGATAATGTTCATACACTATGATTTTTTTCTGTATTAGCAACATTAAATGTATTTTTTGCACTGACAACTCGAACGGACTGCGACTTGACAGCGCGGTGCTTTTGACAGTTACAAGAGTTTATAAAAAGGAACGGCGCGCTGTCATGTCCCTCTTTTCGTGTTAGTTTTCGGAGCAAGCAACATCTCAGTAAGTGCTAGTATATAATTTATTTATTCCTACTGTTATTGTATGATGTGTATGTGCTGGCAAGGCAAAAGTATAAAGGGTGTGGTACCCGTTTTGGTCGTTTTATTTAAATAACCTGATAACAAACCCCGTAGGTACACTAAATAACTGTCTTAGTCTATCTTTCCCTAAAGATAACACATATAGTTTACACACACAACGTTATACACGCCCATAAAGCGTCACAAACACGCAACATAAGGCCACGTGACGATACAAGTTACAATTCTCAAGGAACGCATTCTCTGCGACATTTCTCTCTGCTTTATTTATCGCTCCATTATGACGGTGAAGAGTTGGCAGCTCGCAGCGTGATAACGTCACAACAGCCACGTCACATCGACACGTCACGGCACGTGTCAGTCCGACTTGTTTACTCCAAGTTATGAATACTTGCCTTATATGTCTCTGCTAAGGAATACATTAGGTATACATGAATCACGTGGACATTCATACCTCTCTGTAGTGAAGGGACATGAGTTATACTGAGATTAGGAATGTGCTAGGTATCGCACGTTCGGGACAGGGATCATGAAATTACGGACCTAGAATTTAATATACCTAAACCTGGATTTGTTTGTGATAGGTAGAATGATCAAAGCACCACTCGAGCATTAAAGAATTAATGGGTTGTTCCCAAAACTCCATGATTCTATTTTTCTTCTTTTCTCCGGATCCATGAAACTATTACAAGTATTAGAGTGTTTAGTATTAGTACAGTGTTATGTGTATTATTACATAAATGCCTACTATCTATAATACCATTCTGCAAACCAAACCTGATACACCCGATACGTCTGTGCGAATGGCGAACAGTAGGTAGCCCACTGTCCAGCCGTCCGGAAACCATCTGAACCGAGCTCGAGTCGAGATTTGCAAATGAAATATAAGAAATGGGATTATCAAGAAATTACAACTAAAAAACCAGCCAAGTGCGAGTCAAACTCTAGCACTGAGGGTTCCGTACTATTAATTATTCCTAACTACTAAATAGTTATTCCCGAATCGAGTCTCAAGATTTTTTTGTGATGTACTTAAAAAAGTACCGGTTTTCTGTTTTTGTAATCATACAAAATTTAAAAATTCAATTTCAACGACAAGTAGCCTATAGGTTTTGATTTCTAAACGAATCTCAGAATATGCGCCTATACACGGCATAAACGGCTGTATGTTTCGATTGCCTTGACTTTGAAGTTTGATTTTTTACTGCTGCTTGGCTATATAATACATATAGGAAACTTCAGTATTTGATATTTATTTCAGCTGATATGTGTTCCAGAGAAAAAGGGTGTTGACAGACGGTCAACAAAGTGATCCTATAAGGGTTCCGTTTTTACCAAGTTATGTATAGAACCCTAAAAGTTATGGAGCATATACAAATAGCCATAAACAAAAAAGTCACAGTCAAATTCTTCTTCTTCTTGCCCTTATCCCATATGGGATCGGCGTAATACGTTTTTTAGGGTTCCGTAACCAAATGGCAAAAAACGGAACCCTTATAGATTCGTCATGTCTGTCTGTCTGTCTGTCCGTCCGTTTGTCACAGTCACTTTTTTCCGAAACTATAAGAGCTATACTGTTAAAACTTTGGAAGTAGATGTATTCTGTAAACCGCATTAAAAATTTCACACAAAAATAGAAAAAAAAGCAATAAATTTTGGTTTCATCAATTTCAAATTTCATTGAGGTTTCTAAAATCAATTTTTTCTAAACTGAATACTTTGCGCGAGAGACACTTCCAAAGTGGTAAAATGTGTGTCCCTCCCCTCTAACTTTTAAAATAAGAGAATGATAAAACTAAAAAAAATATATGATGTACATTATACAATACACCATACAAACTGCCAACGAAAATTGGTTTGAACGAGATCTAGTAAGTAGTTTTTTTTTTAATACGTCATAAGTCTAAAAAATACGCTATTATTAAAACATCGATCAAAGTTCAATGAACTACAAGAACTTTTATATTATATCAAATCAAATCATTTATTTGCTAGAATATGGTACATAAGGTGTTACAGTAAATTTGTTTCAGCATATCCTATATCCATTATGTTACTTGCTGCTACGGAACCCTTCATGGGCGAGTCCGACTCGCACTTGGCCGGTTTTTTTGTTTCCATTCTGTTCTACCCGTCACATTATCACTAACTGCCTTTTCATACATATCACTTGTCACACAATCCACCCATCTCTTTTTTGGCCATCCTCTCCTTCTTCATCCATTTACATTTATCCTCAGAACGTTTTTAGTGACACAGCCTTTCATCCCTCCTCTTCACATGACCATACCAAAACAAACAATTTCCTTTCAACTTTACAGTCACTGGCACCACTTTCAGACTTCCTCTAATATACTCATTCCTCATTTTATCCATTGTCGTCACACCACACATCAATCTCAACATTCTTATCTCCGCTATAGGCAATCTTTTTTCAACCATCTTTTTCACAGCCCAACGTTCTGATCCATACATAGTTACAAGCAAATTAATAACCAAATATCAAGGAATTTGAAAAAATTTAGTGAAGTGAGAGTATATCAGTGTGAATGTTTGATGCCAGAAGATTTGTTTTCATTTGTTGAAGTGTCCTATGGTCTATCTCCGAAGTTCACCAGAAATCAGAAACGTTTATTTCAAATAGACCAATTACAGGCACTTTTGAACTGTCAAAATTTCGGTCAGTCATACGAGTGAAGCTAATTTGCACGTTCCAAAGCGTAGATCTCCATGGAGAAGAACGTGCAAGAAATTCCATGGACACTCTTCGTTACATATTTATTGTTGCTCCTATTATGTGCACAATGAAGATAAGTAGTAAAAAATAAAAAATTATAATAATAACAAAAACAGAAATTGACACTGACACTGGCAGCTAATAGATGACCAGTCTCAACTGACGGCGCCCGTTCAAGAACATGACGCATGTATCAGCCCCACTCAGCTCAACCATTTTGAAGGGAGCCGAATGACCCAACAACACGTGCCACCATCAGCGAGACATTTCAGTGAGCATGACAATCTTTCAACTGCCATGCTTGTAATATCGAACAAGTTGTAGCCTAATAAAAATGCTCCATGGTACTTCACATTCACAAAATTGAAAAAAAAAAGTGCTCTTACATTATACAATGCAATTATTTCCAAATATAACATGAAATAAATCATAAGTCCTATTGAAATAAACAAATAAACAACTAAAAAAATCCGATAACAACAATACGAAAAGGCCAGCAGCTATCTAGCTATCTCTTACAATATATAAAATTAAATTAAAAAAGACGACTAAAGAGTAGCTGCAAATGACTGTGACTGTGGAGCAGGACCGGCATTTAGCCAAGCATTTTTATCAAGAAGATAATCTTCCAATTTTTAATATGCTTGTTTGCATAGCGTGCGTTTAATGCATGTTTTAATTTTTGACTCGTTTAATTGGAGAATTTCTAGTGAAATTTTATTATAAAATTTTACATAGTACCCCATAAAAGAGCTAGCTACTTTAGCCAATCTGAATCGAGGTTGATCTAACTTGTCCTTATTTCTAGTATTAAAATTGTGCCTGTCACTTATTTTTGTAAAAAGTTGAATATTCTTCCGAACATCCATAATATTTTCACAAATGTATTGACAAGGTACCGCTATGATGTTTATTTCTTTAAATAGTTCCCTAAGTGAATCGCGCCTGCGAAGATTGTATATGGCTCTGATAGCTTTTTTCTGCAGAATAAAAACCGACTATATGTCTGCAGCCCGTCCCCATAACAAAATACCGTAAGGCATGATACTGTGAAAGTAACTAAAATAGATCAGTTTCGCGGTAGTACATCAGTAAATTGGAGGATTTTTCTGACAGCATATGATGCTGAATTAAGCCGTCCTGCCAGAGATGTTAAATGAGGACCCCATTGTAATCTCGAGTCGAGCGTGAATCCCGGGAAAACCGTGTTTTCGACAAATTTCAGTTTCTCCTTGTTCAATACTATTTCCAAATCATTACTTTTGACATTCGGTAAAGCAAATCTTATGCACTTCATTTTTTTCCCCATTTAATACTAAATTATTAACAGTAAACCAGTTTTGGACCTGCTGTAGAGTGTTGTTTAAGTCATCAATATGTGTGGAACGTCTATTGATCTTAAATATTAAGGACGTATCGTCAGCAAACAATAATTTATGTGGTTGTTTTTTCAATAAATGCGGCAGATCATTAATGTACACCAGAAAGAGGAAAGGACCCAATATAGAGGCCTTGTGGTACACCCATTTTGACTTTTAAGCCTCGTGAATTGACACCATTTATTTGAACTTGCTGTTGCCTGTCATTTAAATAAGATTTCACCAAGCTTAGTGCAAGTTTACCTAATCCGTAATGTTCTAGCTTTAAAAGTAAAGTTTCATGATTAACACAATCAAAAGCCTTTGAGAGTTCTCAGAAAATTCCAATACCATCTTGGGCTTCCTCTCACGCTGCAAATATGTGTTTTAATAAGGTGACACCAGCGTCAGTCGTACAACGTCCTTTGGTTAAATCATACTGCTGTTCATGTAAGATTTTATTGGTGTTAAAATGAATAAGCATTACTTTTTCAAAGACTTTACTGAAAACTGGCAACACGGATACAGATCTATAATTATTAGTGTCATTATGGTCACCGGATTTAAAAAGAAGTATAACTTTACTGAGTTTCATTATATCTGGAAAGACTCCTTGGTCCACACACAAATTAAAAATTAAAACCAAGTATGGTGCCACGGTTTCTTATTATATAGATGTACAATCTTTAACAGACATTCCCCCATAGGTCCTCGGTTAATTTTATTTTTATTTGCCGGAAAGCCTTTATGACTGTCATAGGGTTTATATGTTTGAATTAAAATTCAATCGGACAGCCTGGTACGCAAAGAGAATTAAACCACTTGAGAGCTGATAGAGCGATTTCATCTAGGCACACGATTCACTGATTCGCAGGGCGGGGGACGATAAAATCGACGTCGATTAATTCTGCTAGTTTTTTTTAATTTTGCTTTGTAAGGAAAAATAAATGAAGATAAACCGAAGAATTATCTTCTCTGTCTTTATTTGTTATTCTTATTTATTTACTACATTTCTAAAAAAATATTAAAAAATATTTTTTTTTTAAACTAAGACATCTTGAGATTAATCCACTTTTCTTTAACTTCCGGAACATTTGGAAATCTAAAATGTTAACATTAAAATGTAACTTAATTTTTTATTCACCGTTGAGAATAATCGATAAAATAATTTATCAACTATGTTTTGGAGTTATCACATCACTTCAGCACTCAGTAGAAAGTACTTGGGATAGAAAGGGATAGACTTATCTAAATATTCTAGTGAAAGTAAAGGACTTTTCAAAAGACATCAACGCGGTATCACTTTTTTCGTAACCAACCATTTTAGCTTGAGCTCTCTAATTACCAATACTGTAAATAAATATAAACATATTTTACTTACCGATGAAAACTTTTGCCAACTTTTTTATAACTAGATGTTCTAGATGATTTCCCGCGCCATTTTATTGCACAGGAACTCATTTTTGCTTCGGTCGCATGAGTGCCTTACTCGTAAGAACACGCGTGCGCGTATACCGCTATTGAAATTCGCGCGTATTAATGTCTTACCATTATACCAACATTGAGTACACGGAGATGGTGCGGATGCTTGCAAGGTGCGATCACGGAACAGTAAAAACAGTGGAAGTAGCTTGAGAAAATGTTTGTTCCGGAACCGGTGTCGCCAAACTCATACATTTACAATTTACTCTTACTGCAAACCTAAAAATATGATTGGCTGAAAACAAAAACAGGGCGTAGACGAAATGCAAAAAAAAAAATTATACGAAATGCAACTTTAATTTCAAAGGTCTATAAATCAAATTGACAAAAACAAGAAAGAAATACATCTTTGACTACCAAGTACTGCCACTCGTCGCTAGATGGCATTGTTCAGTATATAATATTCAGTATGAACTGTAACTACGTAAAAATAAGATTGGTATTTGAATGGCGTATCACTGACGCGAATGCGCTCGCTGCTACTCAGATAGGGAAGTAACCTTATTCGATCGAAATATGTATCGATTGTATGAAAACGTATTTAAAACATATCATGCAAAAAAAAAATTGTATGCGATAGTGTGATAGTATTAAAATTATGAAATTAATATGATTAAAGGCAATTTTTAAACTTAGTAAAAAGGGTATTTATTTGCATAGTACATCAATTATCATCATCTCAGCTGAAATCATCGTCATCGCCCACTGCTAAACATAAGAATATTAAGTATAATTCAAACGCCCTATGTTGTTCCTAACTCTTTAACTAAATTTATTTAAAATACGTCACAAATATCATATCACAATTTTTATTTTATTATGTTCATTAATTTAATAATTATCTGTATTATATTACTTACAAAACTATTAAACTATAATATAAATTTTAAAAAGGCAACGTAATACATATTATACATATCGATTGATTTTATCGATAAAGTCACGCACTATTTGGATAGCGTCAAAAGTATAGGTAGACTAACGAATATTCCAGAAAAGCTAATAACCGAGAAAAGAAAATCAACTTTGTAGTGATCTCACTAAGGACTAGTTTTGTTTGTATATCCTGCGCAATGTTTCACGTAATTTTATTTTTTCATTTTATTAAAATAAATCCGAAAATAATACTTTTCAGTGGTATGATACACCTCCATGAGTTAGATTTTTAGTCAGACTATGGTTTTTAAAGTACAGTATGGAACAATAAGGCATTTTTACGGATTCGCTTTACGAGTCGCGAGACTAAGCGGACGTGTGTTCTGTTTTGATTATAATGAAATAAACAATTACAACAAATAAATATAATATTGCTCTGTCAGTAAAAAATTAAAGTGTGTCGCGTGTGTTTTGTAACCGACTTATGTACGTAAACAAGATGAACTAAATAGATCTTTATTAACTATAAATAGTGTTTTGGTAGTATGGCTACCCCCGGAGCGAGCCCGTTTGGTCGTAGCCAACTAGTACAGAGAAGTCCTCCACAGACGCCTACCCAACCATTACCCCCTAACTACCCAAACCCACCAGCACCTACGGAGAATGAATTGCCGAGTGAAGTCATCAGTACCCCGGAGATTCAAAAATGGATTGTTTCTATAGAAACAATCCTGGGTGAAGTTTGCGCTATTGTCGGGGATGGGAAAATGAACTCAGACCAGAAGCTTCGTGTCTCCGCTCTTTGCCGTAGGGTCCAAAGTGGGACATCTCAAATGGCCGTCTTATATCAATCATTGAAGACAAAAACTATCCTAGCCCATACCACAATCCAGCACCTTCAGGCTCAGCAGAATGTTGGGAACTCTCTCCAGCAGTTTAGAGAGCTCGTAGAGACAAAAATGAATCCGCCGGAAAATACTTCTTATGCTGGCATGGTTAAGAAGGGTACCGACATCGTCCGTCCTGCAAATTTGAGATCAGTCGCCATCTATCCCAGCGATAAAACCCAAACAAGTGACGACACCAAGTCACTTGTTCAAAAGATCATCTCCCCAGAACAACTGAAGCTTCATGTTCGTGGCTTAAAAAAGGTGAAAAATGGGGGCGTTTTGATCAGCACCGAGAACAAAGGCGATATTGAAAAACTTAAGAACTCGGAAAAATTAGCATCATCTGGCCTAAAAATAGAAGAGCCTTCCAAACGCCGACCTCGGATTGCTGTCATTGGTGTCCCCGTCGCTCTTACTGAAAAGGAGGTATTTGACTGTATTTTCGAGCAGAACCTATCAGACAAGTTGCCGAATTTAACTCGCGAGTCCTTCCTAGAGTGCATCAAACTAAGTCATAAATCGGGTAAGAGAGACCTTTCAACTTGTAACTATGTCCTGGAACTGCCGGCTAGCATAAGAAAGGTTATCATTAACCAAAGCCGAATTTTCATAAATTGGACGTCGTGCCCAGTGAGAGATTTCACTATAGTAACCAGGTGCTTCAACTGCCAGCAGTTTGGACACGCAGCCAAGTTCTGCCGGGAAGCCAGTCCTACCTGCAACCACTGTGGAGAGAGCGGACACTCCTTCAAGGAATGCAGTAGCAAATCTTCTCCCCCTCTATGCGCAACGTGTAAACGCTTCAAGAGGAAATGTGATCATCCAACTGGTGATGTAAGTTGCCCGGCCCGCAAACATGCAGAAATGAATTACATAAACTCTATAGATTATGAAGGCGCCTAAGAGCGTCACCGGACACTTAAGTTAATTAGCAGATAAATAGGTAGCTTACATTTATTTTTATTTTATTTTATTTTGTAACTGTCATGACAACTCAGCTAATTTGCGATCTAGATAGTTTTTCTGTGTCAGAGTCTAAAGTTTGCAATGTTGAGGATTGTAAACACCTTCTTCCTTCTGGTGACAAAACACTAACCCTACTAACACAAAATATTCGCAGCATAAGTCGAAACATGAACGGTTTTGAAGTATTGTTACAGGATCTTGACGTAAGCTGTGATATTATTGTCCTAACAGAGTGTTGGCTGTCAAAACAGATGGTTAACTTACCATCTCTTGACGGTTATTATTCCTACAGAAGTGACATAAACATAAACCAGAACGATGGTTTAGTAGTTTATATTAAAAATAATTTAAGAACAGTAAGAGAAGAGTCAGTAGCCTTAGACAGTAATTGTTTAATAATTAAAATTATTCCCGACACGGTAGTCATAGCTATTTATAGGCCTCCTTCACAAAACATAGATAGATTTTTAGAGTCACTCGACACAAATTTAAAAAAAATATCATCTTTTAAAAACATTATACTTATGGGCGATATTAACATTAACATTGCTTCCGGGAAAACAGATAGTAATGTACATAATTATCTGAACATTTGCTCATTCCATGGACTTCTTCCAGCTCACTACCACCCCACGCATCAGAGTGGCTCATGCTTGGATCACATCATTTCTTCTTCTTCTTCCTGCCCTTATCCCATATTACTTGGGGTCGGCGCAACACGTTTTCTTCTTCCATTCTGTCCTGTCACCCGTCAAACTATCACTAACTCCCTTTTCTTTCATATCACTTCTCACACAATCCATCCATCTTTTTTTCGGCCTTCCTCTCCCGCTCCATCCATTTACATGTATACTCAGAACTCTTTTAGTAATATGCGCTTCATCCCTCCGCTTCACATGACCATACCAAGACAACCGATTACCTTTCAACTTTTCAGTCACTGGCGCCACTTTCAAACTTCCTCTAATATACTCATTTCTCACTTTATCCATTCTCGTCACACCACACATCCATCTCAACATTCTCATCTCCGCAACATGCAATCTTTTTTCATCCTTCTTTTTCACAGCCCACATCATTATAAAATCAAAAAATCCATCCAAAACACTAGTTACTAATTCTACGATAACCGATCATCAGGCTGTTTTACTAGCACTACAAATAAGTTCACCTAGAAAAATATGCATGCGTAGCTACACTAAAGTCAATATGACTAATCTCGAGAATGACATTCGCGGTATTAATCTTGACCCGGTTTATAATTCAGACGATGCAAATAGTTCGTTAAATTACTTCATAAATTCGTTACAATCTGCGATAGTGAAAAATACGTTTACTAAGACTGTGCCTAGAAAGTATAGTTGCATTAAACCTTGGATCACGCCTGGTCTCGTTCGATGTATAAGGCATAGAGACAGACTTCATCTAAAATTGAAACTAGCTCCTGATGACAAAGTACTTTCTATAACTTATAAAAGGTATCGGAACTTCTGTAATAATCTTTTGAAAAAACTGAAAAATCAGTACGACAAAAATGAATTACAGAAGGCCGGGAAAAATAGTAAACTTGTGTGGAAGTTTGTAAAATCACATACTTTTAGATCGAAAAAACCTGATCCTCCGTTAGAAATATTATTGTCAGATGTAAACCCAAATAAAGCAATAAATAAAGCAAACAACTTTTTTGTAAA
Source organism: Mythimna ferrago (assembly GCA_910589285.2). Lineage (NCBI taxonomy): Eukaryota > Metazoa > Arthropoda > Insecta > Lepidoptera > Noctuidae > Mythimna > Mythimna ferrago. Next base: position 26,163,524 of record OU342690.1, read on the forward strand.
CGTTGGTAAAAACTTGGCTGAAAAAACAATTAACCCAAGTATAATTTCCCAACCCAACTCGACCACGACATTCTCCACACTAAACTCTTTTGTTCTATTAGACACCGACGTAAACGAAGTAGTCAGAATTATAAGCGGGCTTAAGGATGTTTGTGCCACTGGGTGGGATGACATACCCAATCATATTCTGAAAACATTTAAATACTTACTTGCCCCTCCTCTAACCCACATCTTTCAACTTTGCTTATCTAAAGGTATATTTCCAAAACTACTTAAGAAAGCCGTAGTTACACCTGTATTCAAAGCTGGAGATAAAACTAGTGTGAATAACTACAGACCCATCTCAGTATTAACAGGCCTCTCTAAAATTTTAGAAAAAATTATTAATAGTAGATTGATCAAATATTTAGAAGATAACAGACTACTATCAGATAATCAATTTGGTTTTAGGGCTAAAAAATCAACTAACCAAGCAGTCCACAATTTAACTAACTATATCACTACTAACCTAGATAATGGTATGCACACAATAGGGATCTTTCTAGACCTTGCCAAGGCCTTCGACACTATTTCTTGTTCTTTACTGTTGCACAAGCTTGAATCACTTGGGATAAGAGGTAAACAGCTTTTACTATTTTCTGACTATCTCAGCGATCGTTATCAATGTATTAAAATAGGTCAGTACACCAGTTCTGATCTAAAAAATAGCTGTTTTGGCATTCCGCAGGGTAGCATTTTGGGGCCAAAATTATTTTTAATCTACATAAATGAACTATGCAGCCTGTCGCTCCAAAATGGTGTTATAATGTCATATGCGGATGACACCGCTCTGTTGTTTTCAGGTAAGTCAAGAGCTGAGGTGTATGATTATGCACAAAATGGTTTTGACATTGTGTCTAAGTGGCTCCAGAAAAATCTCCTTACATTAAACACAGATAAAACAAACTACATTTTATTTACAATGAGAAATGCTAACATACCGCTTAATAACCTAAACATTCACGCACATATTAACTGCACGTACTCGTATGCTGACAATGCATGCTCTTGCCCCACTTTAGCCAAAGCTGACCAAGTAAAATATCTAGGTGTAACGATTGACTCAAATCTGAATTTCCGTAAACATATCGAGTTATTGTGTACGAGAGTGCGCAAATTAATATATGTTTTTAAAAATTTGCGTGACATAGCCGACTACAAATTAATAAAACAGGTTTATTTGGCTTTGTGTCAATCCATTCTTACATATTGCATAACTTCTTGGGGCGGTGCTGCTAAAACCATTTTACTCCCGTTAGAACGTGCTCAAAGAGCAATTCTCAAGGTGGCTACCTTTCGCCCTTTTAGATTTCCTACGCACCAGCTGTACATAGCATGTAAAGTGCTAACAGTGCGGCAATTATTTATTTTAAACACAGTACTACATCAGCATACTGCACTGCCTTTTGTCCCTCCACCTTCGGACAAGAGAAGAAAGGACTTGGTTTGCATAAAGCCTCAAACCAGACATGCCTTTACTAAGCGTTTTTACGTGTTCTTAGGTCCTTTTCTATATAATAGGCTTAACAAAGTATTAAGTTTCTATAGTATAAGTTACAAAACATGTAACAAGATGTTGTCAGAATACTTAGTGTCACTCAATTACGCAGACACAGAACAACTTTTAGAAATTTTGTCATAATGGACTCGTTAATGTTTATTTTTGTATAATTTCATAGATATAGTTTTTAGGTATTATTGTACCATTTGCTTAGTTATCGTAGTCATTTATTACAGTAGAACATTTTTTTATAATAATTTTACTCTAATTTTAAATTTTGATTGTCGCAATGAAACTGGACTGTAAAGTGATGGCCTGAAACACAGGTTTAAATTAACCTAGATCGGGCGGTCCTCTATCAATTATGCAATTCCAAACCACTCCTAATTGTACTTTTTTTTGATATTTTAGTTTTACAATATTTTTAAGCACTGTAATTGTATCATTATTGTAATAGGAAACCTTGTTACTGTTGCCTAATGTTCATATTTTTGTAAATGTATTTTGAATAAATTATTATTATTATTATTATTATTATTATTATTATTTTAATATTATTTTTTGTTAATTATTATGTTGCGCAGTCTAGTTAGAGAATGAGGGCGCTTGAACAGCAAATGCGCAACGCGATTCTTACTAGCGGCGACAGTGCCACGCCTACTTACTTCTTCCACTGTTTTTACTGTTCCGTGGGTGCGATGATAACGTGTCGTTGGCCTGCCGTGAATACGCAATACGTTTCCCTAACTCACGTAGACCACGTTATGAAACAATGTTATCTGCAACACAGCGTCTACGTGATCACGGTCAATTTCGACCTAGGTCCAGTGACCGCGGTCGTCCGCCAACCCATACAGTGCGTGAAGAAGAATTTTAATTAGTCAATAACACTGATGAATGATGTAATAACGATAAGAAAAAACACGAACAAAATCTCATTCCTAAATAATCGATCGTAATGTAGGTATGAATTATTGAACTTACTCACCCTAAGCTCGCTCATTTCTAACTAAATTGGTCGCCACCAGCTCGCTAGATCCTGAGCACGGCATAGAGTTTCAGAGTGGACACGAGGCCAAAAAGTGGGGTCCTGGACACACTCCTCACGCAGCATTGTAAACACGTTCACAATACGATTTTTCGTTTCAATTCAGAACATCAAATATATACACACAGACAAGACACTCAGAGAAAATATTGTTATTCTGATAACTTATCAATTCGAATTTACGACTAACAGACACAGTCCACATCATAGAAATATGTGGTCCACATCGTTTTGCGATAAACATAAAAACCGAACTGACAAAAATCTTTTAAAATCAGCCTAAGGCACTGCGAGCTGTTTCGATTTTGTCAAGCGCTCTCGTAGGTATAAAGCTAGTTGACCTCAAACGTGAACTTTTGCGAATCAGCTGTTTGAAGTTTTATTTACACTGTTTTTTTGTTAAATAAGTGAACTTATTGTAGCGTGCACTTGCGCTCACTGTACCCTTCTATTAAAATAATAATTTGTGATCATAATAATGGTTCTGGTGCACAATGACGCGCCGCGTAACACAATGTTTTGTTTTGTCGCGCAAGGCCTAGCGCTTTGACTCCGCCCAAATGAGATCAAGATCGATGACGGCAGGACCTCGCGCTTAGTAGCCGCGCTTGCGACCACACCAATGAGGCAGAACTTAGTCGTGTAGGTACTTATTTTCGCTAAAACGGCCATTCAGAGTAAATGGCACGCAGCACTTACCTATCATAGATGAGACACATTTTTTTTTATTGGATGGGAAATCATCAAATGACTTCTTCCGCTCTGGGCGGAGCGGAGGGGAGTGTCAGACTTACTGATTAAAACCCACCCGTGTTCCTTCGTATGCCCTTTGCGTTCCAGGGCCACAGTAACCCTTTCGGACAAATTCCGCAACCCTGGCAGGAGACACACTTATCAACAAGACTAAGTAGTCCATCAAAACAACTGTTTTAAGTAATGTAGGTACTTCATCCATCTGTTGATATTGAAGAATGACGCTTTGTTATGTAGGTACATACTTATTAGCGTAGAACGATGCGATGAAATATTCAGGGGTCAATGTACTACTTGTAATTTGCCTACATTTATTATTTTACTCGATTTTGTTTGCTTGCACTTAATAATCGCCAATAATTGAGCAACTCAGCTGTAGGTACGGTACCTACCTTGTTAAACGCAAGTCGACAAGGTCCAATTTAACATGCGCGCGGCGCGGGCGCCCGTTAATGTTAGCTATCAAAATGGGTGGGTATGTACGCGCGCGCGCGTAGTATACGCAAATTTTACAGACGACAAATAAATGAAAACAAATTGTTTTTGGCTACGTTGTTTAGTTGAGGTCAAAGTCGTAAAACAAATGTTGTTCAGGGTCATGATATGAAGGCAGGATTAAGAGGTTTCGGGTATTTTTTCAATTTCCCTGTATAACACGTGACGCTTGTATTTGCAAGTTAAATTATTTTAGAAATTACTTTTAATCCATTTCACTCACCCGTGTTCTGACCAATCCTACGGCAAAGGGTTGTGAGGCCTCTGCTATTGTATAAGACACGCTTCCTTAATTAAATGACTCCTTATAACGGCCTACTCACGTATTACTAAGACAATACAAAACTTAAACAAGCGTGACGCATCGTCAGTCGGTCGAAGAACTATTTACAGTTGCCTTGCTAGACGCCGACGTAGTTTATCGACACTTCTCACTTCCTTACCGCCCCAAGGTGAGGACAACATAACCGGCATGCCTCCGAGCTACGTCTAGCTGAGGTACTTTTCTGAAATGTGTCTAAATTTCGTGTCTCGCTAAATATTATTTTTTTTGTATCAGTAAAAGGCCCGAAAGCCGAGTGTGTTTTAACGAGATACGATCCCTAGCGTTCCTTAGAATGACTACCAAAGCAGTTTAGGATACTTGGCGATGACTACCCCAATCTCTGTGGAAGTGTGCGCATATCAAGAACAATGTAAAATATTCTACTATCAGTCAGTTCTTAAAGGGAGGTAGCCATCGCTAACGTTTGGTGGTTCGTAATCTCAGTATAGCTCAAACTGGTCTTAGCATGTAACGAATATTTATTCGGTTCAACCTTCAATTGGCAGTGTTTCAGTCATGGTTGCGCCAAGTATGGCAGGAAGTGTCAAGTCCACTCGAAGGAAAGTCAATGTCAAGCTCACTCCAAAGGAAGGCCTTCTCCGACTCCCTAACGCCAACCGCAAGCTTAGGTTACCTTGTCATAGGGTGGAATAGGGAAGGATAAAACAGACAACACTCACCCATCCAGTCCTCAACACAGCCGCTGAGATTCACTCGCGTACTTACACATTACTCACTAGATCACAATCCACGCCCATCCATTCGTACTCTGACTTACACGCAAAGATCTGTACTATAAATATTTGACAAGCCTAAACTGGACTCAGTCCACCTATAAAATCTAAAACGGTATCACAATACTGGCACTCCTAAGAATTACAACGGGACATAGCCCTATGATATTCATCGTCAGCTAGCTAAGTTAGTTGCCTCCCAACCCAACTCCGTGCCTCCTCTCGCCTTACGGCTCAGTATCGCTTGTCAATAACTTATTATTGCTTTGTTTTTGTATAGTTTCTAAGAAGGTTTAGGTCGCTTCGTTCTCACGACTTGCTCGCACATGTTGGGTGTTTTGGTAATTTCTTTACAATTGTGCTAATATTTCCTTTCACATGGACAATTTATGAGGTTCTAAGTGGCCCATGTCGCCAGACGTGGTGTTCAAAGACAAATATAATATTTTGTTATTAATTTGGAATTAGTGACAGACAGTCACAACTATAATTTTCATAACTAAGTAGCATTTGGTAATCCTTCAATCAATGTTCAGTAAAACGTATGACACAAACATTGTTTTTTCTAAAAACATTTCAATTTCTAATAATTTGGAAGTATCCCTGAGTATTTTGATGAAATAAATTCAAGGCATGCTGATGAGCCCCTTTTTGCCAATTAACTTTTTGAAAGCAAGAAGATACCTCGTTATTACTAGATATAACTATGGCATTACTGGTACCCTCTGTTGTCCTATAAATTAGTTTAAACAACTACTCTCTCTTTTTTAACCGACTTCTAAAAAAGGAGGAGGTTCTCAATTCGGATGTTTGTATTTTTTTTATTATTTTTTTTATGTATGTTCGGGCATAACTTCGTCGCTTGCCAACCGATTTGAAAAATTCTTTTTTTGTTGGAAAGGGTATACTTCCCAAATGGTCCCATAGTCACCAAGTCGGGATCTGATGATGGAATCTTGGCTAAATCGAGGGAACTCCTCAAATATTATAGGCAACTATATAGTCATTTTGATATTTTCATCAAGGAATTAAGCATTTACAGTCAAAAAGTGACATTTTATGAGGTGGAACTGGTTAAGAAGACCAGAAATTGCCAACGGAACTTCATACTCAAACAAATATCACAATGAACATAGTTAAGCGACTATGACAATACAAATAAATGAATAGTTCTGAATAGTTATGTTGATAATGGTATCATCGAAGTAACCTGATGATAGTGATGGAGCTGGAAGATAGGCACTGGAACTCCGTAATTATTCAATGTATTCTACCCATGTTTGGGCTTATTAGAAATGTCATGAGATGCACTTTGGCTATAAGGTACTATCGAAGTGATCTCATGATGGAGCCGGAAGGTGGAAGGTAGACACGGGAACTTCATATGAAAATGATGTATTCTAGCAGGGTTTGAGTTAATTGGAATTGACATGAGAAAAAAGTACTCTGGCTGTGTGTTGCAACTAAAAAGTATGAAATAAAAAACTTTTTATAAAAAAAATAAAACCGACTTCACTAAAAAAAACACTAAAATGATCATAATAATTTTAATTTCGGAAGTCGGTGTTAAATAAGGAACAAACAATAGAGAAAAACACCGACTTCCGAAATTAAAATTATTATGATCATTTTAGTGTTTTTTTTAGTGAAGTCGGTTTTATTTTTTTTATAAAAAGTTTTTTTTAACCCAAAGGTTGACTGGGAGAGAATGCCTTGTTGCATTAAGTCCGCCTATGTACCACTACTGTACATGAAGTTTAAATAAATAAATAAATAAATATAAATATCCGGAGTTTGCTCCAAGTCTTCGATAATATCAATTGATAGTGGGTTGCAACTGATTGTGGCACCCACATTTATAAAAGAATCTTCCATAGTGATACATGGAACCTCCTTTGTACAGTTAATAAAAGAATTCATAGCAATTAAGCTACGGTCAATTTGGCTTTCCACAGGGTTATTTAATTAGTATTAGTACTAAACATTGTGGTTTTAATTATGCATGACTTCGACATACTACTTATGTCTGTGTTAATAAAATAAACTAATAGCCTTGCTATTGTGTGTCTTACACTAATTGGCAGATACGTTGTACCCATGGTCGACTTCAAATGACCAACAAAATTGCTGGTGTCAAAAAACATAAACTTGTCACTATAGCGACTAACTAAAAAGTGCATAATTATGTTGATTAAGTATATGAATATACTTATTTTTCCTACTCGATAATTGCTCATAATATGGGAAAGCACACAATATTATTTTCCTGCACTTTAATTCCAACATCTCAGTTACGTATTCAGTGATGTCTTCCGTTCTTACTTTTAAACTATTGCCTACAAACACTGTTACATTGGTATTATGATTATATAATTCCATAATTTGCCTATAGGTTGACCCTGGTATACAATAATTTTGAGTAGAATGACTCAGGTTGTTGTTTATTAATTTTCCTAGACCTCTTCTCATACTATCTGAGAACATAACTGAATAATTATAATCCTGACTAGTACAGGATGGAAAATCACCAGACTCAGACTGGACAATGTGAATTAAATCCTACCCAAACTCAGGTAAAGCTTGTACATTAACACAGTCCTGAGAACTCTCAGCCTGGGACGAGTCCTCCGTTACCTCCGGCTGGCCAGCATCAAGATCCGAGACTGTCTGATATGTGTACTGACACATAACTAATTCATTAGCAGCAAGAATGTGTTCTCTAATTTGGTTCTATGACTGCACATAGTTACTGTAAAGAGAACTGAGTGAATTTTCAAGTACCTTTATTTCAGACTGGTGCTGTGTATCAATTTCATATATCCTCTTGCTGTCTTCTAATTTTATCTGATAATTATGTAATTTATTAATTAAATCAACACATTCTTTCCTGAGTGGAATATATTCGGAAAAAACGTTTATGTCGTTTTTTGTACTGGTGACATTTTTTAATTATTCTATTAAGTTTTGCAATTTTTTTTTTTATTTTATTGTGAATAATTTTTAAACTATTATTCAGCATCAATAAGGTATCCTCAATAAGGTCAATTGTAAGTATGGGATAAGAGTTACAATAATTAGAATTTAATAATTCGCTATACAAATCGTTAGTGATGACTAAAGATTTGTATAGCGAATCAATCGGTGATGATATCTGATGAGATGATATCATCACCGATTGAGTTTTGCGCTCCTATGGTAGAAGTTGGTTTACTATTTTTTCAACTTTAACCGCAGGATCGTACAACTGAAAGATGCAAAAACCTGATGTATGAAAATAGCCAGCAGTTTGTTGGCGTTTAGTGGCGACTACTCTCAACATACGGGCGCTAGGGAACTGTGCGACCCTCACCCACAGAGTGAACTACAGAATACCCAATCAGTGCATCAATATATAAACCCAGTAAACGTCGCGCTAATCTAAAATTCGATTTTAGCAGTAATCTAATGATTTGTGAGTCGTAGATAATAGTAGTTTATGTGACTAGGGGATAAAGCAGTGTCTTTAAGTCGCGGGCGGCATGTTGAATTCCGAACGAAACGAAGGTTGCTGATTTTAATCCCGAACGACAGTGAGGGAGTTAATAAAGAAACCTGAGTGAAGTGAGGAATTTAAGCCGCCCAAGACAAAGACAGCTTTATCCCCGTGTTGCATACTCTATTTTTTACACCATCTGTGAGATAATTAAAAGACAATTTGGTCGACCAAAGCATATTTTAGAGAAATATAAGTATTATATTTACAAGTTCATCAAACAAACAAAATTCACTACTCCATGATTCTATAGTTTCAATTTTCTATAATGCTCCCGTGTCGTCAGTACGCACGTTTTATTCTATTTTCTTTTTTTTTGTTAGTGGCCAGTTTGAATCATAGTGATTACATACTCTTTGGTTTGAATTTCGAGTCAACTTGTTCGATGCGCCTACATTTTAATTCACAATGTTGACGATTCTTGATGCTCTAAATTCAAATCTCATTATTCCCTAGGGATCGGCCATACTGCATTATCTCCCTAGGCATATAATGACTTGCTTTAAGTGAGGTTTGAATGACGTGTAAAACGACATTATCGAGCAGGTGGTGTAAAATAGTTATTTGTTATACAAGAGTGCAAAGTTGCTTTTTAACCGCGTGCCCAATTTTGATGACCGAGCAAGCGAAGGATTCTAAAATTGAATCACGAGCGCAGCGAGTGATTCATAAATTAGAAACCTGAGCGTTAGCGAGAGAATCAAAAGAGCACGAGGTGAAAAATCTTTGCAGTCGAGTGCAACACGTAACTTTTCATCCCACCTCAGCGAGGAAATGACTAAATGCAAGTATGCAAAAAGCACACTAAGGAGGTTCGAGTCGTGAGTTTATAACAAATTAAAAAAAAGTTGTATGAAAAATTTGATACCATGGAGGCAGAAGTAAATAGGTTTAATGATGTTTTGAATTCATAAACTTAGTTCAAGCGATATTCTAAATTTAATTTACTTTTTCTCTCTAGAGAATAAAAACGGCTTTTGCTATCAGATATCAAAGAGCAAAAATGCTCTTTCCGAGATGGTGGGATGAAAAAGTAATTTAGTTAGGTTACTACGAGTATAAAACTATCAATAAAAAAATAAAACGCACATATCAAGATATTATTGATACGTGAAAGCCAGCCAATTTTAAACTAAAACCTGGATGGAGTTTTATCATTTCTCTGTAGGTTTGATGACATAACATTGGTACTTCTACGTACATTTACTTTGTTGTGTTCCTCCCTGCATGCAAACAGCGCAGCACAAAAATTGAATGCGGTCGCTTTTACTGAACCAGCGGCCACTATAGCTTTGTAGTGCTTTAGTAGCAATAGTACAGAGCACCGTGTCTATACTACCACTATTTGTAAACCTCTTACTGAATCAATCGCTTGCAACGTTTTGAGATGTCAGAAAATAAGCAAAAATTCAATTTTTCAGAAATTGTTTTTAGGGTCCCGAATCCCGACACACACAAACACACAAGTGGTGCAGATCTACCTGCACCATGCCAGAGCAGCCACGGCTGTTCTGGAAAAACACTTCACACAGAAGAACCTTCACATTGCTCTTATTCAGGAACCGTGGCTGGCTAATACTAACACGGTGTCTGGACTGGGCTCTGCAGGTAAGGTCGTACACCATACCGGAGGAGTCAAACCAAGAGCGTGTATACTTTTCAATAATAATATTGATTTCTTATGCATACCAGGCCTGTGCAGCGATGACCTGATTGCAGCTTATGTTAATGTCAAGAGCGGAAATGGACGCCTCATCGTGTGCTCGGCATACCTGGACGGGACGAAAACCGACCCATCCGAGGAGCTTGCAAAGGTAGTCGAGTACGCCTATGCCAACAATGCCGAGCTTCTCATTGGGTGTGACGCCAACGCTCACCATACCAACTGGGGCAGCACTGACATCAACGACAGAGGTGAGTTGCTTCATGATTTTGTACTAACTAACCGCCTCCAAATAGTTAATGAGGGATGTAAACCGACCTTTGTAACTAGATCGAGGAAGGAAGTTCTTGATGTAACTCTCGCTACTATTCACACTGCCAGGCTGATAACCAATTGGCATGTCAGTGACGAACCATCTATGTCTTTTTTTTTTTTTTTTTTTTTTTTTTTTTTTTTTTTTTTTTATGGTGGGAAAAAATCATGCATTGACATCCCCCGCCCTTGGGCGGAGCGGGAGATAGTGTCAGACTCTTACTGACTAAAAGACCCACCCCGTTCCTTCTAGCCTTCATACCGGGGCTCGAGCGCCCTTTCGGATAACCCTGGCCCCAGTAGGCTTCGACCCGGCTGGGTCCCTGCTGTTGCTGACAACTCCTTGAGGCGCGCGGGAACAGTGCGCGCCGTCGACGACTTGGGCTTGGTCCGGACAGTTACCGGACGGCCGGACGGTGAGCTACCCATTGCTCACCGTCCGCAAGCCCGCGTCTACGTTGGCCGGAAATCGGGATCAGAATCCCGGCGACGGCGGCGGCGATAACGCCGTTGCCTGATGCGTTCGGCCTCCTCCTTTGCGAGCATTACTGCTTCGCAGAAGTCGGCGACCGCCTGCCACTCCTCCTCGCTCCGGACCATGGCCTCAACCAAGGCCCGGCGCGAGAGGTCTCCGCCGCCGATCGCCCCCACGAGGGCACGGCGATGCTCCGCCCAAGCAGGGCACACCTCGACTGTGTGCTCCACCGTGTCCTCCGGGCGTTCCGCACAGTGGCGACACCCGGGCGTCACCTCCGCATGAATCCCGTGCAGGAAACTCCCGAACGAACCATGTCCGGTGAGTACCTGCGTCATGCGGAAGGTAAGGACGCCGTGAGGTCTTTCCAGCCACGCCTCAAAGAGGGGACTTACCGCCATGATTGTGGCGTGCCCAGCACTGGGTTGCGATAGTCGCTGACGCCATTTCACCATGAGATCCCGCCGGAGCTCTGTCCGCCATGCCGTGACCTGTCGCGGCAGCGGACTTTCACCCCGGCGTTGCATCTCCACGCGCATATCGTGCATGTGTGCAAGGACTGTTGCCTCCAGATCCCACGGTGGTAGGCCAGCCAGAAGGCTCGCCGCTTCGCGGGAGACCGTGCAGTATCCCCGCACCATCCTTATCGCCATGACCCTCTGACAGGCGTTCAGTATGGCCGCCGGTTGCTTTTTCAGCGACGGCGCCCACACCGGCGCCCCGTAGAGGGCCATGGACCGAACGATCCCCGCGTAGAGCCTTCGGCAGGAGGCATCCGGACCCCCAAGGTTGGGCAGGAGCCGCTTGAGCGCAGCCCCAGCCCGGTTGAGTTTGGGAGCCAGACGTCGGAAATGCTCCACGAAATTCCACCGGCTGTCGAGGACGAGTCCCAGGTACTTCATCGTCGACCCGACACCGATGTCAACTCCTCCTACCGTTAGTTGGGAACTCAATGGCGGCGCGTTCCGAGACCGGCGACCGTGGAAACACATCGCCTCGGATTTGTGAAGTGCCACCTCGAGTCCCAACTCCTGGATCCTGTCAACGACCATCGCAACCCCGCGTGTCGCTAGAGCGACCGCCGCCTGGTACGACTCTCCCTGCGCTAGAACCAGCGTGTCGTCTGCGTAGCAAACCACGCTGACCCCGTCAGGGAAGTCGCCGCGCAGCACGTAGTCGTACCCGATGTTCCACAAGGGTGGCCCTAGTACCGACCCCTGCGGAACACCGCACGACATCTCTCGACGTTTCCAGTCTCCCTGGTGACCGGGGTAGACTATAAACCTATCCGACAGATAGGCCTCGACCACTCGACAGAGGTATTCGGGCACCCGGTGGTACCGGAGTGCCCTCCGGATCGTACTCCAGGGCAGGGAGTTGAAGGCGTTGGCAATGTCCAAGGACACTGCCACGACACACCTGCCCCGGGACACCGCAGCCCCCGTCGTGAGGGCTCGCACGCGCATGATGGCGTCCACCGTAGAGCGCATCCTGCGAAAGCCGAACTGTCCGTCCGAAAGGTCCGGCCCCACCCGTGTTAGGCGCTCGACGAGGCGGCTCGCAATGACTCTCTCAAAGAGCTTGCCCACCTCGTCGAGCAGCACAATGGGCCGGTACGCGGACGGAGAGTCCGCAGGGCGCCCTGGCTTCGCTATGAGGACCAGTTTCCCCGTCTTCCAGCAAAGTGGGAACTGGCCCCTCTCCATGCATGCGCTGAAGAGCCCTCTCAGTCGAGGCCCGAGAGCCTCCATGGCCAGGACCCAAGCCTTTCCAGGCAAGCCGTCGGGTCCTGGGGCGGTGTTTTTGGCACTCAGCCTTCGCACCGCCACTCTCAGCTCTACCTCGGTCACCTCTGGAACATCGTCGTCGTCGTCGCTGTTGCGGTCCGCGTCAGACACCGCCGGCGGCGGAGGCGGAGCCATGGGCGGGGGGGAGTGTTCCCCCCGCGCAGGGAACAGAGCGTTCACCGCACCCTCTACGATCTGGGGCCGGAGACTCTGAGTCAGCGGGGGGGCCCAGGGGCGGAGCTTTTCCCGTACCATATTGTACGGGCGCCCCCATGGGTCCGCGTTCAGAGACCCCAGCCACACGTTGCGGGCCTCCAGTTTGGCCCGCTTGATCTCCGTTCGGAGGGTGCGTTTTGCCGCTCCGTATCCCTCATACAGCTCCGCCTCTCTGGCCTCCGCATCCGCCGGGCGGATGCGGCGCCTGCAGTGTCTGGCGTACCGGCGCCGCGCGTGACTGCATGCGTTGCGCAGTGCAGCAATCTCCGGCGACCACCAGCACACCTGGCGCTTAGCTCGCCCTGGACGGACTCGGGGCATTGCCGCGTCGCAGATTTGCGACATGGCCTCCCGGAACCACTCCGCCTCGACGTCTATGTCGACAGGCCTGTCCGGTGCTTGCACCCAGGCCTGTACCGTCGCGGCTTCCAGGAGGAGCTCCCGGTCCATCTGCTTAAGCGCCCACCGCGGACCGCAGGGGCTCTGTCGGACCGGCGCGGCCGAGGTTTCGGCGGAGACGTCCAACCGGATGTACCGGTGGTCGGAGTACGTCTCCACCTCCTCCATAACGCGCCAGTCGACGACACGCGGCAACAGAGCGGGGCTGGCGAACGAGATGTCCACCACTGATTCACCCCGCATCCGCGCCAACGTGGGGACAGAACCCCGGTTCAGGACGACCAGGCCCAGCTCCAAAGCCCAGTCCTCCACCATCTGACCCCGTGGGTTCGTGTACCGGGAACCCCAAGCCGTATTCCAGGCGTTGAAGTCCCCGCAAACGACCACGGGGAGGGTACCAAACCCAGCGACGACGACATTTAGCTCCATAAGGGAGACCTGGAGTTCGTCGAGAGATCTGCTCGGGGACAGGTAGACGCCTACCACTGCAATGTCCCCGAACCGTGCTGCCACGCAGCCCCGCCCCCTCGCAACAGCCTCGAGGGGCGGGGTACCGGCGGCGGCCGACGAGATTAACGTCACCGAGCCGTCTAGGTCCTGAACCCAGTCTCCACGGGGATGGACGTAGTACGGCTCGGAGACGACGGCGACATTTATCGACCACTGCGCCATGCTCTGGAGCAACAGATCCTGAGCGGGGGCGCAGTGGTTGATATTCGCCTGGAGGAGACGGAATGGGGCCGTTATTGGCAGTCCATCGTCTCCTCCCGAGCCCTTCTAGGGGGCACTGCCGCGGCGGGTGCGGCGGCGACTGCGGCGGGTGCGGCGGCGAGAGCGGCGGGTGCGGCGGCGATAGCGGCGGCGGCCAAGGAGGCGGCTGCGGCGGTGAGGACGTCGGCGGGGATGGGCCTACGGGCCCTACCCTTGTCCTTGGCGGGGGGGTCGCAGGACCTGCCCCCAGCCCGGTGGTTGGCCGGCTTGCCTGCCGCCGCACATGCGTAGCAGTGCGGCGGAGCACGGCATTCTGCGGCCTTGTGACCGGGCTGGCCACACTGGTGGCAGCGGTCGCTGCGGTCCACCTCCGCGGCGCAGTGGGCGCCAACGTGGTGCCCCACTTGGCACCGGAAGCACCGCAAAGGTCTGGGCTCCAGCAGTTTCACCTGTGCGGAGACCCAGCCCACCAACAGCCGTCGGCCCTCCCCTGTGATGGTCTTGGCCGCCGACACTGGACAGCTAACCGTAACGGCTCGCATGCCCGTGCCGTCAGCGCGGATGGTGCCCGCCCGGACCTGATCGGTCGTGCACCCGCCCGCCCTGACGATGGCGGCCACCACCTCGTCCACCTTGACTGAGTCGTCCAGGCCCATGATGCGCATGTCTATGCACTTTGTGGGCCTGGACACTCGGGCCACCTCCGCATCGAGAGACGCCCTGATTCTAGCGGCCAGTGCATCTGCCGCAGGGCCGCTAGTCGCACCGGGGACCTCCAGGATTCGGGCCCCGGTGACTGTGCGCCTCATGCGAAAGCCCCCCGCAGCTCCGAGCTCTTCGAGGTGGGGCAGCACCGCCTGCTTTGCCTTTTCCATGACGGCGTCATACGTCACGCCCCTCTTCTCCGCATCTGGCTGCAGTGTAATCACCACAGCCTCGGAGGTAGGGGCGCGAAGTCTCGCCGCCATGGCCCGCTTTTTGCGCTCTTGGCGCCTCGCACGCTTTTTGGCCGCCCTAGCCGCCTTGCCCGCCTTCTTTGCAGCGCCGACGACCGTCCATTCAGCGCCAGGTTCCTCAGGCGGAGGAGGTGGCACGCGCGGTCTGGTCGCCGCCGCGGCAGGAGGAGGTCCCACCGGTTTAGCGGCAGGCACCGCCTTACCTTTTTTCGGCCGCTGCTGCTTAGCCGTCGTCGGGGCCGGCCTCGCGAGCTCAGGGGCCACGGCCCCGCGCACTGCTTGCCCCGACGGGCCCGCCTTGAGCGTAGAAACCGCCGCCGCGGCGGCGGCGTAAGACGCCGTCTTTCGTTGCTGGCCAGAGGCCGCCAGCGGAGGGCGCAGCACAATGCCCTCCAGCAGGGACAGCTGCTGCTGGATTCGCAGCTGGAACTGCTGCTGCTGCTGTTGCAGCTGCTGCTGGAAAGCAGCTAGCTCCCGCTGCACCAGCGCTAGCAGCTGGCTCGCCGGCTCGGGCTGGACCTGGGCCCCCCCTCCTGTCGTCGGCTCCTGGCAGCCACCGACATTGGGCGCACTCGCAAGCTCAGCTCGGACCTCGGCCCGGAGCTCGGCCCGGAGTTCGGCCTGGAGCTCGCTCCGGAGTCCGGCCACTCTTTTTCGGAGAGAGGCGTCGAAGGCTTCCCTGAGGGACGCGGCATGCCGTTGGGCCGTCCTCTCCTTCGACGTCCTCTCCCGTTTCCTACTCATGTCACGCAGTAGGGTGACAGCCAGCCTTCGGAGCGACTCCCCGTCCGAGTTCTCCTTAGAATGCCTCTCGCTGCCGGATGGCTCCGAGAGGTCATTCTGGGCGCCGGTCGCTGCAGGGTGACGCCCCTCCGCGGCAAGCCTCTCGGCTCGCTGGGCAGAGGTTTTGCCCTTCAGCCTTCCCTTGCCGCGGGCTCGGCCCACACCGCGGCTACTGGTGGACATCTTCCTTGCCGAGGGGTTCTCTCCATCGGTGTCGGAGGACGGTCTGTCCCTCGACATGGAGCGTTTCCTGTAGAGGCGACGAGGGTCTCCGCCAGGGTCCCCACCGGGGTCTCCCGCGATCACCTCTGCCTCCAAGCATCTCCCGGGGTCTCCCCCAGCCTCCTCACTCTCCGAGCCCTCCGAGCTCCTTCCGGATGCCGCGTCGGACTCCGACCGCGCATCACTCTCCGTAGGTTTTGTAAAGAATTTCGAATTATCCATGCAGTTCCCACGAGTAAATTTCAAGTTTTACTGGCTCAAATACGTGGTTCGCACTAGAGACTAATTAAGCTACCCATTAGTCAAGCTAACAACCTCCCTCACGGTGCGCCGCCGCTTGGAGGTTTGGGGTAATTTTTTATAGAGGTTGTCTTCCTCGCGGCCCGGGCGGTTAAGCCAAGACCCTCGTCTCCCATCAAAAGTCAGAAACATGACCTTGGACAATCTCTGGGGCTACGAGACTAACGGTGGCAGAAGGAGGAGCAAGCCTTCCTCCTGCCTGCCCGGCGGCAGTGTGAGTGCACACCGAGCCCGCTCTTGCTTCGCCACTGTGCCCTCTGCTATAGCAGAGGGACACGCGTTGAAGCGTTCCTTCAGACAGAACATTCGCAGACGGCCATCGAGGCCCCTTAGGCAGCAATACCCAAGGGGGTCATTGGCCGCCTCCCAGGGTGCACCGTCCCGCAGACTGGCCTTCGCTCCGGACGTATCCGCAAGGGAACTACAGCCTGCGGGCACTCGTGGAGGTTTTCTGTCGTGGCACCCCGAACCATCTATGTCTGATCATCGACTAATTAAATTCGCACTGAATACATCCAACATTTGCGAAACCATCACTTTTAGGGATGCAAAAGCCACGGACTGGGACTTGTACAGAATAAAGCTCCAAGATAGACTCCAAGACTTCCCTAAAACCATACGCTCCCCTGAAACATTGGATTATGCTGTTGCTCAAGTTACGGAAGCCATTACAGCCTCTTACGAAGAGAGCTGCCCTCTAAGAACTGTGAGGGATAGAAAAGTGACGTGGTGGAACAAAAAGCTCGATGTTTTAAGGGAAGAATCACGTAGGTTGTTTAATAAGGCTAAATCGACTGACGACTGGGATCGGTATCGGAAAGCTTTAACTACCTATAATAAAGAAATCCGAAAGGCGAAAAGACTGTCATGGAGGAAGTTCTGCGAGGAGATTACTAAAGTCCCTCAAGGAGCCAGAATCCACAAAGTCTTATCCAAATCGCCTACAAATCAACTGGGATTCTTAAAGAAACCAGACGGTGCCTTCACTGCATCAGCGGAAGAAACCCTGAAACTTCTGGCGTCTACACACTTCCCTGGCTCGGTGATGGCACCAGATAACATCGTACAAAATACTCCTCATATCCGCCTCACCAGGCCTTCAAATGAAGACTGGAGAAGAGCGGCGAGGTATTTTAGACCGAACAAGGTAGAATGGGCTATAGACTCGTTCAAGCCAATTAAATCTGCAGGGGATGACGATGTCTTCCCAGCTCTTCTGCAGCAAGGGAAGACTATACTCATCCCTATTTTAATCAAAATCTTCAGAGCAAGCTTTGCCTGGGGATATATACCAGAGAAATGGACTATGGTTAAAGTCTGTTTTATCCCAAAGGCCGGTAAGAAGGACTACTCTCAACCAAAGTCCTTCAGACCAATAAGCCTTACCTCCTTCCTACTCAAGAGTATGGAAAAGGTTATTGACGAATGCATCAGGGATGGACCATTAAGGGATAACCCTCTGCATCCGAAGCAACATGCTTACCAAAAAGGAAAATCTACAGAAACTGCTCTGTTAGAACTAACAGACAGGATCGAAAGGGCTTTGGAAGATAAACAGATAGCCCTATGTGCTTTCCTTGATATTGAAGGAGCTTTCGACAACGTCACCATAGACGCCCTTTCCAAGGGAATGAAGGCGAAAGGGATTGACGAAACAACTACTCGTTGGATCGAATTCATGCTCCTCAACAGAACTATCAGTGTTACCTTACACGGAACTACAAAGAGCTTCAAAACAACTAAAGGGTGCCCACAAGGAGGCGTTTTATCGCCACTTCTATGGCTACTCGTTGTTGACCAATTGCTGGTTGAAGCCTCTACAAGAGACTTAGATGTACATAGCTATGCTGACGATGTGGTGGCTTGTGTTGTCGGCCCCTGTCACAGCACGGTATCATCTATACTACAAAGATCTCTGAACATTATTAACACATGGTGCACAGAAAACAATTTATCGGTTAACCCGAGTAAAACAACAATAGTCCCCTTTACTAGGAAGCGTAAGTTGGACAAACTTGTAACGCCCACTGTAAAGGGGACTCTCATACCATTCTCCAGCGAAGTCAAGTACCTGGGCGTATCTATCGACCAGAGACTGACCTGGAACACTCACATTAACAATGTGATCCAAAAGGCTAAAATAGCTTTAGGAATATGCTGTCGCTTAGCAGGGAAGAAATGGGGCTTAAACCCTAAAATCGCCCTGTGGTTGTACACCGCCATAGTCAGGCCGATAATAACGTATGCCTGCGTAGTATGGTGGAGGAAAACAACTCAAGTGACAGTCATTAACAAACTTAATGGTTTGCAGAGACTTGCATGCCTCATATCAACAGGGGCCATGTCCACAACCCCAGGAGCTGCTCTAAATGCCCTGCTTAACCTACCGCCACTTCATCTATTCATTGCGAAGGAGGCGAAGGCAAGCATGTACAGAACAAACAGCACTGGCAAAGCAAACTGGCGCTCTCAAGTACTGAGATCGCTACACGAATCAGTACTTGAACACGATCAACTAGCTATGACAACAGACGTCATGCTTCCACAGTGTAATTTCACAAGGAATTACACAGTGGAACTGCCGAGCAGAGAGGATTGGTCAAACAACCTCATCACTTGCAAGGCTGGAAGCCTGATCTGGTTTACAGACGGGTCCAAAATGGGTGAGAATGTAGGATGTGGAATATTTGGCATTAGCCCGAAATTCAGCAAAAGCTTGAATCTGGGTAAACATGCTACCATATTCCAAGCGGAGGTATACGCCATTATAGAATGTGTGGAGGCCAACCGTCAACGAAACTACATAAATCAATTAATTCTGATTTACTCAGATAGCCAGGCAGCTCTTAACGCCTTGAACTCAAATACTTTAAATTCGAAACTGGTAAAAGACTGCGTTAACAAACTGAATGACCTGGGGCAAAGGAATAAAGTTATTCTGAGATGGGTACCAGGTCATTCTGGAATCAACGGCAACGAAAAAGCCGATGAACTTGCACGGGCTGGGGCTCAAGGTCATCAGATAGGTCCAGAACCCTTCTGTGGTATCTCAAAGAACCAGGCCATGCAGACCCTTAAGGGCAACTTATTTGGCGATTCAAAAAAGCACTGGTTGGTACAACCAGGTCTGCTACACGCCAAATCTCTCATAAAAGGCTACTCACAAAAACGAACTGCCGAGCTTCTTGAGCTTAGCAGGACGAACATCTGTGCGATAGCCCGCGCCTTAACCGGCCACTGCAAACTAAACAGGCACCAATTTCACACGAAACTGAGTGACACTGATGTTTGCCGGTACTGCAATCAGGAGAGGGAGACGCCTAAGCACCTCTTGTGTGAATGCGGGCCCCTTGTCCACAAACGCAGTGTCCATCTGGGCCGACACATTATTCGCCCGGAGGAGATTAAAACTCTAAAAGCTAGGAGTATTCTAAATTTCTTGGAAGCCTCCGAGCTAAAAGAGTTACTCTAACAAGGTGGCGAGTCACAATAGATCTTTTAGGTCGCAGTGACTACATCCCCTACACTATGGGTGATGCATAGCCCCTTATCTTCTAAATAATAATAATAGTGTCCCGAATGATTTGGATGTTTGTCTGTCTGTCTATCACAGCTAACTTACTGCGTATCTAATACACCAATTTAGCAGTCATTTTGTACATATCTGAGCTTTTATGACCCAGACATAATGTACAACTTAAGTAAATCTTGAATATAATAAAACCGACAAATCTGAAAAATAAACAGTTGTATCATATGGCATGTGCCTTTGTCCAGCAGTGAAATAGTAAATGTCAAAGTAGCGAGTCTAAGGACCTGGCAAAGAGCAACATTTTTGCTCAATCCGAAAAAGAAAACGTCGAGTATTGTACTGACGAGGATGAACTCGTAAGAAACGCCAAAAGCAGGAAGAAAAGGAAGCTTAACATCACTTTTTCTCTTCAACAACAACCCGGAACAAGCGCCCAGCAACAAAAATATGCGAAAGTGCCGCTAGTCAAAAAAGTGCCTCCACCACCGTCAATCATTATAGAGGGAGTCAAGAACTGTCAAACGTTCTACGACTAGCTAATTAAAACGCAACCAGCTGAATCATTCACTGCCAAAATGATGAATGGAGATTGTGTGAAAGACTTATAGAGCGATTGCCAAAGGAGGATGCCGATGGATTTTGTATGGGCACCGTCCCCACCCTCCAACAGACATGAGACAGGTGTCATACGAAGCGTCTAGTTAAATAGAGTATTTTTTATTATGGCGACACATCTCTAAAGTATGGGATTTAGGTTTTATTATACATTATATTTTAACGTAATAAATTAACACTCTTCTTGTCAGCCTGATCGCATAAAAGATGACCTTATAACGCAAGGGCTTAAAATAGAAAAGGTTGACAACAAATTAAGCTGGAAGTGTAAAGAACCACTCAATATGTTTTTTTTTTCGCGCTAGGAAAATCATCTAATGACATCCCCCGCTCTTGGGCGGAGCGGGAGATAATGTCAGACTTATACTGATTAAATACCCACTCCTGTTCCTTCGTTGCCTTTCGTACCGGGGCTGAGTTATCTTTCGAATTAACCCTGGCCCCAGTAGGCTTCGACCCAGCTGGGCCCTTGCTGTTGCTGACAGCTCCTTGAGGCGCGCGGGAACAGTGCGTGCCGTCCACGACTTGGGCTCGGTCCGCACACTTACCGGAAGGTCGGACAGCGAGCTACCCAAGACTCGCCGTCCGCAAGCCCGCGCCTACGGTGGCCGGAAATCGAGAGCAGAATCCCAGCGGCGGCTGAGGCGCTCTGAGCGCCGCCGTTGCCTGATGCGGTCGGCCTCCTCTTTTGCTAACATTACTGCTTCGCAGAAGAAGGCGAAGGAGGCGACCGCCTGCCACTCCTCCTCGCTTCGGACCATGGCCTGTACCAAGGCCCGGCGGTAGAGATCGCCGCCGCCGATTGCCCTCACGAGAGCACGGCGATGCTTTGCCCAAGCGGGGCACACTTCTGTGTGCTCGACCGTGTCCTCCGGACGTTTCGCACAGTGGCGACACCCGGGCGTCACTTCCGCACGAATCCACCACTCAATAAGTTCATTTTATCTTTCTATAATGACGAACATGTCAACAAAATCTACGGCATTAAATATATATTTAGGTACAAAATTGAAATACACTCGCGCAAAAATCCAAAACTTATTCCTCAATGTAAGAGATGCCAAGCATATAGGCATACTCATAAATACTGTAAAAAGGAGCCAAGGTGTGTGAAATATACTGGGAAGAATCTTATAGCCGACTGTACAAAATCCCCGCAAGACAAGCCAAAATGCGTCCACTGTGGTCTACTCCACCCTGCAAACTACAGAGGGTGTGAAGTAGTTAAAGAGATGCAACTCATTGTTGCGTACGTGGGTAATCAAATGCCGATTTACTAACAGAGAACTTTATTCACCACAAACAAATATAGTCCAGTCAACAATAATCCGAATCGCAATTAACACTAGAGTACCGTTACACTATCGCTTAGGTCGTTAGATAAAATCACTTCACACACTTAAGTAGTTCGCTCTTGGTCGCAGTCGAAATCACATCTGACTCACTTCTCTCGTGGCTTTCGCTACGTCCCCGTCAGGGGACGTGGCGAGCGGCGCCAGGGCTACGCGCTCTGGCCGCGGAGTCCTACCGTAGCCTGTGACGACAGGCTCGTCAGTAGGGTGCCATTAGTAGGCGATGGCCTCAGTAGAGCTTGTGCTCTATGTGTATTTGCTTGTTTGTGTGTTCCCTCTCTGCTCGGCGCCCGATCGGAACGGGCGTGTTTCTGCGTAGTGGTTTTGGGAATTTTATTTAATATATTTTTGAATTATTTTTGTACCGAAACTCGGTCCCTCCTATTTCTTCTTTGGGAGGTGTCCATATGATGCGGCGGACGTGTTTGTTGGTGTCGGAAGTCTCGCTTTGTCGCGGGTGAGTGCCGGCGTGGACTTCGCTGTTGGCTTCTGGTGAGTCGGGATCAAGAGCTTTGTAAGTCTCAGGGGGTCCACTGTGCCAACTGAGATTCGAACCTCAGACAGCGAGCGTCGGGACGGCGCGCTCAGCGACTACGCCAAATTAACACTGACGTCATCGCGGCAAATTTGTGTCCTGGTGCTACGTGCTACGGAGTGTGCGCTACATCATTGACGCGCATCGGCTATGCACTTGGGTGCTACGAATGCCACGGTCGCTACGAAAATTCTATCTGCTACGTGTTCTTTGTTTTGCAACGCTTTACGTCTTTGCTGAGCTTGTATTCTGCGTGCCAAGAGTCGTTAGTTTTTTTTTTTTTTTTTGAATTTTCAATATGCCGAAAATAAAAAGAACGCCACCTCACACTCAGTCCGCATCTTCGATACAGGTACAACGTACGTCATGTATCACCCATGCTGCGACTCCACCGAAAGGATCTGAGTTCATTAATACACAGCTCGGATCCAAGCGTTCGTGCTTGGAACTTAGTCCCATTACTCCCACCAGCGAACTCGATGATTTTAAAGAGGAGATTCGTTCTATGCTTAATAAATGGAATAAAAATCAGGAAAGTACTCTACAAAATTTTATGGCCAAAATAACGCAAGAATTGACGGAATTAAGAGCTCAAAACGAAGAACTACAAAACATTAGGACTGACATTGAAGAGTCTGCAAAACTAATAAACACCAAATACGAGGATATACGGGTTCGGATGGGAAAGCTGGAAAGTGAGCGCTCAGAGCAACGAATATATATAGACCAACTAGAAAAACAGATTCAGGATATGCATGTAAATCATAGATCTGCCGTGATCGAGCTGCGTAATATCTCCCCAAAAGATAAAGAAAATGACAATGATTTGACAGATATGGTCACGGGTGTATGTAGATCCTTGGCAGTACAAGTGAAACCAGAAGACATTCGGGACATTTATCGAGTGCAGGGCAACCAAGGTCCTACTAAACAAATTATTGCGGAATTTCAATCAGTTACTCTGAAAAACGCAGTACTTCGTGCCGTACGGAATTTCAACAAAGGGAAACCGCCGTCCGAAAAACTTAATAGTGATTATGCCAGTTTGTCGGGCGAAAGCACCCCTATTTATGTCGCTGATCGTCTTCCAGCAGCTGTCAGAAAACTTTTCTATGAAGCCCGTAAGTTTTCTAAAAGCAATGGATTTCAGTTTTGCTGGACGGCAAATGGAAAAATATTTATCAGGAAGAAAGAAGGAGACAAGCCGGTACTTATACTATCGCAATCCAGCTTTCAAAACCTATTGCATGATAACTAGTACTTTTTTTCTTTTAATTAGTCAAGTTACTTTAGTTTTTTCTTCATTATGTAAACATTATCTTTTTTCTTATTTGTTAAATTTTTGTATCTGTTTTGTCAATCCACCTTCATACACTTACAATAACATATCATATAATACTACTCAAAGATGTATCACACAAATTTACAGCTTACATACACACACTCATAATAACACTTACAAATCACTAACTGTATTGATAAATTCAGGCACCTGTACTCATCTTACTGTACAATATGATACTAAAAAACAAGGTCAAACATACTATATAACTCAAGTTCCATTAAGAACTAATAATGATTGGTTCTATTATGTCCTTTTAAGGGTAAATATGAGATTAACTGTGTTGTCTGGAAGTGAAAATCACAATAGAGAATTAAAATGATTGATGTAAATGAAATCATCAATACATTGGATACATTTGGGTCTCACGAATCCTATAATTGTCTCCCTGATAAATGTCATCAGATTTTAGGGAACTCCAATAAAACGATAAATGTATTACATTTAAATATCCGTAGTGTCACTAAAAATTTCAACAGTGTCCTAGTATTATTGTCTTCCTTAAAAATAAATTGTGATGTTATATTTTTTTCAGAATGTTGGCTGAACAAAAACACTAATATTCCTATACTACCTGGTTATTCTACCTATCCGTCAACCATTAGCCTGAATCAAAATGATGGTATAATTATATACGTTCGTTCAGATTTAGAACACGTTATTATGGAGCCGGAGTTTGATGATGCAAATTGTCTAATTTGCAAACTGGCTGATATAGTAATCATAGCTATATATAGGCCGCCATCTTTTCGGAAAATTGACAACTTTTTAAACAGTCTTAATACTGTATTATCCTCTATATCCTCATATAAAAATGTATTTCTGATTGGCGATATGAACATTAACATAAGCCCAAGTAATAATGACGCAATTTAAAACGAATACATGAATTTTACAGCATCACACGGGCTCTTACCGGCCTATACCTCACCTACCAGAGATAAGAGTTGCCTGGATCATGTGATGACTAGAGCAGAGAAACCCGTTTTATCTTTTATCATAGACAGCCATATCACTGACCACGTCCCAGTACTAGTTTGTATTAAAAATAAAACAAAACGTACAACGACTAAATCTGTATCGAAAGTAGATCTTCTTAAAGTTGTTTCGGAAATTGCAAGTACTGATTTCAGTCCTATTTTGTCATCTAGCAACGCTAATTGGGCTGCTGAATTTCTTATTAACACTATTGCATCTATCATACACAGTAATACCTCAACTATTTGTATTCCTTCTAGACTAAAAATAATCAAGCCCTGGATCACCCCAGGACTACTAAGATGCATTAGAAATAGGGATAACATGCATAGAGAACATAAAAAGGCACCAGACAATTATATCTTAAAATTAACCTATTTACGCTATCGTAATTTTTGTAATAAACTTTTATACAGGCTTAAAAATAATTATGAAAAAAATGAGTTTGAGATAGCGAAAAACAACCCTAAAAAGACCTGGCACGTAATAAATAATATAATCAATAAACAAACCTCTACATCACCACCTACGGAGTTGTTGTCTTTATCCAGTCTAGACTGCAAGTCTTCATTGAATTTAATCAATAGCTTTTTTGCAAATATTGGTAAGGAACTCGCGGCTAGGCTTACAAGTGTTTGTACGAAACATGAGTCATATGTAAGGGATAAATCGCAGGTGAATACAATGGTCCTGCTCTCTCCCGATTGTGCCGAAGTTGAAAATATTATTATGGGTCTTCGTTCTGATTCTGCCCCAGGATGGGATGGAATCGGTTCAAAGTTACTTAAATTAAGCAGACAGACTCTTGTGCCCCTCATCACTCACATATGCTGTTTATGTATCTCTGAGGGAGTATTCCCGAGAGTTTTAAAAAGAGCGGTCGTACATCCTATCCACAAGGGAGGGGACAGAGGCAGTGTCAATAATTACAGACCTATTTCGGTCCTACCGGCATTATCGAAGGTTCTTGAGAGGGTGCTCAATACTCGTCTCATATCTTTCTTAGAAAAAAATAACATCCTTTCCAAAAATCAATTTGGTTTTCGTAGAGGAAAGTCTTGTGAAGATGCGTTCTCAGCCCTGATAGATGATGTTGTTAAGACTTTAGATAAAAAGTCTAAGTGTCTAGGTCTGTTTCTCGACCTGTCCAAAGCTTTTGACACTGTTTCTGTTCCAATCCTTCTAAAAAGACTGGAACAAATAGGAGTCAGAGGGCCTGCTCTGGCAATTTTTACGAGCTACCTGTCTGAGAGAACGCAGTGCGTTAAAATCGGAACATACGTCAGTGATGAGTGTGAACTGGCATACGGAGTACCACAAGGCTCCATTTTGGGGCCTACACTTTTTTTAGTGTATGTTAACAGCTTATGTGATTTAGCGCTCCCATACTGTTCTATTTATACATACGCAGATGATAGGGCCCTTCTGGTACATGCTGAAAGTTGGGACGAGGCTCGGATAAGAGCAGAATTTGTCCTTAGCATTGTCATGTCTTGGCTAACGGCAAACTCTCTGACTCTAAATGTAGAAAAGACCACCTTCATAACTTTTTCTTTGATGTCTTCCTTACTACCTGGCAACTCTTTTGTAGTCAAGGCTCATACTTGCAATACTAACTCGAACCAATGTTCTTGCTTTCCTCTGACAAGGACAGTCAGTGTCAAATATCTGGGCTTACTTATTGACGATCTCATATCGTGGAATGCCCAAATTAAGGTTTTGGTCGGCAGAGTGAGAAAACTGATTACTGTATTTAAAAATCTGCGGTATAGTGCTGATGCGGATATTTTACGCATGGTTTATTTTTCACTCTGCCAGTCAATATTAACTTTTGGCATCACGGTTTGGGGTGGTGCTTCGAAGACATTGATGCTACAGTTGGAAAGGGCGCAAAGGGCTGTCCTCAAGGTCACCTTTAAACACTACCGGCATAGTACCGCACAATTGTACAAAGAATGTAAGGTTTTGACAGTGAGACAGCTCTTTGTGCTAAAATGTACGTTGCGGAAACATGCAAACAGATAGACTTCGTTCAACTGACCAAGCGTAGGGCCACGAATGTGTGCTCCATAGCAAGGCACAGAACAAAACTCGTAAAGCGACATTTTAAAATTCTAAGCAGTCGCATTTACAATTTTGTTAACAAAAAATGTTGCATCTACAAATTAAATAAATTTGACTGCAAAGCTCGAGTCAGTAAATGGATCACCACCCTCGGTTATGAAGAGGTCGAAAGTATCCTCAAAACGTAGCTTTTTGTCCCTCCCCCTTTCCCAAATCCGACCAAATAATCATCATACATACACTTACACACACAAAAACACCATCACACACACACTTATTTCATACAATATCAATGGTGGTTTGCATGTTCAAAAAAAAAAAAAACAAAAAACTTGTTTTCTTTTGAAATAACTAGGTTTCCGAAGATTCGATATATCTGCCTGTTTTAAATTTTAGAGAGCCCTGACACTCTTAACACAAGTTCAATCATAGCTAGGGTGTCAGAGGTGTATAACTCGGTGCTTACTTACGATTTAACACATTATGCTTAATGTTATGTAAAGTACGGAGCCACTTGTAAAATTGTAAAACTGGAAATAAAGATTTTTATTATTATTATTATTTCGTTTATTTAAACATTAACATATAAATTATATTTTTAAATATTCAATAAAAATAAAAAACATTTAAAAATATAAAAAATAGTAGCCCACCGGTATCGGGAACAGGGTCCAAGCTACCGGCGGTCAGGGCTCCAGAGAAAGGAACCTCCTGACTATACGAGCCGTGTCCAGCAATACTGCTTTCTGAATCAAGCCCTTGATCCAGTCGCCTAACGAGAGCCTCCTAAGATGTTGGTCGAGGCTCTTGGCTATTAAGCCATTGGCTGAAACAACTATCGGTACAATGACCGCTGAATCCACTTCCCACATGTCGACAACCTCGCGAGCCAAGTCGATATACTTAATTTGTTTATCTTTCTCGGCTTTCACGAGGTTCTCGTCATGCGGAACGGATATGTCAACAATCATTGCACGCCTCTCGCTTCGGTCCACCACCACTATATCAGGCTTATTGGCCACAATAGTCCTGTCAGTGATGATGGGCCGATCCCAGTACAAAGTGATATGACCGTTATCAAGAACTGGGTCGGGCTCATACCTATAGTATGGCACTTCCGATTCCACAAGAGAGTATTTCAAAGCAAGTTGCTGATGGATAATCCTGGCTACAAGGTTGTGCCTATGCAAGTACTCTCCGTTAGCTAGACGGGAACAACCAGAGATAATGTGACGGATTGATTCTCCCGGACGGTGACATGCCCGACAGATGTCAACCGTGCCGTCCTTCACAATAAATCTCCGGTAGTTATTCGTCATGATAACTTCGTCCATAATTGCACAGACAAAACCTTCGGTTTCCCCAAAGAGGTCACCGAAACGCAGCCAGGCTACGGACGCCAATTGGTCTACATCGGGCCCATGAAGGGCCCGGAAAAAGCGTCCGTGAAGCTCCTTGCTCTGCCATACTTCCCTGCGATCGTTAGTGTCAAGCACTATCGGTTTGCGCCAGTTCTCGTTAGCCAGGGAGAGCGGGGTGAGTCCCTTGTCCACTGCCACTACATCTCGATGCATACCCACGTCGGCAGCTAGGAAATATTCCCTGAGACTGCATACCTCGCGGTTGTGTAGGGTCTTAGCATTTAAGAAGCCACGACCCCCACACTTCCGCGGGATATACAGCCTCATCACCGACGATCGTGGGTGATGCATTCGGTATGCAGTCAGCAGTGTACGGACCCGCCTATCCAGGGCGTCAAGTTCTGTTTGAGTCCATTTGAGTACGCCGAAAGAGTACATCAATACCGGCATGACCCAACCGTTGAAGGCACGCACCTTGTTTCCGCCTGAAAGAAGGCTATTGAATACCTTTTTCAGGCGTCCAAAGAAACGCTCCCTCAACGATTGCTTCATGCCAGTGATACTGATGCCTAGAGCTTCCGACATACCCAAATACTTATAGGTTTCGGTTGGAGAGAGGGATCTCAGATTTATGGAATCCGTGAGTTGAGTGCTCACGGACTCCACAACCTCCCCTCGCTTTACATGCATGACTGCACATTTGTCCACACCAAACTCCATCCTGATGGCACTACTGAAGATTTCAGTTACCTTCAGTAGCTCCATCAGTTGCAGATTGTTGGGGGCAAAGAGCTTTAAGTCATCCATGTAAAGGAGGTGAGATATAACCTGACCACCTCTCTTCAACCGATAGCCTAGACCTGAATTCTCCAGCAGTGTGCTTAGAGGATTCAAGGCTAGACAAAACCAAAGCGGACTCAAACTATCACCCTGGAATATACCTCGCTCAATCCTTACAGGTTCGCTATTCCTCTGGATATTTCGACATCCTGGATAGCGGAGGACTGTACTCCATTGCCTCATACACGACATCAGGAAGGTGCGTAGTGTTGTATCAATTTTATACAATTCCAGCACCCTCATGAGCCATGTATGAGGAACAGAGTCATAGGCCTTTCTATAGTCTATCCAACATGTCGACAGATCCTTTCGGGAACGTCGAACCTGCTGGCTAATAGTCATATCAATGAGGAGCAGCTCCTTAGTACCGCGGGACCCGTTCCTACATCCATTCTGAGAAGGCGACATGATCGAATTTTCATCAATATGACTATTAATTTTACTTCTCAGTATGGATGTAAGAACTTTATAGACCGTCGGCAAACACGTGATCGGTCTATTTACGGTTATTATTATTATTATTATTACTGTAAGCGCGTCGCGACATTCCTGTGCGCAACGTCGCTGCTTCACGACATACCGACGGTCAGTCTCCACCATGTGAGACACCTAGGGGAAGCCCGGCGGGGGACGACCGGCTTGTTACGAACCTAAAGTAGAAAGTGTGACCCCCATTTTTTTTTTTTTTTTTTTTTATGGTGGGAAAAAATCATGCATTGACATCCCCCGCCCTTGGGCGAAGCGGGAGATAGTGTCAGACTCTTACTGACTAAAAGACCCACCCCGTTCCTTCTAGCCTTCATACCGGGGCTCGAGCGCCCTTTCGGATAACCCTGGCCCCAGTAGGCTTCGACCCGGCTGGGTCCCTGCTGTTGCTGACAACTCCTTGAGGCGCGCGGGAACAGTGCGCGCCGTCGACGACTTGGGCTTGGTCCGGACAGTTACCGGACGGCCGGACAGTGAGCTACCCATTGCTCACCGTCCGCAAGCCCGCGTCTACGTTGGCCGGAAATCGGGATCAGAATCCCGGCGACGGCGGCGGCGATAACGCCGTTGCCTGATGCGTTCGGCCTCCTCCTTTGCGAGCATTACTGCTTCGCAGAAGTCGGCGACCGCCTGCCACTCCTCCTCGCTCCGGACCATGGCCTCAACCAAGGCCCGGCGCGAGAGGTCTCCGCCGCCGATCGCCCCCACGAGGGCACGGCGATGCTCCGCCCAAGCAGGGCACACCTCGACTGTGTGCTCCACCGTGTCCTCCGGGCGTTCCGCACAGTGGCGACACCCGGGCGTCACTTCCGCATGAATCGAGTGCAGGAAACTCCCGAACGAACCATGTCCGGTGAGTACCTGCGTCATGCGGAAGGTAAGGACGCCGTGAGGTCTTTCCAGCCACGCCTCAAAGAGGGGACTTACCGCCATGATTGTGGCGTGCCCAGCACTGGGTTGCGATAGTCGCTGACGCCATTTCACCATGAGATCCCGCCGGAGCTCTGTCCGACCCCCCATCTAACCCGCATCCAGAGCGAGATTCAAGATTCAAGATTCATTTATTCATTGTAAAACATAGGTACATTATAAGATCTTATTTAAAATATTGAGGGCGCTATGTTTTGCTTCTAGGGCGTACAATTTAATAATACATGCAAACAAGAATTTAATACATATTTATAAACCACATGGAATTAAATCATTTTGATCATTTATTACATTATCAATTTCAATGCAATCACGTTGAACATTGTCGATTAGATAATAATTAATAATATGTGTGTAGTATGATAAAATAATGCAAATAACAAATGTCCGCAGTTATTGTATTGAAATGAAAAATTGACAGCATTTATTTAGGATATTAAAGAATTGAATGATGTCATAAAAATGTTAAAACATAAAATTGAATGTCAAAACGTTAAAATTAAATGTCAAGATGAAAAATTAAATGACAAAATGAAAAAAATAATTGTCAAGATGTAAAATTGAATGTCAAAATGTAAAATTAAATGTTAAAATAAAAAAAAATTAAAAAAATTATAATTTTTACATAAGAAATGTCACAAGCTTTATAATGTGTCATTCAAATAATCGGTGATTGAGTAATAGCATTTTTCTATTAAAAAATTCTTCAAATTTCGTTTAAAGTTATGCAAATTTTCATTCTTAATGCTATCCGGAATTTTATTATATATTACAGGACCCATGCCTAAAATACTCCTTCTTGCTAGAGCTGTTTTGTATTTACTTGTACACAACATGGTTTTGTATTGAGATCTAAGTTGAGTGGTTCGTTTTCTAGTATCGACTACTGCAGGAAATAAGTTCATGTTACATTTGACAAACAATGCTACTTCAAGAATATAAAGGCATGGGAAAGTCAAAATTCTTAATGATTTAAAGACAGGCTCACAACTGTCAGTAGTTCTTAGGCCTACCATACATCTTATACATCTTTTTTGAGTTTTAAATATAGTTTCTCTTTCAGCGCAGTTTCCCCAAAATATTATGCCAAATCTTAGTACTGAAGAAACTATTCCATGGTATGCTATGAGTACCGTTTGTAAATTAACTTTCTTTGTCAGTATGAAAAGAGCATAAGCAGATTTGCTTAGCCGCGCACATATGTCATCTGCCTGCATTTTCCACGTTAATTGGCTGTCAACTAGAATGCCAAGAAATCTTGCGACTTTTACCTCTTTTTTTTTTTTTTTTATTAGTGTTAGGCTTGCGTTTGACCACTATCTCACCTGATGGTAAGCGATGATGTGGTCGACGATGAAGCACGCTTGCCTAGAAGAAACCTATTCACTCTCGACTTAAAGACTCCTAAGTTGTAGCTATCAGGAAACACAGATTCCGGCAGGGAATTCCACTCCTTGGCTGTACGCACCTCTTCTACTCTTTGACCATTATGAGATACATTTAAATGGTTAGGCTCTAGTCTTTGGTAGAAATGCAATAACTTAGTTTTTCCTATATTAACAACCAAGTTATTTCTGTCAAGCCAATCAATTATTTGTTTGAGAGTGTTATTTACATCTTCTTCGTAAGTTAGTTTATTGGTACATTTAATTATTGCTGTACTGTCATCAGCAAAGAGTATCATTGGATGCTTTATCTCTTGTGGCAGGTCATTAATATATATAAGAAATAAAGGTGGTCCAAGCACACTGCCCTGTGGTACCCCATAGTATAGTTTCCTACAGTTTGACCGATAATTTATTTCTCGCTTCGTGTTTCAATTGACTTTATTTATTTCTGTATATTGATTGCGGTCATTTAAATAAGATTTCAACAGTTCCAATGCATTTTCCCTTACACCGTAAGCCTCTAGTTTTTCAATTAGTGTGTTATGATCTACGTAGTCAAATGCTTTTGTCATATCAGTAAACAAAGCACATACTGGCGTTTTACTGTCAACATTGGTAATTATATGAGTCATAAGATTAAATATTGCCATATTGATACTTTTATTCTTACGGAATCCCATTTGTTCGTCACATAATATATTAAATTTAGTCAAATATGAGTTTAGTTTTTCATATTTCACCTTTTCTATCACCTTCGAGAAAACTGGAATCAAGGCAATGGGCCTGTAGTTTTGCATTTGGTCCTTACAATCCTTTTTATGGAGTGGCTTTATGATGGTGGTTTTGAGGCCTTTGGGAAAGATACCATTGCTAAGACATAAGTTAATAATGTGGCAGAGTGGTGTTGCGATGACACTGCCTACCGATTGTACTACGTTGGTTCTAATTTCATCGTATCCTGTGCTGTTTGTGCGGCGCAGCGATTTTATTGTTCGTATTATGTCTTGTAGTACAACTGGTGACATGAACAGGGAATTGCTAGTTTGATTTAAGGGTTTTTTTAATTTAATGTTGAATTTGACCTACTGGAAATTTGGTCAATAAAAAATCGTTAAATGCCGTAGCTATTTCTTTTGGGTTTTTAATAATGTTACCAGAGATTTGTATTTGTTGTATTGGCTCTGGAATTGATTTGGTATTGTTTATTAATTGCCATGCTGCTTTAGATTTGTTCAGTTTTCTTGGGGATTACGCTTGACTCTAGGCTACAATGGGGTCCTCACTTAACATCTCTTGCAGGACGGCTTAGCTCGGCTGCATATGCTGTTAGAAAAATCCGCCAATTTACGGATGTTGATACCGCTAGACTAGTCTATTTTAGTTATTTTCATAGTGTCATGTCGTACGGTATCTTACTATGGGGACGGGCTGCAGACATCGAGTCAATCTTTATATTACAGAAAAGAGCCATCAGAGCTATTTACAATCTCCGCCGGTGCGATTCTTTAAGGGAACTGTTTAAAGATATTAACATAATGACGGTACCTTGTCAATATATCTATGAAAACATCATGTATGTTAGAAAAAATCTTCATCTTTTTAGCGAAAGAAGCGATAGACATAATTATGTTACAAGAAATAGGGATCAATTAGTTCAACCAGGTTTCAGACTGGCTAAAGTGGCCTCTTCTTTCATGGGGTACTGTTTGAAATGTTATAATAAAATACCACCCCAAATATTAGAACTCAATGAAACGAAATTTAAATCTTGTATTAAACGCACACTATGCAGGCAAGCATATTATAAGTTGGAGGATTATATTCAAGATAAAAATGCTTGGCTCAATGCTGGTCCAGCTCCACTACCACTAGGGCGTACTAATTAGTTGATTAGTTGGAAACTAATATTATTATTTTTTAATTTGAAAGACACAATTGCATTGTATAATGTAGAAGCACTTTTTCCAAGTTTGTGAATGTGAAGCACCATGGAGCATTTTTATTAGGTTACAACTGTTTTTTTTTTTTGACATTACGAGCATGGCAGTTGAGAGTTTGTCATGCTCACTCAAATGTCTCGCTGTTGGTGGCACGTGTTATTGGGTCGTTCAGTTCCCTTCAAAATGGTTGAGCTGAGTGGGGCTGATGCACGCGTCATGCTCGTGAACGGGTGCCGTCAGATGGGACTGGTCATCTCTTAGCTGCCAGTGGCTTAATTCAGTTTCTATCTTTTAATTATTTTACATTTTTTATTTCATTATCGACATTGTGCTCACATGATAGAAGCAACAAGTAATATGTAACCAAGCATTATAATATGTAACACATAATATGATTTAAAAGAGTGTCCATGGAGATTCTTGCACGTTATTCTCCATAGAGACCTACTCTTTGGAACGTGCAATTTAGCTTCACTTTTCTTGGACTGACCGACATTTGACTATTCAAAAGTGCCTGTAAATGGTCTATTTGAAATAAATGTTTTTGATTTGATTTGATTTGATTTGATTGTTCCTGGAATTTTGTATTAGGTGGTTATTTTGTGATTTCTGCGTTAATTTGATTTTTTTTTTAACCTGTGTGTGTGTGAGTATGATTTAAAAGCCGCTTTATTCACATTTGTTGGTTTTAATCGATATTTCCAGAGCAAATTTCTTTGTTTTTTAGTGCATAACTTTATTCCCCTCGAAATCCATTTAGTATTTTTTTCGCGTTTTATGGTAATTAACTTAACGGGAAAACATAAGTCGTATAATAATCTAAATAATTCCAGAAATTCGTCATATGCTTCATTTGGATCTGACTTGTCATATATTTGTGAGAATGTCAATTGTTTGATGTAATTTTTAAATTTAGATAAATTTTCTTTTGATATGTCCCGCTGTTTAATACGCCAAGAGTTTATTTTGTACGTTTTATTGACCTTTATTTTTAATATTTGTGCAGTGTGGTCAGATAAGCCATAATCAATAATATCATTACTACACTTTTGTTTAAAACTGTGAGCAAAATTGTCTAAGCAAGTTTTGCTACTGGGTCGAATAGGTTGATTTATTTCTAATTTAAGATTGTAGTTCATTAAAAAGTATTCAAAATCTAAAGTAGTTTTGAATGAATGTCAATATTAAAATCCCCGCATAGTATTATTTTTGTTTGAGACTTAGAGCATATTTCTTTTAATATTTTTTCTAAAATTTCGTAAAAAGTACCAAGATTACAGGCTTTAGGGGGGCGGTATATACAAATAATAATTATTTTATGCAGCGGTAATTCAATACCGCAACATTCGATAATGCCTGACAGAGATCGTACAGCAATGTTTTTCAGTTCTCTAAAAACAATGTTATTTTTTGTAAGGATGCATGCACCACCTCGTTTAGTTGAGTGAGCATAGCATGCTGCTAATTTATAATTTGGAATAAATAACAATTTTTCTTGGCCACTCATGATAAAATGTTCCGTGATACATAATATATCTATTTCTATTTTTTTGTTTGAAAGTTCCTGAATATGTATAGTAAGCATATCAGTTTTATTTATCAAGCCAGCAATATTTTGATGCATTATGTGCATACTATTTACATAGAAAAAAAACTACTGAGGTGTCTAGGGACACCCGGATGGAACGAAGTTCCATTCTGACTTGCTTTCTATAAGAGAGAGAGAGAGAGAGACAGACAGAGAAACATGCGCACGCCACACGGCTTACAATAGCTTACTATAGAAAAAGTGTCGTTACAACTCTTCGTGAGAATTTTATCCGTCTAGCCAATACAATATAACTAAAAAATACTATCCTATTTTATGTACATTTTGACAGCACTATTTCAACATCTTCGAAACCATGAAAACGACACTCATGACGAAAAAGTTGATAATTTCTGACAGCCGCCATCTTAGATTTACATTTTGACAGCACTATCGGTTTCAACAACCTCAAAAACCATGAAAAAGACACCCATATCGAAAAAGTTGATAATTTATTGCAGCCACCATCTTAGATTTACATTTTGACAGTACTATCGGTTTCAACACCCTCGAAAACCACGAAAACGACACCCATGACGAAAAAGTTGATAATTTCTTGCAGGCGCCATCTTGGATTTACATTTTGACAATACTATCGGTTTCAACAGCCATGAAAACCATGAAAACGACACCCATGACGAAAAATTTAATAATTTTTTGCAGCCGCCATCTTGGATTTATATTTTGACAGTACTATCGGTTTCAACACCCTCGAAAACCATGAAAACGACACCTATGACGAAAAAGTTGATAATTTCTTGCAGCCGCCATCTTGGATTTATATTTTGACAGTACTATCGGTTTGAACACCCTCGAAAACCATGAAAACGACACCCATGACGGAAAATTTGATAATTTCTTGCAGCCACCACCTTGGATTTATATTTTGACAGTACTATCGGTTTCAACACCCTCGAAAACCATGAAAACGACACCCATGACGGAAAAGTTAATCATTTCTTGCAGCCGCCATCTTGGATTTACATTTTGACAGTACTATCGGTTTCAACACCCTCGAAAACCACGAAAACGACACCCATGACGAAAAATTTGATAATTTCTTGCAGCCGCCATCTTGAATTTACATTTTGACAGTACCATCGGTTTCCACGCCCTCGAAAACCATGAAAACGACACTTATGACGATAAATTTGATAATTTCTTGCAGTCGCCATCTTGGATTTATATTTTGACAGTACCATCGGTTTCAACACCCTCGAAAACCATGAAAACGACACCCATGACGAAAAAGTTGATAATTTCTTGCAGCCGCCATCTTGGATTTACATTTTGACAGTACCATCGGTTTCAACACCCTCGAAAACCATGAAAACGACACCCATGACGAAAAAGTTGATAATTTCTTGCAGCCGCCATCTTGGATTTATATTTTGACAGTACCATCGGTTTCAACACCCTCGAAAACCATGAAAACGACACCCATGATGAAAAAGTTGATAATTTCTTGCAGCCGCCATCTTGGATTTACATTTTGACAGTACTATCGGTTTCAACACCCTCGAAAACCATGAAAACGACACCCATGACGGAAAAGTTAACAATTTCTTGCAGCCGCCATCTTGGATTTATATTTTGACAGTACTATTGGTTTCAACACCCTCGAAAACCATGAAAACGACACCCATGACGAAAAATTTACTTTTTTTTCAGCCGCCATCTTGGATTTATATTTTGACAGTACTATCGGTTTCAACACCCTCGAAAACCATGAAAACGACACCCATGACGGAAAAGTTAATAATTTCTAGCAGCCGCCATCTTGGATTTACATTTTGACAGTGCTATCGGTTTCAACACCCTTGAAAACCATGAAAACGACACCCATGACGAAAAATTTGATAATTTCTTGCAGCCGCCATCTTGGATTTATATTTTGACAGTACTATCGGTTTCAACACCCTCGAAAACCATGAAAACGACACCCATGACGGAAAAGTTAATAATTTCTTGCAGCCGCCATCTTGGATTTATATTTTGATAGTACTATCGGTTTCAACACCCTCAAAAACCATGAAAACAACACCCATGACGAAAAATTTGATAATTTCTTGGAGCCGCCATCTTGGATTTATATTTTGATAGTACCATCGGTTTCAACACCCTCGAAAACCATGAAAACGACACCCATGACGAAAAAGTTGATAATTTCTTGCAGCCGCCATCTTGGATTTATATTTTGACAGTAAAAGTGTCGGTACAATTTTTCGTGAGAATTTTTTCCGTCTAGCCCCCTTTCACAACGCGCGATAAGGAACTTCGTTCCAAAAACTGATCATTTTCATCATTCTTTATGTTAATATCGTTATTACAAGTGTCGGTAGTCATATTTGATTGAACAATATCATGAATTGAGATCAATATCATGATCGAAAAACGAGCCGGTTACGGTTCAGACCGCGGGGACGACTTGTGTGTGTGTGTGAGTGGCATTGTATTGTGTGACATCGCTCAGTGCACGTGCACCGGATAGTGAGCTTGCGCTACTATTCGGTGCGTGAGTCGCGCCGTGCCTATATTAACTTAGCACACGGCGCTTGTCAAGTGAGAGTAAAATGTAGAGTCTTATTGGTTGAGTAGGCCGCGTGTAGACGGGTACGACCTACTCAGGCGTCAGTCCGGTGGTGGGGACTGTGGGGAGTCGCTGTCGACAATAAGATCGCGGGGCAAGGTTCTCGCATCGGGGGGGCGCGCGTGCCAGGGCGCCAGGTGCTTGACGTGCGGCCAAGCTGAGGCGTCGGCTCGCGCAAACATCCCTTTCGCGAGGCGCCGCACAAACTCGTCCAGGCTCTCTATCTTGAGGTCGCGCTGGATCACGTCGTTCCTCACAAAGCGAGGGGCGTCCATTATGGTGCGTAGCGCTAGGTTTTGTAATAATTAGTTATAGAATCTTTTATGTATTAGTTCATTATTTTGTAAGATTATTTGTGTATTTTATCTATGGGCCTTAGTTGCCTGAAAATAAAGGATTATTATTATTATTATTATTTGTTGGGCTTGTAGGATCCTTCTGTTCCCCTCGCTTGTGAGGACGTACCAGGCCGGTGCGCCGTACGTCAAGACGGGGCATATGTAGGTCTTGTAGATCCCCATCTTGACGCGCACCGGGAGTCTGGATGAGAGCACTGGGTTAAGGAGGTTGCGGGCGACTCTATCCTGCACGGCTACCCTATGGACATGCGGTCCCATTGTTAACCGACGATCGATGGTTATGCCCAGGTACTTGACCCGGGGCGTCCACTCGATGTTGGCTCCATTGAGTTTCAGGCGTGGTGGCAGGGGCGTAGATCCCGTGATCATTGCCTGCGTCTTACTCACGTTCACCGACAGTCGCCATTTGGCGAGCCAGTCGGGGATGAGGTCGAGGACGCGCTGCATCTTTGCCGCCGCGTACTTTACATTCATGGAGGTGGTGATGTACGCGGCGTCGTCAGCGTACAGCGCGAGCGTCGAGTCTGGCGTTGTAGGTATGTCGTCGGTGTAACGTGAGTAACACACTGGCGACACGCAGCTGCCTTGGGGTACTCCGGCTGCGATTCGGCGTGGGGCAGATGTAACCCCGTCTACCACCACCCTGAAACACCTGTTAGTCAGGAAAGCTGAGACCACTCTTACGACGCGACGGGGCGTGTCTGACGTGGCCAATTTATATAGCAGACCTTGGTGCCAGACCCGGTCGAAGGCCTTTTCCATGTCGAGGAATACGGTCACCGCTCTCCTTCTTGTTTGCCATTGTGGACAGCAGGTGCAGTACCCTCGACAGCTGGAGCGTCGTGCTCCCGAATTGTTCCGGTCGTGGCGTGATGTGAGGAACTAAGAGGCGCAGCAGGAGTGACTCAAATACCTTCGACGTCGTGGGCAGCAAGGTGATGGGCCGATAGCTCTCAGGCTTCAGGATGTTCTTCCCCGCCTTGGGCAGCATTATGACGCGCCCCTCCTTCCCAGCGGTGGGAAAGGCCCCCGTGCGCAGTATCCCCGTGTACAGGCGCGCCAGTGCCGCAATGGTACGGTACGGCAGGTGGCGCAGCGCTGTATTGGTGATACCGTCCGCACCTAGGGCCTTCGCAGCGTCTGACTGCGCCCGGCGAGAAGAATATGGGGTCTTCTTCAGGAGCTATCGGCGTGGCAAGATATTCCTCGAGGTGTCGCTCCACTGCTGTGACATGGTCGTGCTCGGTGGTCAGGTTCGGTTGGAACTGACGCTCCAGGTGCTCCGCAAAGACCCCCGCTCGGTCCTCTGCTACATACTTTAGTGCCTCGTCGCTTACAAGTAATGGGCGCACCGGAGCTGGGACGGCCAGTCACCCTCTGCGGCGTCAATACGTTCCTCCCAGCTCGCGGCGGCCAGAGCCATAAGCTTGGCCTTCACTCTCTCCGCGAGATGGTTGAGCTTAGCGTTGAAAAAAACAGGGAATATTCCCGTTTCTTTCAAATACTGTTGTTTTATTCAATGTAACATTCGAAACTTTCAAGAAATTTATAAATTATAAACATGTATTTTTCCAATAA
Organism: Mythimna ferrago; assembly: GCA_910589285.2. Classification (NCBI taxonomy): domain Eukaryota; kingdom Metazoa; phylum Arthropoda; class Insecta; order Lepidoptera; family Noctuidae; genus Mythimna; species Mythimna ferrago. The sequence goes on from OU342690.1 coordinate 26,203,253, forward strand.
ATCCGAAAAAAACGGAAAAATATGAAAAGAACCGACAACTTCATGTTTGTTTTTTTTCAAATGCGTACCTTTTTTTTAAATTAATATAAACTAGATGACGGAATCTGATGGTGAGGCGCACTAGTTTATGAGGCCTATGTCCAACAGTGGACAGCAATCCTTATAGCGCCTAAATGGTGATTCTTGGGGGAGGCTTATGTCCAACAGTGGACACGAGTCATTATAGCGAGGGGAGACTTATGTCCAACAGTGGACATCAGTCATTATAACACCTAAATGGCGATACTTGGGGGAGGCTTATGTCCAACAGTGGGTATCAGTCATTATAACGCCTAAATGGTGAAACTTGGGGGAAGCTTATGTCCATCACTGGACACAGGTCATTATAGCGAGGGGAGAATTATGTCCAACAGTGGGCATCAGTCATTATAACGCCTAAATGGTGATATTTGGGGGAGGCTTATGTCCAACAGTGGGCATCGATTATTATAGCGTCTAAATGGCGACACTTGGGGAATCTTTTGCCCAACAGTGGGCATAGCTCATTATAGTAAGGGGAGGCCTATGTCCAACAGTGGGCATCAATCATTATAGTGCCTAGGTGGTGACACTTGGAGGTAGCTTATGCCCAACAGTGGGCATAAGTCATTATCGCGAGAGGAGGCCTATTTCCAACAATGGGCATCAATTATTATAACGCCTAGGTGGTGACACTTAGGGGAGGCTTATGCCCAACAGTGGGCATAGGTCATTATCGCGAGGAGGCATATGTCCAACAGTGGGCATCAATTATTATAACGCCTAGGTGGTGACACTTGGCTTATGCCCAACAGTGGGCATAGGTCATTATAGCGAGGGGAGACTTATGTCGAACAATGGGCATCAGTCATTTTAGCGCCTAAATGGCGGCACTTGAGGGAGGCTTATGTCCATTAGCGGGCATAGGTCATTATAGCGAGGGGAGACTTATGTCCAACAATGGGCATCAGTCATTTTAGCGTCTAATGGCGACACTCGGGGGAGGCTTATGTCCAACAGTGGGCATGAGTCATTATAGCGAGGGGGAGGCCTATGTCCAACAGTGGGCATGGGTCATTATAGCGAGGGGGAGGCCTATGTCCAACAGTGGACAGCAGTCATTAAAGCCCTAAATGGCGATACTTGGGAGAGGCTTGTGTCCAACAGTGGGCACCGATCATTATGGTGACACTTGGGGGAGCCTTAACCGAAACAATGAATAAAACATTCGACTGATTTCTATTTTGTTCCCAAACAATTTTTTCCGCAACATGAAATTCAATGCAACATGTGAAAAAAAACGGAAAAAAACCATAACTTGTTTTTTTCATTGAAAGAAACAATTGTTTCTTTCCGGTATTTTCAACGCTAGTTGAGCTGCATCTTCATCGTTGGGCATCTCAGTTGTTGCCACTGCTTGCGAAGGCGCCTTTTTTCCATGATCATGGCTCGGATACGGGGCGGCAGAGGCGGCTGTAGTCCTCTCCTCTGTCGCTGCGATGTCGTCGAAGCCTCTTCAAGTGCGTGTTGTATGCAAGCAGTGACGTCATCCGCTAGTAAGTCAACGTCCGCGGCGTTAGCGACAGGCCGAGTTGGTGTTGTGGTCTCGAGCTTTTCAGCGAACTTTGCCCAATCCATGATTCGACGTGGCGCTGGTGGCTTCAGCCGGGTCGGCATACCCGATAAGACGACGAGCACAGGTTGGTGGTCCGATTGTAACTCGTCAGCAATCACTTGTTGAGTGATTTGGCAGTGTAGTCCTCGGTGGACCACTATGTCCAGCACATCTGGCATCTGAAGGTGGTTGTCGGGATAGTGTGTGGGCGTCTCGGGTCCGGACACAGTGTAGCCTAAGCCTCCGCGTCTGCGAAGAGCCGTTTCCCCCCGGTGTTCTGCTGGCTGCTGTTCCAGGCTGGGTGCTTACAGTTGAGGTCACCGGCAAGGATCGCCGGGGATTGGCTGGCTTCTAATACCGCCCGCAACTCTGATAGTTCTAAATGTGTGGCGGGAGACTTGTAGCAGGCGTAGACTCTAATATCCTCGCCGGCAACATGCAGCTGTACGCCTAGTGCGTACATTGTGTTGAGCGTCGACGGGGGGGCCTCATGATGGACGACTCTACGTTTCACCAGTATTGCCAAACCACGGTATCGGACGTTGTTTGCCGACCTCTCGTCTTTCCGATGAACGAGGAAACCTGGGAAACTGACCTTGTCCTCTGGTCCCAGGTGCGTCTCGTTTATTAGCGCCACGTCGATGTCCGGGTCCCGCAGGAGATGGCGGAGTGGGCGACTTTCTCCCGTAAGCCGCGGGCATTCCTGTGTATTATCCTCAATGGCCTTGCCATGGCACAGGGTAAGGAGCATGGCCAGGCCATCAAGGATAACCAGCTCCGGGCTTTGTCCCTGCCTGATGGCCTTGATGAGGTCCATCAGCAGGCGTATGGCACAGGCTGTGAAGTCGTTGTTAGGATTCTGGCTCTGTCTTGTTTTGATGGCACCGAAATTGCTGTCGGTGCTCCCCCTGTGTACGTGGGGTCTGCAGCAGGTGTGATGGTGGTGGTTGCAGCGGGGTGCTTGTCCTTGCTTGTGCCAGGCCGGCGCCATCGGGTTTCCCCTTTTTGACCTTCACGGCCTGCTTGGGAGCTTTAATTTTTTCCGTTGTCGCAGTCGTCGAGGGTGTGGGTTCTCCTCCCCTTGCCCCTCGGTTCCACTTCCTCCGCCTAGAGGAGGTGGCTTCGCCATCAACGACGCGCCTTGGTCCTCTTCGTTGGTGTGCACGTCCGAGCACTTCTGATCCTCCAGTGTGCGGCGTGCTGAACTGGCCGTGATGGCGACAGTCCCCGCCCACCTGTTTTGTATTTACCTCTGGAGTACAGGGCACCTTATGTGACACGCCGGGTGAGGGCCCCCGCAATTTGCGCAGGTAGCCGGCCCTTCCCGTGGCCACGGGTAGTCCCTGGCCGGGTGTCCCTCTCCACATTTAACGCAGGCGAGCGGGCGGTGGCATTGGTGTGATGAGTGCCTAAATTTTTGACACCGATGACACTGAGCGGGCCCACGTTTCCCACGCCATGCTTCGATCCTAACACCCCGCATGCACATGAACACGGTGGTGTCAAATATGCGGCGCACGTTCTCAGTGCGACGTCAGCTCTGACACATAATTAAGTAAAAGTGGTAAAAAGTTGCTATTCCTACTTTATAGCTATACTAAAACATTCAGTGAAAACCGTACTCTCGATTGTGCTAAATAAATCACAAGATTTATCCTAGGCGGTGATTTTAATGCCAAGCACACGCAGGGGAGATCAAGACTTACAACAATAAAAAACTTTTTATAAAAAAAATAAAACCGACTTCACTAAAAAAAACACTAAAATGATCATAATAATTTTAATTTCGGGAGTCGGTGTTTTTCTCTATTTTTTGTTCCTTATTTAACACCGACTTCCGAAATTAAAATTATTATGATCATTTTAGTGTTTTTTTTAGTGAAGTCGGTTTTATTTTTTTTATAAAAAGTTTTTTATTTCATACTTTTTAGTTGCAACACACAGCCAGAGTACTTTTTTCTCATGTCAATTCCAATTAACTCAAACCCTGCTAGAATACATCATTTTCATATGAAGTTCCCGTGTCTACCTTCCACCTTCCGGCTCCATCATGAGATCACTTCGATAGTACCTTATAGCCAAAGTGCATCTCATGACATTTCTAATAAGCCCAAACATGGGTAGAATACATTGATTAATTACGGAGTTCCAGTGCCTATCTTCCAGCTCCATCACTATCATCAGGTTACTTCGATGATACCATTATCAACATAACTATTCAGAACTATTCATTTATTTGTATTGTCATAGTCGCTTAACTATGTTCATTGTGATATTTGTTTGAGTATGAAGTTACGTTGGCAATTTCTGGTCTTCTTAACCAGTTCCACCTCATAAAATGTCACTTTTTGACTGTAAATGCTTAATTCCTTGATGAAAATATCAAAATGACTATATAGTTGCCTATAATATTTGAGGAGTTCCCTCGATTTAGCCAAGATTCCATCATCAGATCCCGACTTGGTGACTATGGGACCATTTGGGAAGTATACCCTTTCCAACAAAAAAAGAATTTTTCAAATCGGTTGGCAAGCGACGAAGTTATGCCCGAACATACATAAAAAAAAAAAAAAAAAAAAATACAAACATCCGAATTGAGAACCTCCTCCTTTTTTAGAAGTCGGTTAAAAAAGGAAGGCAGCTTTTAAGTGCAGTTAAAGAAATACATTGTGAAGTTATGAGTACAGGGAAACCAACATAATGGCCCACTGACCTTCAGAAAATACCAGATCTTATAGACTTTTTCATATGTAAAAATATGTCCGCCAATTACGTTGCTTTGGAGGATGGTTTTCATATGAACTCTGACCACTCCCCGATAATACTAAGACTTGGTCAGAATATTCTACTAAAAGAAAGCCAGACATCTCTAGTTAATAAGTCAATAGTTTGGGTAAGTTTTGCTCTTGATCTAGAGAATATTATCGACCTAAGAACTCCGATAAAACAACAAGATCAGCTTGACTAAGAAGTAAAAAAATCCGCACACCACAAATAAAACACAAAATGTAAGGGCTCTATTTTATTCTAAAGAAATTGTGGATTTACTATCTGAGAAAAGAAAACAGAGAAAGCAGTGGCAGCAAACAAGGTGTCCGTGGGAAAAAACATTATTAAATAATCTGACTAAGCGATTAAAGAGAAAAATTCTTCAATTCGAGGATGAATCTCTAAATACCAACCTTTCTGCAGTTAACCAATGACAAATCAACAGATTACTCTCTTTGGAAAGCGACAAGGAACTGAAAAAGGCCAATTAAACAAATACCGCCTATTATACCGACGGAAAATGGGCTATAAGTAATAAACAAAAAGCGCTGAGGTTTGCTCAGCAATTATAAAATACTTTTCAACCCAATGGTAACTGTACAGTTTTCTGTTTGTCGTATTAACTGACGCCAAGCCGAGAATATAGTTTTTAGCTTTTATCTGCTAGCAAATATAAATACGTGTCAAGTTGAGTTTTAGGATTATACCACGTTTATCCACGACATCGAGCGATTTGACTCTGTTTGTTTGTGCGCTGTGACGTTTTACGTCCATGGTGATTTGATCTAGACTTAAAATAATATAAAGCACTGTGTAACTGTTTTCTTTTATTTAGCACATCCACTGCCTAGCCGCCAAATCAGCGTTTTAATAACTTACCAATTGTTTTAAGATGTAACATAACCTCAATACCTACTCAACTTTTTTTTTTCAGAAACCCGACAATTTATCATTTTGAATTTAATCTTGTTATAAAGCATGATACTACCTTTTTTTATGTCTAATTTTCACTACTATACATTGTCAAAACTTGCCCAATCTTCTTTATTACTGGACATAAAAATGGAAGATCAAGCTGAATGAGTCAAAATCAATCCACATTAACTTCACAAACAATCGGTACGCAAGTGCTTTATGCTAAAACATCCAAATACCTTGGCATAACTCTCGACGCCAAGCTGCGATGGAAAGCTTATGTCAAAAAAGACAGGAACTCGACATACCCTATAAAAGCATGTATTGGTTACTCGGAAAGAAATGCTGTTTATCAATACATAATAAGATAACACTTTACAAGCATATTTTGATGACAATTTGGACACATGGTATCCAACTTTGGGGCTGTACTAAACGGAGCAACATCAAAATAATACAACAATTCCAAAATAAAGTTGAGTTTCATATACACCGAGCATTCTGAATCATTTTTGACAAACTTTGTTCGTAAACACCTTGATGAAAAAACATCATGCATCGAAATATTTCTTGACCTGGCTGAATTCTTTAATACAGTGTCAATTTCCTGTTTTTTATAAAAACATAACGAATGTATTCGCAGTTATTATACCCGGTTCAAAACATTGGACTAGCTCTAACTTCTGCACAAGTTCATGACTAAGCTATCGGTGTATCTTTTGATAATGCAGACATTAAATATGCAGGCATTATAAACCACGCATGGAACGAAACACCCAACCTGGAGTGGCAATATTTCGTCGATAATTCTAAATCTTTTTTTACATTAGTGTCACTAAAATGATTTTAGCACATTTACTTGAATTTTACAAAAGATGAAAAAATTACCATACCCACCCTATCTCCAAAATTATTGACAAACGTACCTATTTTTGAAAAAATATACAGTCAAAAGTGAATTACTTTAAAAATTGGAAAACCTAAAAGTCCTGTAAAAAAAATTATGATACGTCATTTGCGTACTGTTAGGATGGCGATCCGTGGGTCCTTTTAAAAAAAAACACTTATTGCTGCTAAAAGAATATTTAATTAACAGAGGTTACACTAGGACACACTGGTTACAACAACTGAACTCTCGACACGGAATGTACAATATGTATTACGAAAATGGCTATGACTGTCTGTCTGAGCACATGGAAAATGCCTTTTTATAATATTTGTAACAATATGGAAGCGGCGGGGTTTTTAACATAGTCAGCATTTGATGCGTTACAAAGTCCGTTTATAACATCTCCCCCCTTTAGACTGAGCTTTATTTAATTTATTTTAATTAAAAATAAGCGAAGGAATAGTAAAATGAAAAGTAAATTAGTAAATAAAACTCAGTTACGTTACAGAGTGTGTCTTAACTAATTACAAAGTATGCTTAAATTTTAATACTTATTTAAGATACTATAATTATTAATTATTGAACCCAAAAATAGAAATTGAAACTTATATTTAAAATGAAAGTTAAAAAAAAGAATATTAAAAGTTACTGATATTTCTATTTGATTTCTTTAAACCGGACAAGGCTTGATTTTTACCAATTTCTATATTTGGAAGACTTTTTACAGATTTGTTATCATTTTCTAAAACATCAGAAATTTCAGTAAGTATGTTCTATGGATGAGTGAACATTATGGTTTTTCCTCGTTTCCTTAGTATTATAGCATTGGTTATAAATCTGAATACAACAAAATAAATTTCTAAAACTGAAACATTTGGTACACAGTTTATAAATAATAAAAAGAACGATTGCTGATATTATAACATAAGTCAGCCCGGAATAATAATTACCGTATTTAACAATATGGGACTGATTTTCGCTATTGCGAATTTCGGTTTCTAAATTTTCCAATTTGTGTGAAGCCAATTTCAATGACTCTAAATCAATATTTGATAAGCTAATTGGATTGATAGAATGAGTACTTTCATTCAGAATATTATACTTGCAACAATCATCCAAGGTCAGATCAAAATTCAGAATTATCTGACTCGGTACAGTAGATTTATACACATTTGAGGGATGAAATTGCAATGTTTGAAAATATGCTACACAATTATTTTCTAAAGATAAAATTCCTGTTCCATGTAAAATATAATCAGTAATGTTATTGTTACATTTCACAGTTAATTTATTAGGTTTAGATTGTACATAAATATATCTGTTGTTATTTAATTTTTGCCAAACATTTATATCACCATAAATAACTTTGGAGTCACAAATCTCAGGAAGTGATAAGGTGATTTCGGTTAGTAACTTAGACTCACATGAGGGATTGTTAATCGTTGACAATATTGATGGTGAAGGACATAAAATATAATCACTATTGACATGCTTACATTCACTTATGCTATCTGATAAGACGTAAGATAATCTGTCATCCGTTACTGCTACATATAACTTTGAAGGACGAATTAAAACATAAGTTAAATATTGATTTGTATCGCGTGGAGTAGGTAGCGGTAAATTCTTGTATAGGTTGAACTTTATAGGATACATTAATGGTACTTGTATGATAAACATTAGTTTGTTATTATAATAATATACAGTTAGTTCGGATAAGTCGATTATAGTGTGAATGTTTTGCAATGTTAGCGGAACCGGGAACTCGCTGGTTCTCTTTAGTTGACTGTTATTCGATAACTCATTATATAATTTCTTGGGAGTTATGACGTATGGGTGTAAAATATTAGCTTTAGCGAATAAAATTGAGTTAAGTATTGTGTCTAAAATATTGGAAATTGACAGTAATGAGCCTTCAATAATATTAAACATAGAATTGATTTTTTCTAAGTTCAATATGTTGTTATTTGTCTTAGAACTACTTGCAAATATATAATTAAGTTTTTCAATCTGCCTATTGAGTAAAATTTCATTATTATTTAATTTTTGGATAGAAACATTAAAACTATTTATCGCAGAACGCACAACATGTATGTTATCTTTCATTAAAGAATAAATATGTTGCTCATTTTGTTGACAAGTGCTAACAGCTTCGTCGTATTTTCTCGCGTCGTCAGCATCTAATGTTCCGAAAAGGAATTTTAAAATTTCGCCTCCAAATTCAAGAGCGCGTTTTTGACGATTATCGGAAATAAGATGCGACAAAGGTTAATAGTATCCTTACACTCTAAATTAATGTTAGGTAAATTACGAGCTTTTTCACAAAAATATGATATGTTTTCAATAGACTTTTCTATATTTTCCATATAAGGTCTAATAGGAATAATGTCTACATATGTGATAACATTCCAGTTATCGTTTTGGAAATAGACTATTGATGTTGGGTCAAAATAGATTCCTGCACTATGTTCTATGGTTTCAATTGGCTCGGACAAACTTGAACACACGAAACATCTGAAACAAATATTCACGCTGGTTTAATTTCGTTAATATGATATTTTACATGTTTTCTATTGACGCATAGAGTGACGTTATTTTTACCGTGTGTTTTTAAAATCTTAAATGGTCCCTTCCACACAGGGGACAGAGCCTTACGGAGCCTGTGATGGTGTTTTAAATAAACTAAATCACCGGTTTTATATGTTTTTTCTCGGGCTGTCGAATCATAATATGTTTTTGAGGATTCTTTACTTTTATTCATATTTTCAATAGCTTTTTCGCGGGAGTATCTCATCCTATATTGTAAAGCACGAATGTATTCCTGATAGGTAACGTTATTATTCAACTCGTAAACACTACTGGGAATTGACGGCTTATAACCGTATAGAAGTTCGAAAGGCGAGAATTCGGTAGTGCAATGAGGGGTTGTATTATATGACAGAATCGCTGTTGCTAGATAGCAATGCCAGTCGTTTTGATTTTCGTTAACAAAAGACCTTAAGTACTCCTTAAGAGTGGCATGGCTTCTTTCCAGTGCGCCATTCGTTTGAGGATGATATGGAGTAGAAAATAGATTTTTTATTTTAAGAATTTCAGTTAACTGCCTAAATTAATCTGACGTAAAGGTTGTACCTTGATCCGTCAAAAACATTTTGGGAAAACCAAATAACGAAAAGAAATGTACGAGGCTGCGTGCAACTTCATCAGTCGTACAGGTTATCATAGAATAGACACATGAAAATTTTGTTAAATCATCCTGAAGCGTTAAAATATATTTAAATTTCTGAAGGCCTGCCTCTGGCAAAGGACCAACGATATCGAGGGCTAATCTTTCAAAGGGCCTAGTACTCGTTGATGTTATTACCATAGGTGCTTTATTTGATGCTCTTAAAGGTTTATTTACTTGGCATAACTTACAGTCTTTAACAAATCGTTCAATATCTGAACGCATTCCTTTCCAATAGTATGAGGCTTTGATTCTACTTAACATGCGTTTAACGCCTGGATGACCCGCTATAGTCGTCCCGTGATTTTCTTTAAGGATATTACCGATCTCGGCAGGAGTTGGATAAAGTATTTGATTTTTATAAATATGGATCTCAATTTTAGTGCCATGAAAAATGTAAGAGATTATATTATATATTTTAACGTAAACTAGTTTAGAAAATGGTTCAGAAAAATCAGGCAAAGCTAACTCCCTTTCATAATCATTTTTAGAAATAATATCATCACGTAATTTAAGTAGTAAGTTATAAATAGTTTTATAAGTTGTTTCATCGAAATGATGGACTTTAGTGTATAAGAAATAAAGTATCTTATTGTTTTTACAGACAACCGTTTGTGAGGTGTCAGGTTCGCGTTCGCCTGCGCGATATTCCTGTGGGTTGTCAAGCATCGCCAATAATTGCTCAGTATGCGGCATTGAGTTATCTAGATCTAAAGAAACTGGACAGGCGATACACTTTTGTTTTGCTTTGTGTAAACTCTCGTTATGTTCTACGATTTTCGTGTCGCAAACCGAAATGGTTTTTTTGGTGAATTGGTTTTTTAAGTATTCCTCATACGTAGTCGAGTTGATGTTGGAACTTCGGGTAGTCACAGCATTGACTGGGTAACGCGATAACGCATCAGCGTTACTATTAACTCGGCCGGGTTTATACACAATCTCATACTCGTATTCTTCGAGTTTTAGTCGCCATCTTAACAAACGGCCACCCGGATCTTTAGCGTTAAATAACCACGTTAAAGGGCGATGATCAGTAACGATTTTAAATTTATAACCGTAAAGATAGGGCCTAAATGTGTTAACGGCGAAAAGTATAGCGAGGAGCTCTTTCTCAGTTGTTGAATAATTACCTTCTTGTTTATTTAAGGTGCGAGACGCATATGCTATGGGCTTATCTTTGCCTATCTCACCCTGTGATAAAACTGCTCCGACGGCATAATTTGAAGAATCCGTCGTCACAATAAAAGGTTGGGAAAAATCTGGATATTGTAATAAAGGAGCTGAGATGAGCTTTTCTTTAAGCATGTTGAAAGCTTGCTCTTGTTCATGAGACCAATGAAAATTAACATCTTTCTTTAGTAAAGATGTGAGAGGTTTAGTTATATAAGAGAAATTCTCGATAAAGCGACGATAATAACCCGTTAATCCAAGGAAAGATTTTACATCTTTCGGGGTTTTCGGTGTGGGGAATTTAGATATAGCCTTTACCTTATCTGGATTAGGCGAAACACCGTTGTCTGTAATAACATGCCCTAAATAAGCCACTTCTCGTCTTAAAAATTCACACTTATCGGGCTGTAATTTTAAGTTTGCCTCTCTAAGTTTAGAAAATACAGATTCCAATTTCTGTATGTGAGTTTCAAGGTTATGTGAGTAAATTATACAATCATCAAGATATATGTAACAATGAAGACCTTGAAGTCCCGAGAGGACAATATTCATCATTTTTTGAAATGTCGCCGGAGCATTTTTGAGCCCGAACGGCATTCTTGTAAATTCAAATTGACCTGATATACTGTTGGTCGTTACGCTGAAGGCTGTTTTTTCTATATCTTTAGGATGTAATAAGACTTGGTGGAAACCTGAAGATAAATCAAGAGTACTGAAATATTTTGAATGACCTAATTGATCCAAGATGTCAGTTATAAGAGGAAGAGGATAAACCTCGGATACAGTAACGTCGTTCAAGCGTCGATAGTCAATTACAATCCGCCACTTTTGTTTACCTGATGCATCTATTTTTTTCGGAACCACCCACACAGGCGCATTCCAAGGAGAAGTTGAGGGGCGAATAATGTTTTGATCGAGCATTTTTGTAATTTGTTTTTCGACTTCGTTTTTATGCACTTCAGGGAAACGATACGATTTAACGTGAATTGGAGTGGCATCCCCAGTATTAATTGAATGTTTAATTACGTCTGTATGAGTTAAGTTTTCGCCGGTCAGTTTTTGAGAAATCTAATTGGTGAATAAATTCCTTATGAGTGTTATCTAATTTAGAAGGCAGTTGGTCAAGTGGAGTTAACTTGACTTCGTAGTTGTCAATTGGGACCTCATATTCCGTGGTGTTTAGAATAGAGACATTAACTCTATTATTAGGTTTTAAGCTCACTATGTAGTTTGCTAAGAAAACACCGTCACGAATTTCATGATCTAAGATCAAACCTTCTTTTATATTAGCAAGCTCGGAGAGATTGGAAACAGGACACTCAATGACGGTTTCTGACCGCGGGGGTATAACATATGATGGCTTACTAAGAGAAATAGGTATTTTTTAATTTTCTAAATTAAGAGTATTGGTAGAGTAATGAATATCTATTTTAAAATGTTGGATAAAATTACTACCGATAATACCATCGTAATTTAAGTTGATTGCATTGTTAATAGTATGAAATAAATACTCGAACATTATCTTATTTTGAAAAATAAGATAATGTTAAATGTTCGTCAAATGACGAAATGCCATGTTCAAAAATTAGTTTAATGGTCCCAAGGGATTCGCAATATGAGTCATTATCGCTTAAACCTCTAAGTTTTATAATTTCGGGGCCCAACACTGGTTTATTATGTAAACTTGAAAGTTTAACAATAGAAACTGAAGAACCAGTGTCAATTAGAAAGCATAAAGGCTTGTTATTATAATTTGTTTTAAGATAGACGTGAGGTAAGGAAACTTTATAATTTATATTAAGCGTTTGCTCACGTGTTAGAGAAAATGTGGGAACACATTGTTTAGAATTTTGCGTGTCATTTTTATGATTTGAAGGTTCCGGTAGACACGAAACCGCAACCTTATTTAATTTAAATTATCGGAATTATTAATGTCTATTTGATGCACATTAGAGCGATTATCACTGTTATTCGGTGCACTTGCACTTGATGGTGTAGAATTACTAGCCTGTGAGTTCTTTGCCTTAAGTTTCCGACACTCGCTTATCAAATGACCGCGTTTTTTGCAATATTTGCATGATTTCTCGGGGTCAAACTTGGAAGTAGTAGTATTATGGGAATTATTTGATGAATTTACATGATGCAAATTTGGAGGAGACCGCTTATTTTTATAACATTCGGATGCGATATGACCACTTTTGTTGCAATGTGTGCATTGTTTATTAGAACGCGTGGTTAATTTAGATAAATTAAATATTTTTTCCTCTTCAATGGCATGCGTTATTGCTTCGGATAATGACTTAGGATTCCTACACCGTACTATGTGCGAAAAATTGGAGTTCAACCCTAACAAGAAAGTATTGAGGGCGAGATCTTCCATAGCGGCTAATCGACCTATAAGTTCTTTATCATTATCGCAGCTATAATGGATGTCAGATTGCAATCTTGTTAAACATGATTCTACACGCACAGCATACTGCATCGCGTCTTCAGAAGGCAATTGCTTGCATTGTTGTAAATTAACTAATAAATGTGTGGAGTGTTTTTTCTCCCCAAAAGTAGTTTTAAGGAACTGTTTGATATCAGCCCAATCGTCAAATTTCTTTAAACAAGCTGCTAACTGAGCTTTGCCTTCTAACTGCGAGATGATGTATTTACATAAAAAGTTCTGTTGTTCTGTAGTTGCTAAAGATATCGCACTCTCGCAGTTTGTTAAAAATGCGGGTAAATACTCGCGATCCCCGTTATAGGGTTTAATGAATTTAGTGAGAACATTGAGGGTGATTTTGTCCGACATTTTAGTTTTATGTTTTACGGGAATGTTCTCCGATTCTGAACTGGATGAAGATGCGATTTCCGCTGATTTTTCTGTCTTTAAAGGCATTAAAATAACAATACGATTATTATTTAGAGCACTTACAGAACATCAGATAAAAACAAAAAGCGTGCACAATAAAATTTCTAAATTAGTTTTGATTTAATAAAATACGAGTGATTTGGATATGGATTTAGGAAACGGCACTTCACTTCACTAAAGCACTTTTATAATATTTGAAAAACTCACATTAGCAGATGTACAGCAGTCGCACACGTGAACATTCTGGAAAGGTGACGTCACGAAGCACGCGGCGCCAGCGCCTGGCGACCCAGAGAGTCGTATTGCAGGCAGTTGCTGCACGTGATGCGCTCAGAACACGTGGCTGATAATGGATGGAGAGACAGCCACAAATCCCATGCGTGAGATGTTGATGCAGTACAGAGATCTTGTGATGACCTGGTGATGCGGGCTCACACTCGAAAGTGGAGGCTGACCGTCGACCACGTGGTAGCAGATGTGTTCGGGGGTGATGCGGGCTCACGCTACACAGCGGAGGCTTATCGTCGATCACAGCAGCGGCAGCGCGGACTTTGGCTTTTAGGGAGCCTAAGATTTACCGTCGACCACGACACAAAGGACTTTAGACCACGGAGCAAACAACAATGGTGCAGACACGTGGAAATATTCGCGACGCCTACACCTATTGGATCCCAGTACTTAACGATTTTCCTGGGATCCCACTTCTGACACCAAGTTGTTAGGATGGCGATCCGTGGGTCCTTTTAAAAAAAAACACTTATTGCTGCTAAAAGAATATTTAATTAACAGAGGTTACACTAGGACACACTGGTTACAACAACTGAACTCTCGACACGGAATGTACAATATGTATTACGAAAATGGCTATGACTGTCTGTCTGAGCACATGGAAAATGCCTTTTTATAATATTTGTAACAATATGGAAGCGGCGGGGTTTTTAACATAGTCAGCATTTGATGCGTTACAAAGTCCGTTTATAACAGTACGTAGCTCCTGATGGGAAATTTAAGGCCGCTACAATCATGGTACCATTGTTTATCTCCAATGTGTAAAACCACAAATGAAAGCGACATTAGGACATATATCAAAAACAGCACACAAGAAGACGTCACTCTGTTTAAAATTAACGGGAAAACAGAAAAGCGGTACAACTCTTTTAAATTATATGTTCCCAAAACGAAACTACACAAAACTACAAAAAAACAACTACAAAAAATTGGGGATCTTAGCAAAGGTGAGACGGTATTTCACGCCGGAACAGCTGCTCAACCTCTATCAAGCGCAAGTTCGATCGTGTATAGAGTACTGCTCTCATCTTTGGGACGGGTCAGCCAAATACCAGCTAGATGCACTAGAGTTTATTAAAAAGCGTGCCAAGAAGATCACAGGCAATGATGCTCTTGTGAAGTCAAAACTCCAAAGTCTTGAGCATCGACGCCGAGTTGCTAGCCTGTCTGTTTTCTATCGTTTACACTTCGGGGAGTGTGCTCTAGAGTTACACAATTTAATTCCGCCAAGTCCGTTCCATCATCGGACCACAAGACGTACGGCGTTGCGCCACCGGTACATGGTGGACATCCCACCTATACGTACAAAGCGTTTTGGGAGTACATTCATTATGCGTACAGCTAAGGAATGGAATTCCCTGCCGGAGTCTGTATTTCCTGATAGCTATAACCTAGGGGTCTTTAAGTGAAGAGTGAATAGATTGCTTCTAGGCAAGCGTGCTCCATCGTCGGCCACATCATCGCTTACCATCAGGTGAGATTGTGGTCAATCGCGAGCCTATCAATTATAAAAAAAACTACTGAGGTGTCAAGGGACACCCGGATGGAACGAAGTTCCGTTCTGGCTTGCTTTCTATAAGAGAGAGAGAGACAGACAGAGAAACATGCGCACGCCGCACGGCTTACAATAGCTTACTACAGCAAAAAGTATCGTTACAACTTTTCGTAAGATTTTTTTCCGTCTAGCCAATACAAGATAACTAAAAAATACTATCCCATTTTATGTACATTTTGACAGCACTATTTCAACATCTTCGAAACCATGAAAACGACACTCATGACGAAAAAGTTGATAATTTGTGACAGCCGCCATCTTAGATTTACATTTTGACAGCACTATCGGCTTCAACAACCTCAAAAACCATGAAAAAAACACCCATATCGAAAAAGTTGATAATTTATTGCAGCCGCCATATTAGATTTACATTTTGACAGTACAATCGGTTTCAACACCCTCGAAAACCACGAAAACAACACCCATGACGAAACAGTTGATAATTTCTTGCAGCCGCCATCTTGGATTTACATTCTGACAATACTATCGGTTTCAACACCCTTGAAAACCATGAAAACGACACCCATGACGAGAAATTTAATATTTTTTTGCAGCCGCCATCTTGGATTTATATTTTGACAGTACTATCGGTTTCAACACCCTCGAAAACCATGAAAACGACACCCATGACGGAAAATTTGATAATTTCTTGCAGCCACCATCTTGGATTTATATTTTGACAGTACTATCGGTTTCAAAACCCTCGAAAACCATGAAAACGACACCCATGACGGGAAAGTTAATAATTTCTTGCAGCCGCCATCTTGGATTTACATTCTGACAATACTATCGGTTTCAACACCCTTGAAAACCATGAAAACGACACCCATGACGAAAAATTTGATAATTTCTTGCAGCCGCCATCTTGGATTTATATTTTGACAGTACTATCGGTTTCAACACCCTCGAAAACCATGAAAACGACACCCATGACGGAAAAGTTAATAATTTGTTGCAGCCGCCATCTTGGATTTATATTTTGACAGTACTATCTGTTTCAACACCCTCGAAAACCATGAAAACGACACCCATGACGGAAAAGTTAACAATTTCTTGCAGCCGCCATCTTGGATTTACATTTTGACAGTACTATCGGTTTCAACACCCTCGAAAACCATGAAAACGACACCCATGACGAAAAAGTTCATAATTTCTCGCAACCGCCATCTTGGATTTACATTTTGACAGTACTATCGGTTTCCACGCCCTCGAAAACCATAAAAACGACACCCATGACAAAAAAGTTGATAATTTCTTGCAGCCGCCATCTTGGATGTACATTTTGACCGTACCATCGGTTTCAACACCTTCAAAAATCATGAAAACGACACCCATGACGAAAAATTTGATAATTTCTTGCAGCCGCCATCTTGGATTTATATTTTGACAGTCCCATCGGTTTCAACACCCTCGAAAACCATGAAAACGACACCCATGACGAAAAAGTTGATAATTTCTTGCAGCCGCCATCTTGGATTTATATTTTGGCAGTACCATCGGTTTCAACACCCTCGAAAACCATGAAAACAACACCCATGACGGAAAATTTGATAATTTCTTGCAGCCGCCATTTTGGCTTTATATTTTGACAGTAGGTACCATCGGTTTCAACACCCTCGAAAACCATGAAAACGACACCCATGACGGAAAAGTTAATAATTTCTTGCAGCCGCCATCTTGGATTTATATTTTGACAGTACTATCGGTTTCAACACCCTCGAAAACCATGAAAACGACACCCATGACGGAAAAGTTAACAATTTCTTGCAGCCGCCATCTTGGATTTATATTTTGACAGTACTATCGGTTTCAACACCCTCGAAAACCATGAAAACGACACCCATGACGGAAAGTTAACAATTTCTTGCAGCCGCCATCTTGTATTTACATTTTGACAGTACTATCGGTTTCAACACCCTCGAAAACCATGAAAACGACACCCATGACGAAAAAGTTGATAATTTCTTGCAGCCGCCATCTTGGATTTACATTTTGACAGTACTATCGGTTTCCACGCCCTCGAAAACCATAAAAACGACACCCATGACGAAAAAGTTGATAATTTCTTGCAGCCGCCATCTTGGATTTATATTTTGACAGTACCATCGGTTTCAACACCCTCGAAAACCATGAAAACGACACCCATGACGAAAAAGTTGATAATTTCTTGCAGCCGCCATCTTGGATTTATATTTTGACAGTACCATCGGTTTCAACACCCTCGAAAACCATGAAAACGACACCCATGACGGAAAATTTGATAATTTCTTGCAGCCGCCATTTTGGCTTTATATTTTGACAGTACCATCGGTTTCAACACCCTCGAAAACCATGAAAACGACACCCATGACGGAAAAGTTAATAATTTCTTGCAGCCGCCATCTTGGATTTATATTTTGACAGTACCATCGGTTTCATTCAACACCCTCGAAAACCATGAAAACGACACCCATGACGGAAAATTTGATAATTTCTTGCAGTCGCCATTTTGGATTTATATTTTGACAGTACCATCGGTTTCAACACCCTCGAAAACCATGAAAACGACACCCATGACGAAAAATTTGATAATTTCTTGCAGCCGCCATCTTGGATTTATATTTTGACAGTACCATCGGTTTCAACACCCTCGAAAACCATGAAAACGACACCCATGACGAAAAAGTTGACAATTTCTTGCAGCCGCCATCTTGGATTTATATTTTGACAGTAAAAGTGTCGGTAAAATTTTTCGTGAGAATTTTTTCCGTCTAGCCCCCTTTCACAACGCGCGATAAGGAACTTCGTTCCAAAAAAAAAAAAAAACTAGAACTATTTCTAGATAACAAGTTGTGGCCCGACGGAATTACTTTTAGACGTTTTGTGAATGAAACTTACAAAACGAAGCCTGGCATAATTAAGCAAACATTGACACAATAATAATGTATAGCAACGATTATCAAATATGTAAGTTTGTAAGTTTTAACTGCAAATCGGTGAAGCGGTCGGTTGAAGCAGTTAATTTTCTGTGTCAATCAACGGACATAGTGGCTCTGCAGGAAACATGGCTCCTTCCGCATGATATACCCTATCTTGGGCAAATTCATAAGGATTTCGAGTACACAGGAAAGTCAGCTGTTGACACCTCAGCAGGAATACTGAGAGGGCGTCCGTATGGTGGTGTTGCGATCCTGTGGCGTAAGCGAGCCTTTGAATCAGTAACGGTGCTTAGCAGCATTAGTGCGCGTTTAACGGCGGTTAAAGTTTCGCTCGGAGACAGATGCATAATAGTGTTCAGTGTATATATGCCGACTGACTCGAGTGAGAATCTGGCAGAATTCACAGAATGCTCAAGTGAAGTGAGTGCAATTGTCGAAGCTAATAACGTTGAAACGGTGTACATACTTGGCGATTTCAACGCACACCCCGGTGAGTCTTTTTGTTGTGAACTGTTGCAATTCTGTAATGAACAAAGTGGAGGTGTGCGGACATTGAAAAATTGATGGCTTGACCATTGTATAGTAACACAATCTGCCTGGTTAACGGTTACTGAGATAGGTATAGTGCAAGATATTTTTTGGTCTGATCATTGCCCTATATTTGTTAAGTGTAGGTTGGATAGGATTGAACCTAAGTTAGTCGATCATAAACCATCACATAACAGAGTAATTTGGGGAGAGAGGGACAGCGATCAAATAAGCGTATACTATGAATTATGTAATAGTAAATTAAAATTAATTGATTACCCTCAGGAATTTGGTTTATGCAGTAATGGACACTGTAGCAATGCTGAACATAGGCAAATTCTTGACAAAATGTATGAAAGTATTGTCACCACTTTGTCAGTAGCTGCGGTACAGAGCCAAGTGGAAACTCGGCCTCGTAGGCATGTTGGTCGTGTTGTCGGGTGGAATAAGCACGTACGCGCCGCACACGCGACGGCGAGGCTTAAATTTCAGCTTTGGGTGTGGCACAATAAACCAACTTCTGGTGATGTCTACAATGACATGTGTCTCACACGAAAGATATTTAAAAGTAGGTTGGTGTGGTGTCAGACTCATCAAGAACAAATTAAGCTTGATATTTTAACTTCTCTCCGCAAGGCCAACAATTTTCAAAAGTTCTGGAAGGCCACTAAAAAACTAGATGTTAGGCCTGGCCTTCCCGTCAGTGTCGGTGGTGCTGATCAGCCCGACAGCATCGCCAACATGTTTATGGACCACTTCAAAGTGGATTCACTGCTCGGCTCATCGTTGCGAGTGCTCGATGACGGATGCTGTCGTGACTCGGATCTGGTCCGGTTTTCGGCCAAGCAAGTGTCGACCACGATTGAAAAAATGACGAGAGGGAAGTCTCCCGGTCACGACGGTTTAAGCATTGAGCACTTGCAACATGCTGGTCCTCACATAGCTAGAGTGCTCGCTATGTTTTACTCGTTGTGTATGTGTCACTCGTACCTCCCTTGTGATCTCATGCGAACTATTGTCGTTCCTAATATAAAGAATAAAACGGGTGACGTTGCTAATAAGTGTAACTATCGGCCCATCTCCCTGGCTACTATAATCGCGAGGGTGCTCGACAGCCAGCTGGATGCTCGATTAGATGGCTTACTCAAATTACATGATGCACAGTTTGGATTTCGTCGTGACCTTGGTACTGAAAGTGCGATTCTCGGCCTCAAACATACGGTACAATATTATGCGAAACGTCAGACACCAGTTTATGCTTGCTTTTTAGATCTCTCCCGTGCCTTTGACCTTGTTTCTTACGACGTTATGTGGGAAAAGCTACGGGAGAGAGGAGTGCCGGCGGAGCTGTTGCGTATCTTCCAGTATTGGTATTATAACCAGAAAAATTGTGTAAGATGGGCCGATAGGTTGTCTGTGTCTTACGGACTAGAGTGCGGGGTTAGACAGGGGGGGATAACATCACCAAAGTTGTTTAACCTGTATATTAACGATCTAATCGTTGAGCTCAGTAGCAAGAAAATCGGGTGTCGCATTGATGACAAGAGTGTCAATAACATCAGTTATGCTGACGATATGGTGCTACTGAGCCCAACGGTTAGGGCACTAAGAGAGCTGTTAAGTTGCTGTGAAAGCTATGCTCGGGAGCATGGCCTTATTTATAATGTCAAAAAAAGCGAGTTCATGGTCTTTAGGGCTATCGGTGGTAAATGTCCTGAGTATGTTCCCCCCATTAAACTTAATGGGAAGGATATAGTGCAAGTAAGCAAGTTTAAGTACTTGGGGCATTACGTCACCGACGACCTTAATGACCAAGAGGATATTGAGAGGGAACGTAGGGCGCTGGCAGTCCGATGTAATATGTTGGCTCGCAGGTTTGCGCGGTGTAGTGGATAAGTTAAAATAACACTATTTAAAGCCTACTGTCAAGTGTTTTACACGTGCAGCCTGTGGACTAACTATACTCAGTGGACTATCAGTGCCTTGCGGGTCCAATATAATAACGGCTTCAGGATGTTGATGGGGCTGCCCCGCTTCTGCAGTGCATCAGGTATGTTTGCAGAGGCGCACGTCGATGGCTTCCACGCCATCGTTAGACAGAAATCAGCCTCTCTGCTCTGCAGAGTGCGGGCTAGCTCCAACTCCATCCTGAAGACCATAGCGGACAGGTACGATTCTCCTTTGTTAGGTGATGTTGTTCACCGATGTTTTAGGAACAACCACCTTGTTTTAAAATAATATATCATTAAGGTTACTAACATAGGTTATAAGTTTTCTCTCAATTGTTTACTAACCCATATGGATGTCACTTATCCGAATTAAAGATTATTTTATTTTTTATTTTATTTATTTTGCGTTTAAGTTCAACTCGTACTTGGTCGGATTTCAAGCAGATGCTTACAATTTGATCAGTTGCCATAAACTGAACGATGTTCATGATGGAGTTTTTAATAATTAATATTTTATGTGGATCACTAATTCTGTAGATCAACTGAGTGATTTTAAAGCTAGTAGTAAATATAGTTTAATGACCACTGACGTAAGAACCCGTAAGATCTAAATCACGAGCAATACCAGTGATGGCCGGACGGACATTGCTGACCGCTACTAATCCACCGTCCTCCGGCATTGTCCAGGTCCCAGCTCGTTCTATTGTTTATTCATTTGCTACAGCAACACTACTCACCAAGTATAAGTGCACAGAAGCCATACTCTATTAACTACATCCCAAGCAATGCTACTACGACTATTAAAAACGAAATCGGAAACACGCAGGATTATCATAATTATATTTCGTTCCTCTTACAACTATTAACTGAGTTTAACTATTCACTGTAGCTGGACTAAGCCAACTTCTTTGTAAGGTTTATAATAAAATTAGAGAAATTGGTGTCTTTAGTTATATTTTCAAGAGTAATTTTCTAGTTCTTCGATGTTGTGCTAAGACTGTCTTTTTCTTCTTGCAAGCTAGTGATGACATCGGCATCATGTTCAGTTCACAAAATGTCATTACGAAAAAACTTGACTTGGCTTAGCAGGTAAACTTATTGAGCTGTCTCGTCACAAGTGGTCCTTTTTCGTGTTCTGTTATTGTGTCGCTGCCTCCCTGGACACAGTGCTAAGTAACCACGTAGTCTGTTTGTAATAAAATAAAAGTTGTAAAGTACTAAACATTGTTTTATTGTAGTCGGCTCTGGTGGATCCGCGGTCCTTACATTATGTACAGTGCTTTCAGTTGTTTACGCTCTGAGAGTGAAATGTTTAAACAACACTAATGTAACACTCGTTTTAAAAGATCTAAAAAAAAAAGAATTGTAGTGTAATAAAACTGCTCACTTCAGTAGAAAATAATATTTATTACTCACTTATTTGGATTGTCTAGAAGTCAGTGAGTCAGAAAAGTGATGCTAGCTGCACATTCCAAGGCCTAGATATCATGGAGAAGAATGTGCAAGAAACTCCATGGACACTCTTTATAAAATTATGTCATTACAATTATTTTCTTAACATTATAATAGTGCAATAGACGAATTGTGCGTCTTACCTCAACGGCCTTCGGATCAAAACTGACTCACGCCATTACACCACATCCCCCACTTTCCACAGATAACCTCAAATACGTTCCGGTATTGTCAGCACAATTAGTCGATTGCAATAAATAATCGAATATAAAATAGCTTTAATAATATTTTGGTTACAAAAAACAATCAAAACCTAACAGTAGATTGTACTTACTCACGAAACAGAGCACAATTCCACAGATTACAAAAATCATAATCGTCTTCAATGTGTGCGACTGTGCGTGTACCCAGTTACTGGTTGTAGAGGCCAAATATGCAGTCACACCGTGGAGAGTACTGGGCATTCATCTGTATCCGGTTAAACCGGAAGCTGACCAAAACATAGTTGGAGAATGGCAGATAGATGATAATGAGTTGGTTTCTAATTGAGCGATACTAACAAAATTATAATAATAATTTTAATTACCCCATCGCCGTATCTCTACGTTGACGTCGTGGTGGGGCTTACGCGCTCCAGTAAACTCTAGGTCTGTGCCGGTAAAGTTTGCTTTGCCGTAACATGCCTAGGGTGAAGGGCCAGGCTAAGAGAGATACAATCCGCAGAGCAGTTTTGTGACGAACTGATTGGCATTAGCGACCCCACGGACGCGATTTCGGCCATAGTGAATACTGATGAGGAATAGAGCCCCTACCTCCCTCTTGCCTTTATTGGCTGGCTTGAGTGGAAATTCGCAAGAGCAATCGTGCTCTGGGAAGGATGTATAATCCAGTAAGGTGTTGGTAGGGACCATACTTACTGGATTGTCCTGATAGCCGTGGTATACCTTTCCACTCCTTAAGTACATCAAGATAATTACCTGTTGCCCTCTTTTTGCTACGTCACTTTAATAATAATAATAACTCTTTATTGTCAGGCAACTAAGGCCCATAGATAAAGTACACAAATAATAATCTTACAAAATAATATACTAATACATATTAAAAAACAAAACTAATCTATGCACTATTCTATACTACTACTACTGTACTTTGTACTAGCGACCGTTTTTGGGGGCCCATTTGTTGAGTGTACAAGTCAACCCCTGTCTTTTTATCGATGGATATTAATAACATTTTTCAGGCAGGGGCCGTAGTTTTAATATAGTTTCTGGTTACCAGTCCATTTAAGACCCCAAAAACCATAGTCTTATAACTTAGTTTTTCATATGTCGCAATAGTTTCCCACCAACCGGGAGTTGTCCTAAGATGCACTAGTATAGTGCGTACAAGAATAATTATCGATTGATACCATGTTCCATTTGGTTCTCAACCGGGCTGGGGCTGCGCTCAAGCGGCTCCTGCCCAACCTTGGGGGTCCAGATGCCTCCTGCCGGAGGCTCTACGCGGGGATCGTTCGGTCTATGGCCCTCTACGGGGCGCCGGTGTGGGCGCCGTCGCTGAAAAAGCAACCGGCGTCCATGCTGAACGCCTGCCAGAGGGTCATGGCAATAAGAATGGTGCGGGGATACTGCACGGTCTCCCGCGAAGCGGCGAGCCTTCTGGCTGGCCTACCACCGTGGGATCTGGAGGCAACAGTCCTTGCACACATGCACGATATGCGCGTGGAGATGCAACGCCGGGGTGAAAGTCCGCTGCCGCGACAGGTCACGGCATGGCGGACAGAGCTCCGGCGGGATCTCATGGTGAAGTGGCGTCAGCGACTATCGCAACCCCGTCATGGGCACGCCACAATCATGGCGGTAAGTCCCCTCTTTGAGGCGTGGCTGGAAAGACCTCACGGCGTCCTTACCTTCCGCATGACGCAGGTCCTCACCGGACATGGTTCGTTCGGGAGTTTCCTGCACCGGATTCGTGCGGAAGTGACGCCCGGGTGTCGTCACTGTGCGGAATGCCCGGAGGACACGGTGGAGCACACAGTCGAGGTGTGCCCTGCTTGGGCGGAGCATCGCCGTGCCCTCGTGGGGGCGATCGGCGGCGGAGACCTCTCGCGCCGGGCCTTGGTTGAGGCCATGGTCCGGAGCGAGGAGGAGTGGCAGGCGGTCACCGACTTCTGCGAAGCAGTAATGCTCGCAAAGGAGGAGGCCGAACGCATCAGGCAACGGCGTTATCGCCGCCGCCGCCGTCGCCGGGATTCTGATCCCGATTTCCGGCCACCGTAGGCGCGGGCTTGCGGACAGTGAGCAATGGGTAGCTCGCTGTCCGGCCGTCCGGTAACTGTCCGGACCAAGCCCAAGTCGTCGACGGCGCGCACTGTTCCCGCGCGCCTCAAGGAGTTGTCAGCAACAGCAGGGACCCAGCCGGGTCGAAGCCTACTGGGGCCAGGGTTATCCGAAAGGGCACTCGAGCCCCGGTATGAAGGCTAGAAGGAACGGGGTGGGTCTTTTAGTCAGTAAGAGTCTGACACTATCTCCCGCTCCGCCCAAGAGCGGGGGATGTCAATGCATGATTTTTTCCCACCATAAAAAAAAAAAAAAAAAAAAAAATGTTCCATTTGGTTGGTTGGAGGGGCTGACCTCCAAAGGAGGAGGCTGAACGCATCAGGCAACGGCGTTATCGCCGCCACCGCCGCCGCCGGGATACTGATCCCGATTTCCGGCCACCGTAGGCGTGGGTTTGCGGACAGTGAGCAATGGGTAGCACGCTGTCCGGACGTCCGGTAACTGTCCGGATCAAGTCGTCGACGGCGCGCACTGTTCCCGTGCGCCTCAAGGTGTTGTCAGCAACAGCAGGGACCCAGCCGGGTCGAAGCCTACTGGGGCCAGGGTTATCCGAAAGGGCGCTCGAGCCCCGATATGAAGGCTAGAAGGAACGGAGCTATCTCCCGCTCCGCCCAAGAGCGGGGGATGTCATTGGATGATTTTTCCCACCATAAAAAAAAAGGCTGACCTCATGGTCCTGAGATAAATAAAAATATCCTTATATTTAAAAAAAAATGTATAGAACATAGAAAAAACATATTAGTATAAAAAATAAATGTGATTACAATTATATTTGCAGTAGTAAGTACAGTATGTGAATGGAGCTAGTTGGTTGCCACGCGTGGCCCACGCTCGCCCGCACACCGTGCTGTGATGTGAAATTCAGGGATTTATGAAGTTACGAAGGTAAATATGTAAGATGGCGAGCATTACATAAATTACAAAAGCGCGTGATTCATTGCTTGCTGCGCGCCAACAATGGACTATTAATTACTTACATTGCCAGCAGGCTAAGCGACTAAATCATTTTATATCATATCGCAAGTCTGGCCTCTGTTTGTAGGATGTTTTGAAAGCTATTTTACTAAGAGCTGTTTCAACATGATTTCAATGTTACGTGAACATATTAAGTAACTTTAACTTTGCCCGCCACTTCATTGCCCGGGATTTTGAATTTTCGAAAAATTTACAAAGTTGACGTTCAATAACACTACCGCTAAAATGTTATTGTCTTTCATAAATCAATTTTTTTCAGAAATCAGTCAGTAGCCATTGTACAATAAATAATGGTACAGAAAACTATAATTAAAATTGATATGAAATAATAAAAATAAATTAAATAATAATAACAATAAGAAAAAATAATAAAAATCAGATCAATAATAAAATAAAATTAAGTTAAATAATATTGTAATAGTACTGGTCCCATTGCTAAAATTTTTTCACCAATAGAAACCAGCTTTATTCCTGAGTGACATATGCTATATTTTATGTACACGGGCGAAGTCGCGAGCAAAAGCTAGTAAATAATAATAAATAAATCATTTATTTGGACGAACAATGCTGCACATTTTATAAACCCACCAAACTACGTAACAGTTTGTCGGCGGGATTAGCTTAGCTTGTTTGAACAATTGGTTCTAATGCAATCTAAACATTTAAGTATTGAATCTAAAAAATAAATAAATAAGTTATTTGGTAATTTCATATCTTACGGCCACTGCCTTAAGGAGAACCGTCTTTTATTTATTTTTAACCGACTTCGAAAACGAGGAGGTTTTTTTTTTCATGTATGTTCAAAGATTGGATCAATTTGCCTGCAATAGTCTTCCCGAACGATTATAATTTAGGTGTCTTCAAAACTAAAGTCATTCAAGTAAAGCTCTTAATAAACTTGTGCATTCAACGATTGCAGCACTGCTTACTATCAGGTGGGGAAAAAAAACCTGTGATATCGTTCGTCTCAACGTGACCCTTAATGATTCCTAAAACATCGCCACGCGTCTTAGAGATGTAGGTAATGTGATTGTTTTTGTTGTTTTGCGGAGTCGACAAGGTTTTCGTCTTCCATCAAAGCTTTGATTACATAGGTAACTCTCATCGTGACTAAAAAGAAAAACAAGATAGCTTTTTAAAGACAAAAAGTTGTAAGGTTCCATTGTGAGATTATGACCCTTTGCCGAGATTAAAAACATAAATGCGTTATTATGGACACACTAAAAGCCTCGGCGAGACGCCGGAATTAGATTGTGTAGAGCTGAACCAGACCCTCCCCCCTCCCCCCCTCCCAGCCCCGGAACGCGGCTGGAGACTTGTACTTATACGATTTGATATAGGAGTCTTGTTCCCTTTTAAATATTTTAACCACATAGGCAAACTATGTTGTGAACTGTTTCTACGTACGATACAGTAAACGAAAAGATGAGTGAAATGACACGGCTTCATTAATGCATGTTTGTGTAATAATAACAGATTGTCTGTCAACTGGCGGTAATGTAATGTATAATCAACTGGCCTGCTTCTCATGCAAAGTGATCTACAGATTTGCTGCTGAATATTGAGATAAGCAATCGCCATTACAACATCAAACAGTAATACAGTGCGCGCGTCTTTATCTCACTGTATCTGCATAATGGATCGTAATCAGCTTCGACATCGCCGTGTTGCAGCCACATTAATGATTCAGTGCAGCAGTGTGGGGGACAAATAAAAAAATTGCAATAAAGTAGGTACTGAGTATTGAGTAAAAGACGACGACGTCCGAGAACAGTTATCGTAGTCGAGCATGAATTGCTTTACTTATTATTAATGTAATAAGTAAAATGTTTTTTACTAACTAATTGCCCTAATTCTGTTCCTATGCTATCTGAAAATATAATTGATTGATAATCCCTACTGTTATGAGAGGAAAAATTACAATTTTCTGAATGTACCCCTTGAGTTAATTCATGCTGAATGTGGGGTACCTAGTCGGGAATACAGTCCTGAGCACTGATGGGCTAGGATGAGTTCTCCGTTACCACAAGTTGGAGGCCAGCCTGGTTAGATTCTCTCTGACAAGTGCATTTGTTGTTTCTTAGAGTAAGATTATCTACTTTGTCCACCAACTCATTTGTAGCCAGAATATGTTCCTTTATTTGGTTCTTTGAACATACATATTTGTTATAAATTAATTTTATCTCGAAGAATGGTCGAAGATGATTTTAACACATATTTTGCATCACTTGGGCCTAGATTCATATGTGGAGGCGATTGGAATGCGAAGCACACATACTGGAGCTCAAGGTTAATTACTCATCGAGGAAGACAGTTACTTAGATCAGTGCAGCACCATAGACTTGAATGCCTTACTACCCATGAACCAACCCATTGGCCCACAGACCAAAATAAGATTCCTGATTTGTTGGATTTCTTCATCACTTGTAACATCGGTATTAACTACTTCACAATTGAAGGCTGTACAGACTTATCGTCAGACCACACGCCTGTCATACTCAATTACAATTCAAGAGTAACACAAATCCAACCTCCTGAGAAAATATACAATAAGAATACTAACTGGAAACTGTATCAGGATATAGTCTCATCGGAAGTCAAGCTCCAAGAGGTAATAAAAACGACTGATGAAATCGAATCTGCGATTGAGAGTCTTAACAGGATCATACACAAGGCTGCAACTGAGTCCACTAAAATGCGCAAAAAATGTCCTCCGAGATTAAATCAGTACCCAAAAACAATTAAAGACAAAATAGCAGAACGTCGACACCTGAGAAAAGTTTGGCATCAATCAGGTTACCCTAAGGATAAAACAGCTTTTAACCGATGTACTAAAGAACTGAAGGACCTCATAAAACACTGAACGACACTAACCTGCAAAAGTTTTTATCTCATCTCTCGCCTTCCCTCGACACATTTTTTTCCCTGTGGAAAGCCACAAGAAAACTGAAGCGTCCGACTGCCCAGATCCCTCCTATCAGAAAACCTAATGGAGAATGGGCCAGATCCGACTCAGAAAAAGCAACCACTTTTGCCCACCATCTCAGTGACGTTTTCAAGCCAGTTGCACCATTGCATCCTGACCAAGATGCCGATATAAATGACCACCTACAAAAACCACTTCAATTGTGCCTACCACTTCAACATTCTAGCCCTAGGGAAATAACACATGAAATAAAACAACTGAAAGAAGGAAAATCACCGGGATATGATCTAGTAGATTTTACTCTACTAAAAAAATTGCCAAAGAGGGGTATTATAGCTCTAGCCCAAATCTTCAATGCTTGTTTGAGATTGTCTTATTTCCCAGGACAATGGAAAATAGCACAGGTGGTGATGTTACCTAAACCTGGCAAACCACCACACGAAGTCACCTCATATAGACCCATAAGTCTTCTATCAATTACAGGCAAGCTCTTTGAGAGGATTTTACTTAAAAGAATGAAAGTACACCTTGAAGACATAATACCTACTCATCAATTCGGCTTTCGTGAGCAACATGGAACAATAGAACAAGTCCATCGTATTGTTGATGTCATAAGCAGATCACTGGAGACGAAACAATATTGTTCTGCATTGTTTTTGGACATAAGCCAAGCCTTTGATAAAGAATGGCACGAAGGCTTACTATACAAAATAAAGAAGTTGCTACCGCATTCATTCTTCCTAGTGCTAAAATCTTACCTTGATAATAGATGCTTTGAAGTGAAATTCAAAAGTGAGCACTCACAATTATATAGCATAAGATCAGGAGTACCTCAGGGAAGCGTGCTGGGACCTGTTCTGTACTCAAGATACACATCCGACTTGCCAACAACAGATAACACTACAGTTGCTACCTACGCTGACGACAAAGCCCTATTAGCCACACATATAAGCCCAGGGACGGCTTCTGAGTACTTACAGAGTGATGACGCTAAGTACCTGGGTATGCACCTAGACAGACGGCTAACATGGCGTAAACACTTGTGGACTAAGCGGAAACAATTAGACACAAAGCTGAGAGAGATGTACTGGTTGATAGGACGACACTCACAGATGAATGCACATTGCAAACTCATGATCTACAAAGCCATCCTGAAACCGATATGGACGTACGGCATCCAGCTTTGGGGCACAGCTAGCAACAGCAACATCGACATATTAGAAAGGTTCCAAACCAAGACACTCAGAGCCATATTCAATATTCCTCAATGTATTAGCAATAAGTATATTTGCCATGATCTGCAAATAACAACTGTCAGACAAGAGATAAGTCAACACAGCAAGAAGTATCAAGAAAAATTAGCAAAACATAAAAATGAACTGGCCCTCCGATTATCAGGAGATGGAAGTTTACGACACAGGAGACTTAAAAGACAAAGTATCCCCTCTCTACTGGATAGATACATCAATGTGGAATGAGGCACTTTACTGCAAAGTGTCCATCCAAGCTTCAAACATTTAAAACCCAGAAATAAAATTTCAGCCAAAAGAGTGGCCTATTGTTATCAGACAGATTGCCATGTCGCAGAAAAAAAAAAAAAAATAATAATAATAATAATTTTATGGAGTTGTCAAGACTGTTGCAGACTGTAAGCGCTAAGTGTCAATTTGATAAATATTTATACTGTCTTCTAACTTAATCTGATAATTATTTAATTGATTAATTAAGTTAACACGTTCTTTCCGCAGTTGAATATTTTTGGAAAAGTGTTTTTGTTGCTTCTTGTGGTTTTTACATTTTTTAATGATCATACATTCAAAACTCATAATTTTGTTAGTCAAAATCATCTTTTGACATAATGTTCATATCCATAATAATTATAAAGGAGAACCACCATATAGCAGAAATTCAAAGTCATAATCGTCTTAATTAAGTACAAAACTTGGGAACGTATTACAAGACATAGTATTACTATCGGCCAGTTTTACCGTTGAAGTAATTTTATAAAATCATAAAATAAGTAAATGAAGAAAAAAAATGAAGTTTGTAACAAAAACTGACCTAGAATAGATTCTCGAGGAACTCTCTTAGTTATGTTCCAGAAGGTTTCATTTCTCACACTTAGTTATCGGGCTAAGTAAGGCAGTTAAGATAACTATGTAATCAACGAAAATGCTTGCGAGTGTGTCCGCAGTAAGACGGAACAAAAAGAATATTAAGAGCGTTATTTGGCTGGATAGAATCACGTAATAGAGGTAATTAATGTTCATATGAGCAGGATGATATTTATCTATAGCATTAGAACGGTGATATCTCCCGTATTTCGCCTCCAGGCATACGGGAATCTGCGGGGCTGGGATTAAAATTTGCTGTAGCGTAGTGGCTTTACGGAATTTAGTTGAGAAAAGACAGTATCTTACATTCTCTACTTATTCTATGTGTTTTCGAAGGTCACCAGTAGGTATATAGCTGATATATATAGTAAAATTCCCGCAAATATCGTCAAAAAGTGAGGATCCTTCGACCAGAGGGGTATTGTGACTGGTCTAGGCAACTGCTTGGTAGTTGTTTTCGAAATGCACCTACATGTGAAAGTCGGAGTACTTTGATACTGCTATGTAGGATTTGTTTGATATCAGGTCTTTAGTTTGTTATGTGGCAGTATAAATATCGCTGCATCATCATCACCATCATTGTCGTCTTGTAACACAAGCACGTTTGTCCAGAACCCTCTAGCTATAAAGCCGGATTTTAGTTCAAAATGGTACTTACAGCGAGCTCTAAACGGCTCGAACTTGCAGCGCCATCTACACTGTTCCCCTCAGAGTTTTGTGCACCTCGTGTCATTTTACCTCACTACGTACATTCTTATTATAACGGTCTGTATATTGCGCCGTTACTCCCGGATTCCTTCCCAGGTTCTTTCCCTGCAACTTCTGCGTTGAGATATACGCGACGCAATAACACGTTGCGCAGGATCAAGAAGGACTCATGACCAAACCAGCAATGTACTTGTATACAAAATGGGCTCATTGTAAACAAAAATTGTAGATTTCAGATAAAGCACAGTTGGTTAGAATACACACAACTTAAAAATTAGTGTTAATTTTTTACTGTGGCATATTATAGGTGTGTCCAATACGTACCTCTAATAGTATGGTTCTGTGGCGCCTGGCCGCTATTGTTGTCAGGAGCTGAAGCTGTTTATGTAGTGTATAATCTCGATCTCACAAATGTTAATGTATGTATATGTAAAATAAATATTTATTGTGACTATTTTTAAACCTAAATTAGATATCGAGACAGGCGATTTCAAAGCTTTTTTTCCAAGAAAATCAAAACGAGCTTAAAATTGCTATAAGTAGTATAAAGTATGTGTTTTAGTATAATTACTTTATTTAAACCAGTTTTTTAGCAGTTATGTAATTAAAGAGAGTAATGATGGTATGAATGCATTGTGTAGTCGCTGTCTCATTACCCACAGGAAGCCGTGGCGCCTCACGCCACGCCCGCCCCTCACGCCGCGCACGCCCCTCACGCCGCGCACGCCGCTCACGTCGCGCAATCACGCCAGAGGAACGTGTTGCCATCGCTAAGCATCATTACACTGTAATCTTTCAGCGAACTTAAAGCAAGCACAAAAGCGTATTGTTTAATAACGTGCTGCGTCACTAGCGGGGGCCGACGGGCGCGCGGGCGGCTACTGTTCCAAGCTCCCGTGACTCGTCACTATCGCATATTAAACCATTTTCATTTAAAGAAAATTAATTGAATTTTTAATAACGCATCGAGGGACATTTTTCATTCTGTCAAGAGTCGGCAGTGGTCGGCGTTTGACGGCCGCCGACCGCCGACCGACGAAGTAATAGTAATTTGTATTCAAAGGGCCTCTCAATGACTCCTTTTCTTTTGTTACCTTCTTGCCAAATTGTTCACAATAGAGGAGCCTTATTTTATGAACGCTGCATTGACGAGTTTTTGATTTAAGTGTAACTAAATCAAAACTGTGTTTAACCAGTTTCATGTGACTGGAAATAATGAGTCGGTTTTTTTTTCCATTCTGTCTCCCGTCACGCTTTCACTAAATACCTTTTATATCATGTCACTCCTCACACAATTTCGCTATTTTAAATATACAATATAATAATATAACTCTTTTTATAATATACATTTCATTTCTCCTCCTCCTCACATGAATATACCAAGACAAACGATTCCCTTTCAACTTTTCAGTAACTGGCGCCGTTTTCAAACTTCTTCTAATATACTAATTTCTCATTTTATCCATTCTCTCGTTACACCATACATCCATCTCAATATTCTCATCCCACTACATGTAATCTTTTTTTTATCCAGCCTAACATTCTGATCCATACAGTATTAGATGTCTTAACATGGACTTGTATACCCTTCAACTTGAAGTGCATCCGTGGGTCACAAGTCGTTTAAGTGACCTGCCGTCATTTCATCCATCCTGAGTTGATCAGATGTGTTACGTGTCGGTCTACCTCGCCATCCCCTTATATAGGGTGACTGGTAATTAGTGTACGATACTTAAACACGTGATTGTGTTCATGTGATAGTTTAGGTCTAGTTTAGTTCAAACGAATAGTATCACTACAAAATATCCACAAACCCATCAAAAACCAGTAACTTTCTAGTTAGGAGCTAAATTCCATACCCTAAAAATACATACATTAAAATTAAAATACTCCTTTACATAATTTAAAATAGCTTCTATTGAACACTCACAAGTCACAAGACATCTCTGCTCTCCTTCTGAATGATGTTCTCATATCTTTATCTAGTGCACCGGCCACCGCCTGATGTTTACCGAGATTTTTACTTCAACCCCTTATCAAATCGCCTCCCTACAGACACATTGTCCAAAGTATGTGATGCTTGGAACTACCCCACAGGGGCAAGTCGGCAGGTAGCGACACGTAGCTACCGGTGAGCAAATGTGTGATATCCGGAAAACGATCAGTGGTCACGAGCTGTTGAATACTAGCTTGGAGTCGAGTCTCTCGAGTACAGTTTATTAAAAGAAACGTATAAGCCTAGCGCCATACCACCGCAGACGGCGCGAGGGCTAGGAACACCTAAATGTAACTAGTTTAGTTGGCTGTTACGCTGGTTTCCGTGCTTGACTACTCAGCCCGCGGTTCACAGCGACAGCTGCAGCACAACCCTATATTTAGAGTCTTTTTACAAACTTTCAACTCTCATTCGTTTGGGAGTAAAAAAACGAGCCGCTCTCGAAACTTCCTCACTCAGCCTCAGTTTGTTACAACCCTATTTTCCCTCTAAATACAAAAAAAAGGCTGTTTATTTTAAAGCATTCTATCCATAATGTTCACAGGCACAGTTTAATGTCGTCTAAATGAGCGCGCCACAAATTAAGAGCGATGCGGCGTGTGGGCGGTGTTTCGATCGACATTTAAAGCTGCGATAAAAACAATGAAAATTACTTTTGCTCTTTTTTTGATTATCAGATGACAGAATTTGGCTGTAAAGAAAAGGTTTTTGTATTCCCCCCCCCCCCTCCGGCGATGACCCCTGCGCAATCAGTGCCCCTCACTCCTCACTGACACCTGTATGTCCCCGCGACTACTTGTCTACACACGAACACTGCGACGTGATGTGCAGCCATCGAAACTATCGGAGGGTATGGACACAAATACCTACTAACAAGTATCTACTACAACATTAGTGAGCCTAATTTAATGTTAGGTATATATTACTTTATTTTTATAATTTACTAATCATGTAAGGAATACTCACGAGTCACGATATAAATTATGACAAACCATTTAAATCGAGGTTTGAAAGAGATGTGGAACATTGGTGCGATTTATAATTAAGCAAAGGAAAACTGAAATCACATTTATAAAAATATTTTGCCGTCACCAGCACACATGTTTACATCCGCCACGAACTCATACAAACAACTTATCAAATTATTAATGTTCCCAATACGATTTGTTGAAGTTCTTTCATAATATTTTTCCTCTCTAGCTGAAGATTACTGTAATCTGTGTTTGATTGAAAGCGATTGTTTGATCTGAAGCATAATAATATTTACATTCAGTCACAGTTCACATGACGCGCAACCGGCAACCTGTCTTGGTGCATTGACATCCCCCAGTTTTGGGTGGAGCGGGAGATAGTGTCAGACTCTTACTGACTAAAAGACCCACCCCGTTTCTTCTAGCCTTCATACTGGGGCTCGAGCGCCCTTTCGGATAACCCTGGCCCCAGTAGGCTTCGACCCGGCTGGGTCCCTGCTGTTGCTGACAACTCCTTGAGGCGCGCGGGAACAGTGCGCGCCGTCGACGACTTGGGCTTGGTCCGGACAGTTACCGGACGGCCGGAAAGCGAGCTACCCATTGCTCACTGTCCGCAAGCCCGCGCCTACGGTGGCCGGAAATCGGGATCAGAATCCCGGCGGCGGCGGCGGCGATAACGCCGTTGCCGGATGCGTTCGGCCTCCTCCTTTGCGAGCATTACTGCTTCGCAGAAGTCGGCGTCCGCCTGCCACTCCTCCTTGCTCCGGACCATGGCCTCAACCAAGGCCCGGCGCGAATAGAATAGAATAGAATAGAATAGAATAGCATTTATTCGGCGCAAGCAACACAGTATACAACAACATAAAATAATAATGATAATAAAAAAAGTACAGACATACAATACAAGTTGCAGTGACTGTGCCTGAACCGAAAGGGTCACCAACTCAGCAATTGCTGGGCGTCAAACACCCAGCGCTGATTTTCAGCTGGCACCCCGCAGTGACGCACGGATGATGGTAAATAAAGTATACTTAAACAAATAAATATAATCTATATAAATATAACCCATACTTAAAATAAATATTGATACTAGTGTATTTGTGTGATAATATTGTTATATAGGTACGTAACTAAATATTTTATAAAATGTGCCATGGTAGTTACAAACCAACTTTCTCACTATACCCACAATATTTCAACAAAATATATCGCGGGAAACATAGTGCATCGCGCGATGCGACGGTTGACTTGATGACGCATAAAACGAGACAGACAACGCTGCACCGGCTCGTCGACTAGCCGCTATCCTGTTCTAAGACAAGTATAATACAAATATTACATAAAATAATTTTGGCTTCCAGCAAAAAGTTATATTAAGATTGTTAAGGTTTAAAATTACAATTTGGAAAGGAGTAGAATGGAAGCAAAACGAAAAGTGGAGTGAATACTATGTGGTCCCTGGCGACACGGATGCAAACGCGCTCGTCAAATTGCCTACTTTGATTATACACATCAAAACTACCTACAAACTCCCTTATTACCTGGAATTAGGAACAAAACATAATGGTAAGTTTTGTATTTCACGAGCAAAAGATCAAGATTAAAATAGAGAAAAATTAAAATTTAGAGAATACATACTTAAATTGGAGATTGATTCGATTAATGATTACTTGTATGATAATAATTAAAAATAAATAGACATGTAACTACTGAATTATATAAATGATTTATCAATATTAACATCATTAAAATCGATTTGTGAACTCAAAATAAAATTCTTAAGATTAGCCTTAAACGTATTTACACTTTTCAGGTCCCTAATTGGTGGAGGAATGTTATTCCAACACTTAGTAGCCATGTACCGAAAACTACCTCTGAAAGCTGCAGTACGGTGATGCGGAGTAGCCAGTTGCTGAGCACACCGCCTGGCCTTGCGCTGCCGGTGACTATTTACCCACGCAAGCTTTGAGTACAGGTATGACGGACATTTATTTTTGATGACACCAAAAAGGAGACAAGCTAAGTGTAACTTCCGTCGCGACTTCATTTTTAAAATATTGTGCTTGTTTAGAAAAGGTGTAATGTGACTCCTCGGTGGTACGTTGAAGCAAAAGCGCGCGCAAGCATTTTGGACCCGTTGAATAAGTTTTACAGTACGTGCCAGAAGCCTAGGTCCCACAACGGTATCTGCATAATTTAATTTCGAAAGAACCAGACTTTCAACCAGCTGAATACGCAGTTCTTCACTTAGATAGGGGCGCATCTTGTACAATACCTTCAGACGGTAGAAACAGTTTTTCACATTGTTTGCAACATGAGCCTCATAGCGCAATTCTTGGTCCATAATCAAACCCAGGTTTCTCGCCTCATAGACACGATCAATACATTGGCCCATTACCATCACTTTTGCATGACTATGATTTATCTTATTTAGTTGACTCTTAGAACCGAAAAGCATAAATTTAGTTTTAGCTGGGTTTAGTAATAGGGAGTTTTGTTTCGACCAGTCCACGATCCGGTCTAGATCTTCGTTTAATAATTTTACTGCGGTTTCATAATCTTCGGGTTTAAAAGAAATATATATAATTGAATGTCATCCGCATAAATATGAAATTTAGAATTTTTTATAACATTTACAATATCAGCACTATACGAAATAAACAAAGGAGGTCCCAGTATAGATCCTTGTGGAACACCCTTTACGACTGGAGTCATGTCTGAAAAAATAATCGATCCATTTGCATCCTTTATTTCTACCAGCTGTTTACGGTTATTTAGGTAGCTTCTAAACCATGCAACCGCAGCCTCGTCAAAACCATAATACATCATCTTAGCAAGCAAAAGAGACAAATTAATCGCATCAAACGCTCGGGAAAAGTCTAGTAGAACCAACACAGTACATTCTCCTTCATCTTGAGCCGATAATATATTGTCGGTAACATCTAACAAAGCCGTTGCAGTGCTACGACCCTTCCTAAAACCTGATTGCGTCTCCGGTAGAATGTTATTTTGCTCAAGATATGTACTCAGCTGGGAATTCACTACCCTTTCCAACACTTTTGACAGGAAGGGTAAAATACTTATTGGCCTTAAATCCTTAACAGTGCTTGGGTTTGCCACTTTTGGAATCGGACGGACCACGGCAATTTTCCACAGGTCCGGGAAGCTCGATGTAGAAATGGAACAGTTAACAATAGAGGTCAGGATATCTAAAGTTTGAGGGAGAGTCAGAGAAAACATGTCAAGCGTAATGTGGTCAAAACCTTCTGCATTAGATTTAATTTTTGATATAATTTTGATAATGTCAGATTGATCTACAGAGTTAATAGAGAAAACAGCCTCATTAAATCTGTGAGTCTCATAGAAATTTAAACATGATTCTGGTGCTATAATATCACCTGGAACATTCAAGAAATGTGAATTAATTTCGTCAGGATCATTGACATGAAAGGGTAATTCCGATACAGTTTTAAAAGGTAACAAGGTTGATTTTAGATTTTTCCACAGAATTTTGGGTTGATGCATTTTACTATTAATGTTGTGTTTAAAATAAGCCACTTTTTCGTAGTATAAAGATTTGTTTACTAGACTTTTTAACTCCTTATAATACGATAGTTTACTCTCTGAAACTGACCCTTTACACCGTATGTGCGCCTGATTTCGCAAACGCATCATAAACTTGATATTATCTGTAATCCATGGATACGACCTATCCCTAATTACCCGAGTCCCACATGGAGCATATTTATCAAAAAGTATGGTGATGTTATAATTGAGTTGTGCCACCATAGCGTTCACGTCACCCGATGCGAGCCAATCCATTGAGCCCATGTCCTCGTTAAACTTGTCTAATGATATAGCTTTTAGGTTTCTACGAGTTACAATAATTGGCGGTATTCTCTCTTTTTTAAAATGAAAAACAGCAGTTATAAAAGCATGCGCACCAAGGGCACTAATCCAGTCCACCTCAACGGCGCGCGCAATCGCATCCGTGCACACCAGGTCAATAAGAGTCTCGCTGGTGGTAGTAAAGTGAGTGGCCGATGTCACTAATTGAGTTAGATCGAGACTTTGAAGGAATATATTTAATTTCTTTGTTTTAGGGTCAGTTTGGTTCAAACAATTAATATTGAAATCACCAAGGAGAATGGTGTGTTTGCAAAACGTCATGGAATTTATTGAACAGGTTAGCGCATCCAAAAACAATTCAACATCCATCCATGGCGGTCTGTACGCAGTTCCGATAGCGATTTTCACACCATGAGTACTAAGAATAAGCCACATTTGTTCTACAGCCTCATGAAAAGGGTCAACCGGGTGCGAATGGGTATGCACCCTAATACCACGTTTGATGTAAAATCCGACGCCGCCGCCGCGGCCACTGCGCACGCTCATCGGACGTGGAACGTGCCGCAACCGGTACCCAGGCACAGCGGGCGCACGTCCGTCTTGATCCGTCCTTAGCCATGTTTCATTTATTGCCATTATACTGACGTCATGATTCTCCAAAGCAGCAATAAACTCATCATGGCGAGTGCCTAGTGAGCCAGGGTTGAGAAAACCAAATTTGATGTACTTTGAGTTCATTGCAGCTTTTCAATATCACTTAGCAGCACAAAACGACATCTGTGTGCAGTTAAATGGCTTATAATATATATTGAGACGTCATGAAAAATATAAAACAATGCTAAAATAGGCCCATGTGCGATTAAAATTAGATTAAATATAATTAATGTAATGTTAAATTGTAGTGTAATTGTAAGTATAAAAAAAACTAAGTATGTAGGAGATACTTGTGAAAAATAATTAAAATAATATGATATATAAAGATATAACAATAACTTAATATGATGGGAGAGGGGCACCGACAAAACCGTGCGACTGCGGAAAATGCCAACCAAAAAAACGCACCCTTTAGGCTGGGCTAGGTGGGCTAGCTGCGGCCACAAGTATACAAATAAATGAATTGGAAAACATTTAAAACAAACACTAACAAAAATAACTAAATAACAATAATTAAAATTTAAACATATTTTTATATATTCAAACTTCGAGACAAACTGAACCGTTACCAAAAATTCGAACTAAATCTAGGTCAGAACGAATGCGTTTTGGCGGCACACCATCATCTTTCCTTACAAATATGCGGCCGTCTTTGGTCCACACATACTTGAATTTATGCTTTTGTCCAGCCTGACGTGCATTAAAAAACAATTTCCCATTGATCGGCGTCAGTCGCTCGTTCAAATAAAACCTTCTCGAGGGTCCGCGCAGCTCGAGGTCCGTAGTGGTGAGGCCGCGTCGCACGCGCGCCGCCTTCAACAGTTGATCGCGAACAGTGCGGCGCGCCAGACGCACAATGAGCGCGCGCGGCCGCGGTGGAGCTGCCATGTCCTCACTGCCCGCCGCGGTGAAATTGCGGCGCACCGCACCAACACGCTCCACGTTCACTATGTCACGGTCGTCGACGGTGACACCCAGCTTAACAGACACCAATAATGGGTAATATGTAGTGGGCTCTCACCTTTCATTTCCGGTATACCCGTGATTATGACGTCATTCAACAAAAGATCCTGATCACGGTCATTCAACTGCATCTTCAGCTCAGAGATGGTCTCTTCAAGGTGTTCATTAGACGATGGACCAGTCTCCTCAAAACGCTTCTCGAGGTGGGAAACCTTGCCCTCAATGACGCTCATTCGTTCCCCACATAACCCGATGTCAACCTTCAAACTCGCCATTTCGTCTCGGAACAGTCGCAACTCCACTCGCATGGCACTTAGCTCCTCACGAAAACATCGAATTTCATGGGCCACACTGAGTTCCCCAGGCTCTGTTGTAATTGGGGAGAGTGGTTGAATAGGCTGGTTGATCGCTGGTTCCTTGGTGGATTTCTCAACCATCGCACCCCGGTTTACCGCTGCTAGATGAGTTCTTGGTGGAGACTGAACTATACCAGGCTGGCTGCTCAATGTTACACCATCAGACGGCCCTTTGACAGGAGTGGCCGAGTTATCCTTCCTTGGGATCTTCATTTTACAGTCCGGGCACAACCAGTTAGGCGCCACCTTTGTAGATGTAACGCCGATACAAGTGGGATGATACGACCCAGGACACTTTGTGCAGCGAATACATTCAGCTCTGGCCAAAAACTGACCGCAGCCGCCACATTTCGCCATAATCGTGATTTATTTACTTATAGTTAATGTATACAAACACCACAGACTAGTACCACCGGGGAATCACAGATGGCGTCAACAGCGCGTATCGCACGGCAATGTTATCCCTAAGTTCTGTAGTTTTTAGTGAACCTTATCTCGTCACAAGTTAACAACTCAAAACATACGTAGTATAACTATAATACGTAGCACCAATATAATTAATGTCTATTGTTTATTTAGTTATTAGTTTTTATTTGAACAGTTTCGGGTAGGCGTTTTGCACTTGGTTAAGTTTGATTTTGTTTTATTGTTATTATTAATGTTTTTATGATCACTGTCACTGCACTACAATGTATGTAAATTATTATATCTTGTAAAAGTCTTTTATCAGTAAAGATTATGAAAAAACACTTTGTTTGTATTTTTAAAATTCGCAAGAGTAGCAAGCCAGACAGCTGTTACCGACATCCGTGACGTCACTCCGATGTGAACTCCTCCTATCGTTAGTTGGGAACTCAATGGCGGCGCGTTCCGAGGGCGGCGACCGTGAAAACACATAGCCTTGGATTTGTGAAGCGCCACCTCGAGTCCCAACTCCTGGATCCTATCAACGACCATCGCAACCCCGCGTGTCGCTAGAGCGACCGCCGCCTGGTACGACTCTCCCTGCGCTAGAACCAGCGTGTCGTCTGCGTAGCAAACCACGCTGACCCCGTCAGGGAAGTCGCCGCGCAGCACGTAGTCGTACCCGACGTTCCACAAGGGTGGCCCTAGTACCGACCCCTGCGGAACACCGCACGACATCTCTCGACGTTTCCAGTCTCCCTGGTGACCGGGGTAGACTATAAATCTCTCCGACAGATAGGCCTCGACCACTCGACAGAGGTATTCGGGCACCCGGTGGTACCGGAGTGCCCTCCGGATCGTACTCCACGGCAGGGAATCGAACGCGTTGGCAATGTCCAAGGACACTGCCACGACACACCTGCCCCGGGACACCGCATCCCCCGTCGTGAGGGCTCGCACGCGCATGATGGCATCCACCGTAGAGCGCATCCTGCGAAAGCCGAACTGTCCGTCCGAAAGGTCCGACCCCACCCGTGTTTGGCGCCCGACGAGGCGGTTTGCAATGACTCTCTCAAAGAGCTTGCTCACCTCGTCGAGCAGCACAATGGGCCGGTACGCGGACGGAGAGTCCGCAGGGTGCCCTGGCTTCACTATGAGGACCAGTTTCCCCGTCTTCCAGCAAAGTGGGAACTGGCCCCTGTCCAGGCATGCGCTGAAGAGCCCTCTCAGTCGAGGCCTGAGAGCCTCCATGGCCAGGACCCAGGCCTTTCCAGGCAAGCCGTCGGGTCCTGGGGCGGTGTTTTTGGCACTCAGCCTTCGCACCGCCACTCTCATCTCTACCTCGGTCACCTCTGGAGCATCGTCGTCGTCGTCGCTGTTGCGGTCCGCGTCAGACACCGCTGGCGGTGGAGGCGGAGCCATGGGCGGGGGGGAATGTTCCCCCCGCGCAGGGAACAGAGCGTTCACCGCACGTTCTACGATCTGGGGCCGGAGACTCTGAGTCAGCGGGGGGCCCAGGGCCGGAGCTTTTCCCGAACCGTTTTGTACGGGCGCCCCCACGGGTCCGCGTTCAGAGACCCCAGCCACATGTTGCGGGCCTCCAGTTTGGCCCGCTTTATCTCCGCTCGGAGGGTGCGTCGCCAGCAGTGTCTAGCGTACCGGCGTCGCGCGTGACTGCATGCGTTGCGCAGTGCAGCGATCTCCGGCGACTACCAGTACACCTGGCGCTTAGCTCGCCCTGGACGGACTCGGGGCATTGCCGCGTCGCAGATTTGCGACATGGCCTCCCGGAACCACTCCGCCTCGATATCAATGTCGACAGGCCTGTCCGGTGCTTGCACCCAGGTCTTGGTACACTCCTGGCTGGTGAACATGTCGAGAAAATACATACAAGGTGTCGTTTTGAAGCTGCAAAATATTTCAGGAGGTAATTATGTTAGTGATTCTCGACCCGAATCAATAATAAAATAAGTAGGTAATTTTTTTTTTTTTATAACCGCTCTTTTTTTCACACACACAAACACGGAACAATAAAGGCCGTTTTCACACACACTAACTCGCAACGATAGTTTCATAAATAATGTATCATCCAATCATCATCCCGCACGCCACACCCTAGCCACGCCCCCGCGGCCATCGATCAATCGATTTAGTTTAGAGTAATTAAAAAATTAAATAACAAGTATTACTGATTATTGACCAGGTATCGTTTTTTTATATGATTATTTATGAGTTTTATTACAACCTCCTGAAATATTGTGCAGTTTTAAAACTGCACCTTGTATATACTAATATCATAAAGAGTGAATAACCCTCGACCACTTGAGGGTTAGTATACTGGGGTTTGATTGAAAGAATTTCACTTTCTATTCCACACTGGTTTATTTCAGATGCAATTATTACAACTGGATATGGTTAGTAGTTAACAAATAATTTTTATGCTAAGACCTTATACTATGCCGGAGAATCTTAACACCGCGATGTAGAAATTGAACAAAACGGTACAACGCCATCTAGTGACGACTAAATAAACAAATTTTACTTGTTGATATTACAATCGCGGTTTGTTTTAGATATTGTCCGTGTGCGGTTAAACATTCCGCCCACCAAGGACATTTTGTGCAACATTATGTCCTTTCAATGTTAAAATTTACCAGGA
Organism: Mythimna ferrago; assembly: GCA_910589285.2. Lineage (NCBI taxonomy): Eukaryota > Metazoa > Arthropoda > Insecta > Lepidoptera > Noctuidae > Mythimna > Mythimna ferrago. Next base: position 26,246,317 of record OU342690.1, read on the forward strand.
TATTTATATTTTTCGCTAATCAAACAGTTTTTTTTTTTTACAATATGCCATACACACATGACATTAAACATAAATAATTACTTATATTTCTAAACAATGCTTAAAATTATCACTTATAACTAATAACAACATTCTTAGGCTATCGGCAAGACACACAGTTTTGATGTTGGTCTTTTAAGTACGGAACCATTACAGCGGAGTGTGACTACTCGTGTAAGATTGTCTAACCCCGGATGTTTTTCAACCACCCTGCCAAGGAGCCATCGGCAAGGAGGTAAGTTATCCTCTTTAATTAAAACTATATCCCCTACGTTTGGTTCAGGATTTTGCTTAGACCACTTATAACGTCGTATGCTGATGACACAGCTCTACTTTTTGCAGCTAAATCAAAGACCGAGGTCTATGATCTAGCACAGAAGGGTTTTGATGCTGTGTCTGATTGGCTTTATAATAATCTCTTAAGCTTAAATGCAGATAAAACCAAATACCTATTATTTACAATGAGAAACACTTATCCAACGCTGACTAATCTAAGTATTCAAGCGCATAACAATTGTAATTTACATTTTGCTGATATTGCATGTACTTGTCCCACTTTAGCAAGAACTGACCATATAAAATATTTAGGTGTAACGATTGACACAAACTTGAATTTCCGCAAACACATCGATTTATTATGCACCCGTGTGCGTAAACTAATATATATTTTTAAAAACTTACGTAACATTGCCGAATTTAAATTAATTAGACAGGTCTATTTGGCTTTGTGTCAATCTATAATTACCTACTGCATAACATCATGGGGTGGTGCCGCTAAATCAATTTTACTACCTTTAGAACGCGCCCAAAGAGCAGTTTTAAAAGTTGCTACTTTTCGCCCATTTCGTTTTCCTACAAATCAGCTTTATAAGGCATGTAAGGTGCTAACAGTACGCCAATTATTTGTTTTGAATGTAATTTTGTTCCAACACACTGAACTTTATTTCCACCCAATACCCTCAGATAGGAGAAGAAAGGATTTGGTTTGTGCTAACTCTAAGACTAAACATGCTTTTGCTAAACGATTTTATTTATTTTTAGGACCCTACTTATACAACCTGTTTAACAGAATACTAAAGATTTATAGTTTAAGTTACAATAGGTGTAATTTACTAGTTCAAGAATATTTGGCAGAACACAATTATGCAGACACGGAAAAACTTCTAGAAATTGTAAAATAAACTTTATCTAATCTAAATCACTTTCTTTACCTAATTAATAGTCTGCACTATAACTGCAATATTATTATTCGTTAATTTGTTTAAACATAATGTATCGTAACTAATCTAGTTTTAAAATATTTTTACTCTAATGGTTTATTTTTAAATCATTGAAATTATTGTCTTCGTTTTAATTTAGCTTTCATTTCTATTGTTGTTTTTCTTTTTTAAATGTTTGATGTAAATGGATGGCCTGAAACACAGGTTTTCATTAACCTAGATCAGGCAGATCTATACTACAGTTTGAATTAAATTTATGTCGATTGTAATTAATGTAAATTATAATGTCGATTACCTTATAACTGAATAAAGAATTATTATTAATTATATTAACGATAAAGCAGTGTGGTCAAGTATTCGTCGGACCAGCGACGCCAGAAATGTTGTGTCATCTGTTGGACTAGATGCCACCTCTTCAAACTAGAAATATTAGCCTTTTCATAATTATAGTCAGGCGCATTGATAATTGGTTCGCCCACAAGAAAATGCCCTGGCGTTAAGGCGTTAAATGTGTTCGAGTCGGTCAATCTACACAAAGGTCGTGAGTTTAAACATGCTTCTACTTGACTTAATAAAGTAGACATCTCTTCAAAAGTTAAAGTAGAGCTACCTATGACTCTGTTCAAATGTTTCTTACATGACTTTATTCCAGCCTCCCATAATCCGCCAAAGTTCGGAGCATGTGGTGGAATAAAATGCCATGTGGTACCTTCTGATGCTAAGGCCGCAGCAACTTCCTTAGCTATACCTGAATTTTCCGAGCGAAGTAATGTATCTAGTTCTTTAGAGGCTCCCTGAAAATTTGTACCGTTATCGCTCCATATATCCTGGCATTGACCGCGTCTTGCCACAAACCTTTTAAAAGCGGCAAGAAACCCCATTGTTGTTAGGTCGCTTACGACCTCAATGTGAACCGCTTTAGTCGCCATGCAGACAAATAAACAAATGTATCCTTTATAGGCATGGTGACCTCTACCCTTTGAAGCCCTTAACTGAATAGGACCAGCATAATCTACCCCACTGCTCCTAAACGGTCTATTCGGTGTAACCCGTGCTGGTGGTAGTTGACCCATTAATTGCGGTTTTGTAGATGCTGCATAACGCAAACAAGTTAAACATTTTTTCACGTATGCAGTAACCAAACGCTTGGCTCCGTGAATAAAATACTTCGTGCTTAAGTAGTTAAGCATTAATTGAGGACCCCCATGAAGATTCCTATGATGTGCGTCGGCGATTAATAGATTGGTAAAATGAGTGTCGCTAGGAATCAATATTGGATTTTTACGATCTATGTCAAGCTCAGAATGTTCATATCTACCGCCCACCCTCAAGATTTTTACGGAATCGAAGTAAAGATTTAAAGACTTGAATATTTTTCTTTTAGGCCTTTCTTTTTGCAGATCCAGAATTACCACTTCGAACCTTTGACCTTGACATACCCTAATGCATGTCTCCAATGCCAATCTTAATTCTTCTGCCGTTATAAATTTAACACTCTTTCTTTCAGCCTTCGATTTCTTCAACTCTAAAGGACGTCTTAAATATGCTACCATTCTTACTAGTCGGGTAAGTGTTGAATATTTATCCCAAATAAAATTGTCGTCTGTTACTAGATGTACCTTTATTTCCTCTATATTAGTTGACACCACCTTGCGTTTGCCAAATATATTATTTTTATTTTTCAGGAATGCAGGACCTTCTATCCACAACTTAAAATTTACAAATTCCGACGCATATAAACCACGTGATGCGCAGTCAGCAGGATTGTTTTTCGACTGAACGTGATTCCATTGCTGTGGTTCACTGATGCTCAAAATTTCAGAAACGCGGTTTGCTACAAATGTTTTCCATTTGTTGGGGTGACTATTAAGCCATGCTAATACGATCTCTGAATCTGTCCAATAATACGTATTAGATTTACCGATTCCCATCACTTCGGAGACTTCTGAAAGCAGCTTGGCTAGGAGGACTGCTCCACACAACTCTAATCGTGGCACTGATACCGTTTTTATTGGTGCGACATTAGTTTTCGCTGTGAGCAAAGTTACATAAACGCTACCGTCAGTGTCGACAACCCGTGCATAGACTACTGCAGCATATGCTGATTTTGACGCGTCGCAAAATCCATGCAAGTCAACCTGCTTGTCTCCAGGTCTCATGTTCAACCATCGAGGTATTGAAAATTCCGTTAAACCCTTCAACTCCTGTCGGTAAGTAAACCATTCCTTCCCAGAGGTACCAAAAGTAACGGTAAGTAGTTTGTAATCCTTAACAGAAGATTGCTTATTATCTCTCCACACGATGTGTTGAAAATCTGTATGATGGTCGGCCACGCGCACCATTCGGTACATTTTGATGATATCCGAAACTAGACAAATGCGATGAGTTCTCCAACGAATCAGTAAATGTCGCAGATCTTGTTGCAGCCCTGGACCAATCATTAGGTCATCGTTAAGCGATCTCCTATTCTTTCCCTTGCAGGAAGCATCAAAGACAACCCGAACCTTGGTTGTGTCTTTATCGTTCCGTACGACCGCATGATGAGGTAAGTACACTGCATATTGATTTTGTTCTTCAGCTTTGGTTATTGGTCTCATATGACCCAGCTCCAAGTATTCGTTGATAACTTCCTCATATTTTGTTTTTAAATCTGTGTTTTTACTAAGTTTAGCTTCTAACGCGTAAAATCGGTTAATTGCTACCTTTCTTGCATCACCGTATTTACAGCTCGGATCCTGATTTCTAAATGGTAAGTTAACTACGTAACGACCGTCATTGTCCCTCACAGTTGTAGCCTTAAATATTTCTTCGCATCTTTTTTCTTCTTCGGTAAGTATAGGTTTCTTATTTTGTGGTTCCTTTTCCAGAACTTTTTTAGGAGTTCATCATCACCAAAGTGGGTATGCATCACCGTGATATTCGTCGAACTCTGAGCAGCAGAAGCTACTGTTCCTGATAAAATCCATCCCTATGATGTACATTGAGCTACAATGCTACTACCAGGAGGTTTTTTTAACCCGTTTTGTAGAACCTGACTATAAATTTCTGCTCCTAACAACATATCCACTTTATCCGGCGTATTATATCTAGGATCCGCTAATTGTATATCGTTGGCTTGTGCCCAATCTAAATATACCGTTTCCTTACCAGGTAATAATGATGTAACCGATTTGAGAACATATGCTTTTACTACAAGTTCAACCGAGGGATCAACTCTAGACTGAATTTTGACCTCAACAACCGAATTTAAGGATAACTTGTTACTACCATCTATACCCGTTATTAAACCCTTTGCTGGCTTTTTCTGTAATCCTAAAATTTGGACGGTATGTTCTGTAACAAAAGACGCCTGTGAGCCTTGGTCTAACAAGGCCCTGATTGTATACCTAGCCCCATTTTTTGATACAGCCCTCACTAGAGCCGTGGCTAATAGGACTTGGTTTTTCGCTGTACCTTGCGAAAAACAAGTCACTACCTTGTTTTCAGCTTCTACGCCAACCGCGTGTGTTTATTCATTCGTTGGCAAAACCCTATCGCTAGTCGAATTTCCCCTCTCTCCCCTAGACTCCTGCTGACCTTTAGGGTGCAACAAGGAGTGATGTCTCCGCTTACATACTTGACAAGAGGCTGTACACTTACAAACCCTGGCAGAGTGGTTGTGCCCCAAACAATTGAAACATAAGTTATGATCTTGAACAAACTTACGCCGAGTATCCACATCCTGACTAGCAAATTGCTTGCAATTTCTTATTTTATGCTCGCTGTTACAAAGCGGACAAACCATGGCCGCATTGCTTGCTGTATGAAAAACCTTTGCCTTACTAACATTAACATTATTTTTACTTGGCTTACTTTCTATGAATTCAAATGCCCTATACCGGCTTGTTAAAAATTCTTTGAACTGTTCAAACGTAGGCAGCTGATCTGAATCAGTGTTACTAGTAACTTTTAGTTCCCAGTCCTTCCTACTGTCTGGGTCTAATTTTAATGTTATTAAATGAATTATAAGAATATCCCAGGATGTTATATCAATATTTAGATTACTTAGTGCGTTTAAACAGTCAGATGTAGTGTCTATTAGTTCCTTTAACGCACTAGCTGATTCTTGGGCAATGTTTTTTTGACTAAGCAACCTTTTTAAGATGCAATGCGATAAATATTTTTTATTATTATACTTCTTCTTCCTGCCCTTGTCCCATTTTATTTGGGGTCGGCGCAACACGTTTTTTTCTTCCATTCTGTCCTGTCACTCGTCACGCTATCACTAACTCCCTTTTCTTTCATATCACTTCTCACACAATCCATCCATCTTTTCTTTGGCCTCCCTCTCCCTCTCCATCCATCCACATGTAAATTCATAACTCTTTTAGCAACATGCTTTTCATCTCTCCTCTTTACATGACCATACCAAGACAAATTTTTTATTATTATACCTGGACTCTAATTGAGTCCAACATCTGATATAATTCGACTCCGAAATTGGTACATGACGTAAAAGTTGCTCAGCTTCCCCACTCAAGTAACCTTTCAAATAGTGTAACTTTTGAACATTATCAATTGTGCTATTCTTATGTATTGCCGATACAAACAAATCTCGGAAAGTCGGCCATTCCGTATATTTCCCCGAAAATGTTGGGATAGTGATTCTGGGCAACTTTATGTATGTGCCTTTCCCCTCGGGAATATTATTTGATGATGGCCCCGCAACCGGAGACACATCGTCACCCTTAATTTTGTCTAATGCAGTTTTTAACTCGCATTTTAAATCTAAATATAAATCTTCAGTGTTAAAATAAACTTCGTTTACAGTGTAGGCTGAAGACATCAATTCTTTAGGTTCAAAATCCTTCACAATTTGTGTATGTGTTAAACTAAATTGCGCCCACAAATCATCAACACTTTCTAATCTGGTTTCTATATATTGCTTTGTAATCCTATCCTTTGGCGACTTTTTAAAATTACTTTTAGCTCTTAACAGCCGAGTGCGAATATCATCCTGTACTTTAACATGTGATTGCAAAGACATTTTGAAGTTAGCAATCTAAAATTCACAACACAATACAGAAAAAATAACAGTTAAAAAAATCTACAAGTTCAAAAAGTTGTCGAAAATTTTACAAGTCAATGTAAACAACAAAATTTTTCTAAGTCCAAAAATTTCCGAAATTTTTCTAAGTCTTTGACACTTTAAAATCTACTAAAATTCGGGCATAGGTTCCCCGTCTGAACACTTTACGCTTAAATCTAACTAAGTCTAAACATGCACACACGAAATTATTCTAAGTTCCAAAGTCACTGATTAAAAGTTAAAGTTTAAATCTTCTAGGCAATAAAGGTCACTTTTCCTTGGCACAAAAGAAATCACAAAGTACTCACGTTTTTCGGCACTGTCACTCACTTCCTTACGACCTTAGTCGTCTGCAGCTTGCTTGCTGCTGATTGGTACTCCTCCCTCCGTACTTCCCGTAACTGGATCGGCTTCCACCTCGTCACCATCCAGGATCACGCCGCAGGAACGTATGGGGTTGATGTGTCTCCGTCCAAATAGGAGAACACACCTGATGTGGCTATGGAAAACAGCTCTAGCCACGTCCGGCTCGAAGGACCATGAATAACCCTCGAGCACTTGAGGATTAGTATACTGGGGTTTGATTGAAAGAATTTCACTTTCTATTCCACACTGGTTTATTTCAGATGCAATTATTACAACTGGATATGGTTAGTAGTTAACAAATAATTTTTATGCTGAGACCTTATACTATGCCGGAGAATCTTAACATGCGATGTAGAAATTGAACAAAACGGTACAACGCCATCTAGTGACGACTAAATAAACAAATTTTACTTGTTGATATTACAATCGCGGTTTGTTTTAGATATTGTCCGTGTGCGGTTAAACAAAGAGGAAAGATTAGATTTTTTGTTTATTTGTATCTTATGATTTAAGATAAAAACTACAGGACCAATTTTCAAAATTATTTTACCAGTAGAAAGCTACTTAATCGCTGAGTAACATATTCCTATATTTTCTATTTTCACGCAGGAAAAGTTGCTGAAAAAAGCATAAGTAATAAAGTGAGTTATTGATATATCAAAGTTAATTCAGTGGCTAAGTATCGGCCGATAGAAGTTGAGCTGATGAGCTTAGCATAGCTTCGTGCGCATAACAGGGTATGATAAAATTCCTGGTAAAACTAATCATTTTTATATCAATATTCATTACCATGAATAGTTATTAAAAGCAAATTAATTGACTGACAACGAGCAGGCGAGATCGGCCTGCGCAGGTGGGCGCGTCCGGGGCGCGTGGCTCTATCTCTGTGATATCATCGTTAACCGGCTTTCTCAATTTGTAATACAAAAGGCCCCTCACCGGAGCTGTCACTTAGATCTATTTGATTCGCTACCTTCGGTCAAACTGCTTCGACTTATATCATACAGTAGATTAAAGCACCTCGCTATTCTCGCGCAGTGCACGCGCCTATGAGTCTTATACCGTCGTCATAAAAGTGAGAGAGGCATAAAGAGCCCACCTGACTATTAGCAGTTTGTCATCCTGTCATCGCGTCTAATTAAGTTAACCTCGCGCCCTCGCCCGGCTCAGGCCCGGCCGCATCGCTGCACGTGCTCTATCTTGGTCGCAGTGAGCACGATCCTGCCGACTGACTGCCTCAAGAGAGTACTACATACCGGGGGCAGGCTTTTGAGACTTACTGAGGATTGTGTGACTCTTCTCTATACACTCGTAAGTGTATAGATACTGGGGGTCGCCTATTCGATGCAGCGGTCTGCGTAGAAATTCAAATAGCAAAGACTTAACAAACCTTCAATTTGATATTGAATGGTATTTAAAAAAATATTTCAACTTCTCAGTTTCGTTGAGAGCCGTCAGAGGCATGATGCTAAAAGAATATGAGAAGGAAAAGCTGGGAGAATATTATTGATAAAATTGTTCCAAAAGTGTTCTACAAGAAAGCCGCTAATTGCAATGAACCTTGGGCTATACTACCGTCTTTCCAACGACGCCAGATTGACTATCGGTTCATCATATACTGAAGTGTTGGTACGAAAACGTTACCACATATTCCAACTTTAGAACCGGATTTCAAAACCTATCCTCCTGCAACGGGGTATATAGCAGGGAAATGTCATTTCTTCGAAACTATTCAGGAAAATGTCTTCAAGTTCTGGACTGGAGAGGGCTAGGCAACAATGGCAATGGCAAGAGATCAATTACCTTCGGCTTTCCGACGTCCACTATGACGGACGACTAGGTATTAACCTAGTCATGACCGAGACTATGGAGTGCAGTGGCAGGACAATGATGACTTGACAGCGTGGTTGACGCAGTGGTTGAGCGATTAGCTGGTACAAACGTACGGAACAAAAATTTGTATGGCCTGCAGATAGGTATTCCAGGTCTTGGTGGCTTGTGCATGTGAGTTTACATGTTTGTTAGCGCGCCCACAATACAAGAGAAATTCCTAGTGTGAAGTTTTTAATTATAGAAAAAAAATTGGTCGATTACCTCAGTGGAGCTTGCGAAAGAGTAGGTCATAGAATGACCATAGACCAAACCAAAGTCATGTTAAATCTGTTAAACAACCACGTAGCACCCACTCCTATCAAGATCGGAGACTACACTCAAAGTTGTAGACAATTACGTTTACCTGAGATAGACGGTCCAATTGGGTAGGGTTTAACTTCAAAAAATAGGTCATCGGGCAGCGTTCGGAAAGCTGGGAGGTATTTTCTCATCCAACACACCAGTGTCACAAGACAAAAGTCCAATGTGTGTTGCCAATGATGACATATGACTCTGAAACGTGATCGCATACAACAGGCTTCTTCAGAAGGCTTTAAAACAACTGAAAAGGCTCTTAATAAACTAGTGCGCCTCACCATCAGAAATTGCGTCACTACTTACCATCAGGTGGAATCGCAGGCAAGCACTAGTTTATATATCAATTTAAAAAAAAAACTGAAAGACAATGGAAATAGATCTTCATTGAGTTTTTGCATCACGAATGAAGGAAATATAAATAATGGAATTTTTATTTATTGTTACTTACTTGTTTTTTTAACCAGGTGATCGCGTGATGACTTATTTAAACGTCACAGAGTACTCCCACCACAAAAGATAGTTCACTGAATTAAAACCTCTAGGTACCCACCTTTCTAATAAAAAATTGATGAACACATCAAGTACTAATTGTAAAGATATTTGGGTCTGTGTTGGTGATGTTGAGTTTGATTTGATGTTTTCTCCTAATAGTCATAGTCATAGTAGTTTATTGGTAAGGGATTCTTACAAGTCAATACAGAATTTTTAAATTACATGTTAACAAATGATTACATCACAATGTCAAATAATATAAAATGTCCAACAAATAAAATATAAAATACAAATAAAATAAGTAGAAATCAAATCACAAATTAAAATTAACAATAAATCACAAAATTAAAAGTCACAACAATTTTCAGTCCAAACTAATATTTACGTCAAAGTTAAATTATGTTCAGTCATAAATTCGTCAAAAGAATAAAAAGCTTGCTCGATAAGCCATTTTTTCAAGCGAGCTTTGAAGCTGCCTATAGTCGGGGCACCAGAAATAGCGGCAGTCATTGATTGATTATAAACTGTCGAGCCCATAACATGAGTCGTCTTGGAGGATTTGGCGAGCGTTCTCGAGATCGTCGATACCTGACCCCTGCTTCTGGTGCAAGAATGGCGGCTGCCTACCTTTGGGTAAAGGTCAAGGTTCATCCTCACGTACAGTGCAACCTGATATATAAGTATAGCAGGTAACGTGAGGATGCCTAGTCTAATAAAATGGGGTCTAGCGAACATGTCCTGCGGTATGCCGACGATAGCCCGCACGGCACGCTTCTGCATTCGGAAGGCACGCTGCCAATCAGCAGCACGTCCCCATAGCTCAGCGCCGTACTGAAGTAACGAGTGCACCGTCGCGAAATAACAGGACCGCACATCGCGTTTGGGTAAGACGAGCGATATTCTGCCAAGAGCAAAACATGCACTACCCAATTTACCGCACACATTACCAATCTGACCATCCCACTTGAGGCACCCTCAATCAATCTATCAAAAAGTCAATTTCAAATCCAAGATAGGTTATTGTCTATTTGTCTGATTTTTTTTTTATATACTTACTTTTTTTTACAATTTGTAATATTTACACTTTTGTAAATTTTATTATTGTGAATGTGAGAACTATGTGGATTACTCTTTCCTTTTCTTTTATTTTCACATGATGTATGGCAGTTTTGAGTATTTGATGTGGCCTACCCAAATGTCCTTTCTTTGGCATTGTTCGTCAAGTCGTTGAGCTCCTTATTAGTCCTGAGTTGAGCTACACGCATATTGACAAATGCTTGCACTGACTGGACAGGTCCACTTAGAACTGTGTGGTTCTTTCTTCAAAAGACCATCTCAGGCTCAATCTGCATGGTTCTCATATGATTTGACCATTACATGTTTTGCTGTATGGACTTTAAAAGAGACTTTGACCCCTGAGTTTGTTTCGGTGTTTCTTCTCAGGGTAGTCAGCTAGGAAACACCGGCCTCATCTAGCATTAATTGACGAAAAAAAAATTGACGTGTAAAAGAGTTTTCATAAAACCTACTTGCAAAATAAAGATCATTTATCATTTATCATTTTTCTTCACCTGAACCAGAGCCACTCCACCCGCAGATACTGCCAGCGGTCGTGAAGACCGCCCAGACAGAACAAAGTGAATGATGTGGGTCTTTTTCATATTCAGAGCAAGACCATTTTCTTGGAACCATAACGCCAATTGATTAGCGACATCATTTAACTTTTGCTTTAAGTGATCCACTGATTCAGCTGTTACCAACGCTACAACATCGTCAGCGTTAGTCACAGCATCAGGCAAGACATTGAGCAGCAGAAAACAGTATGTTGGACACGGATGACCCCTAAGCCACTCCCATATCCGATTTCAGAGGCTTGGACCTCACCTTTCCTTGGCCACCTACCACAATTTGCGTCCTGTCGTGCAGCAAATCTGTCACTAAAGCATGCGACGTCCCCACCACTCGTTATGCTGTAGTTTTACAGCTAACACGGCGCGGTCAGCAACATCGAACGCTTTGGACAGGTCGCCACTTGCTTCTTTTTCTCACGTGCAGACATGACTCGATGTACGAGTTCACGTGCTAAAGACGTAGTCGAGCGACCTTCTCGGTACGCATACTGATGGTCGAAAAGGGCGTTTGTCTCCGACATAAATTTAATGAGTCGCGAAGTCAAACCGTTCTCAAATACTTTTGCAATGGTAGGTATAATAGAGACTGGTCTATAATTGTCCATGCAATCTTTTTTCCCTTTTCCTTTCTACAGGGATGACACTTTACTGAGCTTTAACGAAGCAGGAAAAGAACCTTCCCTTACGCAAGCATTAAATAACTCAGAAAGGACATAGGCTAGAGGAGCTGCTACCAGTTTTAGAAGTCTCATCGAGATATTACGTACGAATCTTTCGACGGTTTTAATATATCTGGATTTATGTGATACTTATATTATATATGTGAATTGCCTAGTGGGAACAATTGTTTGAATGAAAAAGATGTCACCAAAATACCTATTTTCTAGGTTTTACATTTTTAGGTTATATTTTACGATTTTTAAATTAATAATAATTGTGGTCATTTGGTGCTACGCCGGGGTAAAACTCCGCTGCCGCGATAAATCGCGGCGACAACGACTGTTGCAACTCAGTGCTGGGCACGCCATAATTATAGCGGTAAGTTCACTCCGCAAAGAAGTGGCTTGAAAGACGTTACAGCGTCCTTACCTTCCGTATGACGCAGGTCATCACTGGACATGGTAAGTTCGGTAGGTCCCTGCCTTGGATTCGTGCGGAAGAAACGCCTGGGTATACCACTGTGTGGATTGTCCAGAAGATACAATGGAGCATACAAATACACAATATCCTACTCGCTCTATGATACCAGAACATTCAGCGATAAAAAGCTCGCCTTGATTTCGTTATGACATGTTTAGGGTGTGTGTAAGCATATCGCAAATCTGCTCATATCGATGTCGAGCCCCGCTGATCTAAACCAAATTAACTAAAGAATCGGGGTCGGAATGTCCGCAAGCTCAGCGCTTTTTAATGAATGAGCCTCCGTTGCTGATAGCTGCCGTACGGCATCGAACTGTGCCGAGCTGCTCCGAATCTGCTCGTAAATGCAGAACTTACGAGCTCGAGCACCGGCGAGCACTTTGTTGAGCAGTTTTGCGGGATCTGCTAACTCATTTACCTTTCATTTGTTGGTAGTGCTAAATTAATTATTGGTTGGTTTATTTTTAATTTTTAGCGTTCCGTAACTCAGTTGGCAAAAACGGAACCCCATAGGATCGTTTTTTTGTCCATCTAACTATCTATCAAGACCCCTTTTCTGTAAAACTATCAAATACTCAAGTTACCCCTCAGATTATTTAGAGCGACCCTTGGAGCATAGAAAAAGATTTTTTTCTAAGTCAATTCAATCTAAAAATTAGTCCGTATAGGCTCTGTTTATGGCTCATATTTTGATGTCCACACACAGTAAACCTTAAGGGTGTTTTTAATATCATGCGGATTTCATCATGCATACGGAATTGCCCCGCCCCACACGCGTCACACGTGCGTATTCCCCGCATTAGAATAAATACTAATGTGGAAAGGTCATTTGCGGGGGTTACGCACGCAGAGCAAATCCGCACGATATTAAAAACACTTTTATTTTAAGGAGCTTTTATGATTTTTTTCTTTGATTTTTCTTCCTCCTTTCTCTTTATTCATTTAACTTTAATTCTCTTTTTATTTGTTTTGGATTAGCCCAGTAGTTAAAAATTTAAGCATTTGTCATCAAAATGATATTTTTTTTTAAACTGCCCCAGACTAGGAATTACTCCTGTATCGTGGGTGCGTTCACAAACATGAAAACCCATATATATACAAGAGACTCATACCGGGAAACTATATTCTGTTGACCATAAAAATATTTGTTCTGCCCTAAAAGCGAACCCGGAACACGTACTGAAGCTGCCAACCGGTTAACTACAGCTATGCCGATAACCGACCATTTAATCTTCTGGTATCACGCTAACATCTCCTCTCGATTTAGGCCATACATGGTCAAAGTAGAAACTCAACTACATGCCAATAAATTGGTAATCCTAGAAAAGGTCAAAGATTACGTACTTCATGCCGGAACAGCTACTCGAACTTTATCAAGCACAAGTTCCTGCTGCACTCTCGTCTTTGGGACGGATTTTCCAGATACCAGCTGGATGCGTTCGTGTCAGTCGAGAAACGAGCCAAGACGATAAATCGAAGCTATGAATCAAGCTAAGAGGATATATTGATACACAACACTACACTATAATGATACACTCGTAGTGGAAGTAGTAGAGCCGAATCTTCAAAGTCTTGAGCACGAGTTGCTTGCTTGTTGGTTTTCTACCGGTCGCGTTTCGGGAAGCATGCGTCGGAACTTCAAAACATAATTCTGCAAAGCTCGTTCGATCATCGGAAAACCAGACGTACGACTGCGCACAAGCGCAAAACCATTACTTCAATATTTTAATAAGGCTTTAATTTGACCACGCCAATGGCGATCATACGCGGACATGGACGTTCCAAGCCATATGCACAAAACAAGGAATACATGAAATTGTGCTTACACCTACGTTTGGTGCCTGTTTTCTGAAAACTAAATCCAAGGAATCTTTAAGTCAGAAGTGAATAGGATACTTCTAATCAAGCGTGCCTCACCGTCGACCACATCACTGCTTGATAAGATAGTGGTGAAGTGCGAACTATGATATGTACAATATACGATACGTAGTCGAAAATATTAAAATAAATTATGGAATTATTTAAGTTACGGCTAACTTAAATAATTCCATATTCAACAAAAAAAACATAGGAATGGTTCGTTTTTATACACGCTTGGCATTCAGTCAAAGTTCGCGGATATGAAGTACTCGTGTGATAATGTGGGGTGATCTTTTTGAATACTAAATGATGTACAAAAGTGGTTCTTTGAATGAGACTAAAGCTGCATATTTTTTAACTCAATGGGCTAACGTATTTCTGATGGGTTTATTTGCAGAGGTATCATTAAGGTCACCGTCTCCCGCTGTACCACGACTCCACGAATCCTCTCCGCTAATGAGTTGTCATTGTTGCTACTCGATCTAATGCCTTCGGAGTTTTAGATGCAGTGACCAACATTAAGTACCTAAATACCTACATCGATATTTATTGCTGATTTTTGTGCCGGCGCGGGCGGATAAAGTGGGTATCATGCTTTATACTACGATTGCGTAGCTGACGTCAGCGTCGGCGACCTACTGCCGTTAACTATGGCGGAATTAAATAGCTGTACCAAACATAAAATTATATTTACAACATATTATATCTACTTACCATCAGGTGGAACCGCAGTCAAACACCAGTTTATATCTTTAAAAAATAAACATACAAAAGTTTTTTGACATAATTATCACGAACACTTGGCTGGCCTGTTGTTCTATTGGCCCTGACTGCTATGCCGGAGGTCGCGGGTTCGATTCCCACTCAGGACAAATGTTTGTGTGATGAGCAAGAGTATTTTGTTCTGCGTCTGGGTGTAATTTATCTATAATATATATGTGTAGCTGGGACTAGACGGCGTTTTGTGATAGTTGTAGAATATTACCTACTATAATATCATTATTATTACTAAAAATAGTCGACATTTTACACATTAATATAACCAGTTGTAGGTAGTCCAACATGTGACCGAACACAATAAAGAACTGCACTTTCAGGTCACAAAAAGATGACCCTCCCCACCCGCCCGAATTAACGTGTAAGAGAAAATTGACAAGTTTTCAGCAAAAAATAAAAACGTTTAAACTTCAATAACGCTTATTTTATTGTAAATATATTATGTATAAATAATGTAAAAAATAAACTACAGACGTGTATATTTACTTTTTTTAAAACATCAATGAATTTCAAGCAATTCATGAAAAACTATTTAATATTTTTAATCTTGTGAAATCCGCACGACTATGTCTCAGTAGTATATCATTACACGTTTATTCGTGTAATAATTCACTACAAAAACTTAACGTAATATTACACTATTATTCTCCGTAAATGAAGTTTAGTTTTGAACCCAGCTATAACTATTTACACGCTTGTTTACAGTACATTGTTCTGCTGTGATATCATTGGAAAAATCGTAAAAATAAAATCATGTGTTTATCCTCGTTTTTTTTTCGTCTAGATGACTACTTTGAATACAAAGTAGTCATATAGAAAAAAAAAATATAAAGTAGTTGCAGTATTAGAAAACATAGTCTTCCTCCTTACTGTCATGGGAGACCGCAATGCAGTTATCCATTGGCAGTAGATTTTTATAAAAACTTTGATGGTTTGGTACTGCTCCTGAATCCCAAAGACTCATCAAATCCTTTAATATTGGAAGTGGTATATGTAACATTCCAGTGTACGCTAGTTTTAAGCTTTAGCATCTTCTGTAGGTTCTCTACTCCGCCTTCTTGAATTAGTCCTTATCATGAGCACCTCTCGTAATTCGTCTTCCAAACTATCATCATCATCATATCAGCCGAAAGACGTCCACTGCTGGCCTCCCCCAAGCGTCACCACAACGATTGGTCCTGTGCATCCATCAGATTCCCACGACCCTGACCAGGTCATCGGGCCACCTTGTAAGAGGCCTTTTCCACGCTGCGTTTTCCGGTATGCGGTCGCCACTCCAGAATCTTTCGTCCCCATCGACCATCTGTTCTGCGTGTGATGTGCCTTGCCCGTTGCCAGTTAAGTTTTGCGATTCTTTGAGCTATGTCGGTAACCTTGGTTCTCCTGTGGATATCTTCATTTCTGATGTGATGTTCATCTAAATTATCCATAAAGGTATTAATGCCTGACATGTTTGGCGGTCTGTAAATGCAATTACTTAATTCTATTGCACAATATTCGAACACACCTGTAATGGACGTGTTAGGAAGTTCCTTATACTCATAACTTTTTCTGATAAGTATACATGCTCCTCCACGTTTTTGATTATTTCTCGAATAGTACGTTGCTAGTTTGAAATTAGGTATGTTAATTAAAGATTCATGTCCGGAAGTTACAAAATGTTCAGTTATACATAATATGTCAATATCTATATTTTTTCGAGCACGTAACTCTTCGATATGCACAGTCAATATATCTGATTTACTCAGAAGTCTAGCTATATTTTGATGCAAAATATTCATGTACTTACAATAGAAAAAACTGGTCATTTGATGTCATTTTATCTTGGTTAATTGAAATGTCCTCCTTGTGATAATTCGATGTCAATGTTCTGTCATTTGTGTCAGTATTGTTTTTATCTGGATTTTGGGAACCGAATAAGTTGTAATCTATGATTATATTGGACATTATCTGGTCAAAGACGTTTTTCCATCCGTCTTTGTTTATTTTACCTGTATTGTAGGAAAACATGTCAAACGACAGAGAGCGATTGCTGTCAAAAAATATGCATAACTGTTGTTATTTATGTCCAAGTATAGAAGAATATTAAATAATTCTACTTTATAATAAATTGTAGATTAGTGCTCCTGTTATATAAGTTGGTGCGCATACTACGACATTTGTGTGTGTAATGTTTTTAAGCAAGTTTTTTAAGTTTTCTAGGAGTTCCGCACAAGTATTATTTTTTAGTTCATTTTCTCCTATAAAAATCAAGCAGTAGTCATGCATTGAGAAGTCTTTTAATTTGTTTGCAAAAATGGACGGTATTACCTCTGTGAAGGAGTTTGGCAGCAAAGACTTCTTCTATTAACAGTAGAGTTCCTTTCGTGCAACCGCTGCTTATTATTGCAAGTTGGTTTTTGCATGTCGTCATTTTTCGACACCTGATGTTTTTTAACACGCTTATATTAGCTTCACCTGTATGTTTGTAACCAACGCCTTTGAGCTCGATTTTGACCTACTTTGGGCAATCAGATTTTCTTGAAACTTTGCACACCCATCAAAGACTGATGACAATACAATAATCCGTTTTTTTTTTTATTTTCAATAATAATGAACGAAAAATATTAAAATCATTGTGAAAAAAGCGTGGGGTGCTCGATTTACGAAAAATATGGCACAAAGCGCCCCACGGTTTTTTCACAATGATATTAATATTTTTCGTTCATTATTATTGAAAATTATTTTACACTTTTTAGTTTGATATGCTATGAAAGCGTGTT
This sequence comes from Mythimna ferrago, assembly GCA_910589285.2. NCBI lineage: Eukaryota > Metazoa > Arthropoda > Insecta > Lepidoptera > Noctuidae > Mythimna > Mythimna ferrago. Next base: position 26,263,862 of record OU342690.1, read on the forward strand.
TTTTTAGTTTTTTTTTAAACTATATTTTTTTTTGTTTTGTTTTTTTTTTTTTGTGGCGAGATGGTGTGCTATTTTTTCTGCCAGGCGTTAAACGAATTTTTTTACAAGTTTCTATCGTTTTTAGTAATTTTTGCAAATCTATTTTCAAACGGAAGTTTTCGCTGTTGAGGTTTTCTATCTCATCAAGAGATAGAAAACCTCAACAGCGAAAACCTCCGTTGCGCTCATAAGTTGCGTTTTAAGTGTTTTAATTTTGTTCGTTAAGGTCATTCTCGTGTTTGAATGATTTATCTTGGCTTAGATAGAATGCTTTAAAAATCATTTAAATCTCACAAAAAGTCACCTACTGCAAACTCGAGATTCGAACTTGGTTCTCGAGGTTAACACTCTTCTTATGTAGATAGCTAAACCTCCGAGCTACGAGACCATTATTGTGATGTGTTGAAATTGAGTATTAACGAAGACGAATTAACGAAATTTAAATTTGTCGAAGCGGTTGGTATGACTAATGTGTCAGTATTTTTTTTTTCACAAAGTAGTTACACTTTTAGTAGTTTTGTTTTTAACGTTAACACTTTGTATGGTGAATATTTTACAAAGTTTGCTAAATTGTTTGTGCGTAATATAGTCAAATCACAACCACTGACACTTCATTTCGCTACTTTGAAGCATTTATTGTTATGTTCTTGATTGTTAAGTAAACACTTTTTATTTTAGATATTGTTTAGTAATCACTTTGACAACGTTTACTATATCTATATTAGATGTTTCTTCACAGGATAATAATACATAGGTATAAGTCAAAAAGAAGACTAAATATTTTTAAATGAAATGTAAACACGGAGCTTATTTTACTAGGTGTCAAGCGAATTAGCGCCATCTACCCTCCTTAAATAGCTCGCAATCCAGTTTATCATCATTACTTGAACCCAATATCAATAAATTTATGAAAAACAGAGGAATTTGTTGGTTGCGGCCGACAATTCCCATATACAATATAACATGGAACTTTTTTTTTAAATATGTTTATTTACCAAAAAAGTACAGATACATACAGTTCTATAAGTAAGTATGTTGTAATCTGTACTAAAATAGAATCTAGAACCCTGCCTCTCAAACTAGGACCTGTATTTTGAGAGACAGTGAACAGCCTCTAAATTCTTATACAATATATGTTACAACAATTGATAGACGAATTGTGAAGTGTGTGATGGTGTGTACGTGTAGTGAAAGGTGAGTAATAGGTATTTATGACAGTGTGCATGTATGAAAAAGTGGGGATGTGTGGGGGGTGCTTGTGCGCGTGTTTGGGTGTGTGAATGTTAGCAAAATCAGGGTGCGCGAGAGATTAGGTGATGTATGCAAGTAGAAACTCCGTGTAAGCATATTTCTTCTCTAAAAGCCACTCTGTAACTATAGTTTTAACAGCGTTGGCGTTCAGTTTTAGGATTTTTAGGTGTTTGTTAATTTTATTGTAGATATAATTTTTGCCAAGCGTGAAAAATTGGTGCTTAGCGAAAGTGGTTTTATGCTGAGGTCCTGTAATGAGTTGTTGTCGCTTATTTAGATTTGACGGTGACAGCTTAGCATGAGTTCTTAGAATCGATCTGAGCACGAACAGTTGTCGTACCGTAAGAACTTTGTAGTTAGAGTATAGTTCAGTAGTTGGGAATCTATACGGTTTCCTAGTCATAACTTTAAGAATGGCTCTTTGTGCTCTTTCTACTTTCAAGTTATTTGTTTTGGTTGCTCCGCCCCATGCAGTAATGCAATATCCAATAACAGTTTGGCAAAGAGCATAATACACCATTTTCAGAGTGTCAAGTTTGGCCGACTCTCTCAATGACTTAAAGACGTGTATTAGGCGCATTGTTCTTGTGGTAAGAGCGTCAATCTGTTTGTCCCATCTTAGTCCGTCATCAATCTGAACTCCGAGATATTTTACATTTTCAGATCTAGTAAGAGTTGGACAGGCACAAGATAGAATTGTATTTGAGCATGAGTGACCTGTTACACTGAAAGTTTGGGACGGCCTCATGTTACGTCGGATTGCGAATGGGATGTAAGTGGTTTTGGTTAAATTGAGTGTTAGGAGGTTAGAATTTAACCATTATTATTATTATATCCTTTATTTAATATTAATACATATTATATTATATTTTTAAATATTCCTTAAAAAAAATATTTAAAAATATAAAAAATAGTAGCCCACCGGCATCGGGAACAAGGTCCAAGCTGCCGGTAGTCAGGGCCCCTGAGAGAGGAACCTCCGGACAATACGCGCCGTGTCTAGGAGTACTGCTTTCTGGATCAAGCCCTTGATCCAACTGCCTAACGAGAGCCTCCGCAGTTGTTATTATTATTATTATTATTATTTTCTTTATTCATTTTTTTTTTACATATAAAATTACATTTTTAAATATTTTTTGACAAAATTATACAAAAGAAAAAAAAACATTTAAAAATATAAAAATATAGTTATCCACCGGTGTCGGGAGCAGGGTCCAAGCTACCGGTGGTTAGGGCTCCAGAGACAGGAACCTCCTCACAATGCGAGCCGTATCGAGGAGTACTGCCTTCTGTATCAGGCCCTTGATCCATCCGTGCAACGATAGCTTCGACAGATGGTCGTCGAAGCTTTTGGCTATAAGACCATTAGCGGTCACAACAATCGGCACAATGATAGCCGAGTCCACATTCCACATGTCGACAACCTCGTGTGCTAAGTCAAGATATTTTATTTGTTTTTCTTTCTCAGCTTTCACGAGATTCTCGTCATGCGGGATGGTGACATCGACTATCATTGCACGGCGCGCTAATCGGTCTATCACCACTATGTCCGGCTTATTGGCTACAATAGTCCGGTCAGTAATGATAGACCGATCCCAGTACAACGTGACATGGTCATTTTCAAGAACTGGGTCGGGCACATACCTGTAGTACGGTACCTCAGAGTCCACTAGGTTGTACTTCAAAGCAAGTTGCTGGTGAAGAATCCTGGCTACTTGGTTATGCCTGTGCAAGTACTCGCCGTTAGCCAGACGAGAACAACCAGAGATAATATGTCTGATAGACTCACCCGGACGATGGCATGCCCGACACACGTCAATCGTCCCGTCCTTCATAATATGTCTCCGATAGTTGTTCGTCAAGATAACTTCGTCCATAATTGCACAGACAAAACCTTCAGTTTCTCCGAAGAGGTTGCTGAATCGTAACCAGGCCACGGACGCCGAAAAATCTACATCAGGCTCATGAAGAGCCCGGAAAAAGCGCCCGTGGAGCTCCTTGCCTTTCCATACTTCCTTGCGGTCATCAGTAGTACGTACCACAGGTTTGCGCCAGTTCTCTTTAGCCATGGATAACGGGGTGAGTCCCTTGTCCACTGCGACCACATCGCGGTGCATACCCACGTCGGTTTTGAGAAAGTATTCTCTGAGGCTGCACACCTCGCGGTTGTGTAGAGTCTTTGCGTTCAGAAAGCCACGACCTCCACACTTCCGCGGGATGTACAGTCTCATCACCGAGGATCGTGGGTGATGCATCCGATTTGCGGTCAGCAATGTACGGACTCGCCTATCCAGAGCGTCTAACTCGGTCTGAGTCCATTTGAGTATGCCGAAAGAGTACATTAATACCGGCATGACCCAACCGTTGAAGGCGCGCACCTTATTTCCGCCTGACAGCAGGCTGTTTAAAACCTTTTTCAGGCGGCCAACGAAGCGCTCCTTCAACGATTGCTTCACGTCAGTGACGTTAATGCCTAACGCTTCCGACATACCCAAATACTTATAGGTTTCGGTCGAGGAGAGGGATCTAAGGTGTATGGAATCCGAGAGTTGAACTCCCTCAGATTCCATAATCTCCCCTCGCTTTACATGCATGACTGCACATTTATCCACACCAAATTCCATCCTGATGGCACTACTGAAATTTTCCGTTACCTTCAGTAGTTCCATCAGTCGTAATTTGTTGGGGGCAAAGAGTTTCAGATCATCCATGTAAAGAAGGTGAGATATGACCTGACCACCTCTTCTCAACCGATAGCCTAGTCCTGAATCCTCCAGCAATGTGCTAAGAGGAATCAGGGCTAAGCAAAACCAAAGCGGACTCAGACTGTCGCCCTGAAATATTCCCCGTTTAATCCAGATAGGCTCATCATTCCCCTGGATCGGTCGACATCCTGGATAGCGAAGGACCGTCTTCCATTGCCTCATACATGACTCAAGAAAGGTGCGTAAAGTTATATCTATTTTGTATAACTCCAGCACCCTCATGAGCCATGTATGTGGAACAGAGTCATAGGCCTTCTTGTAATCTATCCAACATGTCGACAGATCCTTGCGGGATCGACGAGTCTGTTGGCTTATGGCCATGTCTATGAGGAGTAGCTCCTTAGTACCCCGGGACCCATTCCTACATCCATTCTGAGAGGGAGAAATAATCTGATTATTTTCTATGTGTATATTAATTTTTGCTCTCAGGATGGATGTAAGAAGTTTATAGACCGTTGACAAACATGTAATAGGTCTATAGTTCTTGGGATCCACGGGGATCCCAATATTATTATTATTCCATTTATTACCTATGTACAGTAAGGCCGCAAAAGTCCATAGGAACGCTAAAGATTACATTGCTACGAACCGAGCGAGCGCGGTACTTCCGTGCGTATGTGTGCGCATGTATGAGTATCCACATTCCACAGATAACACACACTAAGGAACTGTCGTCGCACTGAGCTTAAAAACATTATTATTTTTCTGTTCTTACCATAGCATTGATTCGCGCAAATACGTCATGTGCTGGTAGCCGTGTGAACTAAGTGTTGGATTCGCAAATCACGTAACCCGAGTTCAAATCATGGTCGGTCCGTTGCAGTTATTTCTTACTTTGAAAATTCCCAATCTATATTGATATAGTTGTTTTTTTATATTTCTATGAAAAATACTATTGCATTTTTTGCACTAAATAGTTGCAAATTACGAATGTGATCTATTAACCACAAGAAGAATCACATTCGTAATTTGCAATTATTTAGTTGTTACATCTTTTCGATGTTATAAGGTGGAAATAAAAAGACGTGTTTAATAAAAATGTTTATTCTTTATATTTACAAATTAAACATTTATGAGAATTGTGACGTCGAATTGTTACCTAGACAAAAAGTTATCTTGTAACCGTTATCTATGTTACGCCTAAGATTGTTTGTTGGAAGTATACCCACTTAGACCATTCATAATATGAATAACGTAACAATGAACGGATATTCAAATTTTAATAAAATAAAATATAGGTAATTGTTTATATCCAGTTATTTATTGAAAAGTGATATATGATTTGGACTTTGTAAACATTTTATTTTTGTGTAACGTCACAATGAATGTATTGAGGTCATAGCTTAATTGTTCATTTTCTTGACGAAAAGAAGATTGAAACCAAACCTCAATTTCTGTTAAAAGAACTTTAGTTCTCACAAGATAATCGTCAATTAGATGAGAAAAATAAATTGAATTATAGTATTATGTTAAAACAGTGCGGGTAGAAGAATAAAAAACGAAATAGACTCATGATTATTGTCAACAAAATTGATAGCGAGTTCACTGCATTCTTAAGGTGAGGCGATGGCACAAGTTAAAAGATATAGCTGTTTTAAACGAAAGTAAACACAATATAATACAGTGTTTGTTAACGAATAATCACAGATATGTTAAAATAAAATGGTAGGCCATTTAGTTTAGTTAACATTAAATATTTAGTGCGAAACGTAATCGTTCTTGTTTGTGCCTCTCTGTCAAGTACGGCTTTTTAGCAGGTTTTCTGTGATGCACGCCTTCAGCGTGAAGTGCACGGCGAACAGTATCCATCGAGGTGTCATATAATTCCGCAAAATGTCTCGTTGGTGCGAAACCATTCGTTTCGTATACGTCCACCATATGTCGTCGCTGCGCCTCGCTAATAAGCTTCGGTCTCCCACTTCTCTTTCGACTAGCAAGGCTACCTTCTTCCTCATATCTTTTTAGCCAAAGATTTACAGTATTTTTCTAAAATAAAAAAAAATATATATTAGGCAGCTATACCTACTTCACTTCATTTTCATTATATAAAATGTTAATAATCATAATTATTGAATATAATTTTAAAATAAAACTGCATTTATTAATCCAATAACCAATCCAATAAACCCAACGATTTACGTATTTCTCTTTTAAACCTCATAAAGATACGATGAATGGATTCATAAATGGCATACGTTTTAATTAGAAGATTAATTTGTAATAAAGTTACAATTCATTAATAGCTATTATACTCACATTCAATCCGGTTTCTTCAGATATTTGTGTTTTATTAAGACCACTTTTATGCAGCCCAATGATAGTCGCCCTCACTTCAATACTAATATTAGCCTGCATTTTGCGAATATTACAATACTGTCAACCTCACGTCACTAACCAACAACTACAACCAAACGACAGTTCATTTCGGTTAAGTTAAAACTCATGTCTACCTCGCAGAAATCTAATTCTTTATTTAGTTTTTTTGTGATCTACCTTTCTAACTCCAAGAAATGTGTGAACAAGTTAAAGAATAATTTAATATTGTAATGCAAATACATAACTTCCAATCGGGTAAGAACTTACAAAAAGTCAATAATTGCGTGGGATTTGAACTTGCGGCACACTGATTTGCGCTTCAATCTGTGTGCCTATACCACTGGGCCATCTTGACTTAAGATAAGTTGATGAAATTGTGAATTTCAATCATTTGTTGGCGAAACTTGAAAATAAAAGGTCGTAAGTCAAACTAAACGTCAAACGAATAAGTTTTAAGAATTCTTATGGACTTTTGCAAGTGATAGTACATATTATTTACATTTTTAAATATTTCTTAAAAAACACATTAAAAAAAAAACATTTAAAAATATAAAAAATAGTAGCCCACCGGCATCGGGAACAGGGTCCAAGCTGCCGGTGGTCAGGGCTCCTGAGAGAGAAATCTCCTAACTATGCGCGCCGTGTCCAGGAGTACTGCTTTCTGGATCTGGCCCTTGATCCAGCTGCCTAACGAGAGCCTCCTTAGATGCTGTTCGAGGCTCTTAGCTATTAAGCCATTGGCCGTTACGACTATCGGCACAATGATTGCTTTATCCACTTCCCACATGTCGACAACCTCGCGAGCTAAGTCAAGATATTTGATCTGCTTATCTTTCTCAGCTTTCACAAGGTTCTCGTCATGAGGGACCGCTATATCAACAATCATTGTGCGACGCTCTAGTCGATCTATCACCACTATATCAGGTTTATTGGCAACAATAGTCCTGTCAGTGATTATTATTATTATTATTATTTCGTTTATTTAAACATTAACATATAAATTATATTTTTAAATATTCAATAAAAATAAAAAACATTTAAAAATATAAAAAATAGTAGCCCACCGGTATCGGGAACAGGGTCCAAGCTACCGGCGGTCAGGGCTCCAGAGAAAGGAACCTCCTGACTATACGAGCCGTGTCCAGCAATACTGCTTTCTGAATCAAGCCCTTGATCCAGTCGCCTAACGAGAGCCTCCTAAGATGTTGGTCGAGGCTCTTGGCTATTAAGCCATTGGATTATTATTATTATTATACATCTTTATTGCACACCTTAACTTACTAAAGAATAATATTTAACAAAAATAAGTGTACAATAGGCGGTCTTATTGCACAGGGCAATTTCTGCCAGACAACCTTTGCATTAACCATTGTATTAACCATTTCATTATTTTAGACAAGGCTCCTTCTGCAATTGTCCTAACTATGACCCAAATAGGCCTGTAAACAAGGACCGTGGTGTCATCTGCGTAGGCATAGATGTCAGGTTTGGGGAGGTTCATTTTGCAAAGGTCGTTCACATAAATCTGAAAGAGAATGGGGCCAAGTATACTACCTTGGGGATACTATACGTTATTGGTTCCTCGTCACTGTAGTAGTTATCTACTTTGACAAGTTGCGTTCGATTATGTAGGTAACTTTAAAAAATTTCTAGTGGTATTCCACGCACACCAATAAGTTTCAGCTTGTCAATAAGTTTGGGAACAGAAACTGTGACAAAGGCTTTCGAGAGATCTAGACAGATTCCCAGGCACTTTATTTTATTGTCTAGCTTGCTGGCAACCTGCTGTGTCCAGAACCGCATCCTCCGTAGAAACTCCTGTACGAAAGCCGTATTGGTTTTTGGCAATGATGTGGTGTTTGTCCACGAAGTTCCTTAAAGAATTTGCGAGGATCCTTTCCAGCAATTTAGAAAGTGCAGTTAGAACAGATATTGGCCTATAGTTACTAACACAGCTTCTGTCCCCTACCTTGTGAATCGGGTGTATTATTGCCTTTTTAAAAGCATCCGGAAATACACCAGTTTGAAGGCTACGATTACAGAGAAAAGTTATAGGTGGAACCAAAACATGTGTGTATATTTCACAACTAGTATCTCTCAACATCTACATGTGTGTTTATGCTAATATCGAGAACGAAGCTTGAGAGTAATTGATGATCAAACGAACTTACCTGTACGTAAAGTTCAATCACAATTACTCGAAGAGCTTCGTTCGAAGACATTAGCATCCCTCCCTCCCAGTCATGCTGAACCCCTTCTTGTGAAATAAAAAACAGCTCAGCAAACCTCTAAACTAAATGAGCTGGCTAGGTGAAAATGTCATTGACAAGAACAAAATTTTAAATCTACCTTACATTAGATTAATATTTATGGTTTTAAATTGTTAAATGTACATGGTAAATGTGTGTTACAGTGTGAAATGGCGAGTCTGTAAGTGCAACTACCATGTGTGTTTATGCTAATATCTTCAAACGAAGCTCTTCGAGTAATTGTGATTGACCTTCACGTACAGGTAAGTTCGTTTAATAAATAAACGTAATTTTAACACATAATACATTTAATTACAACTTTAAACTATTCAAAAAGTATAACATTGTGAAAAGGGCGCGTAATCCTCTGCACGGATATCAAAGATGCTAATGCGGGGACGATGATGCGGGACACCATTAGGGATGCGCTATTCATCGTCTTTTAGTCTAACACAATAAAAAAAATGTCCATATCCCGTACCATATTGCTTCACAAGTACATATATATTAATACCAAAAATAATGTTTTATTTACGTATATATGTCAGTACATGTACACATAAATATTAGGTCCTTACATATGAAATTGGCGTTTTGTACGGGAGGAATATAAAGTCATTTTTTTTTTTAATGAAATATATTTAATTAATCAAAGTATGCACCGTTGTTACCTATGCACTTTTGCCATCTCTTCGTCACTGCGGGGTACCAGCTAAAAATCAGCGCTGGGTGTTTGATGCCCAGCAATTGCTAAGTTGGTGATCCTTTCGGTTCAAGCACAGTCACTGCAACTGTGTATTGTATGTCTGTTCTCTTTTTATTATTATTATTTTATGTTGTGGTATATTGTGTTGCTTGCGCCGAATAAATGATATTCTATTCTATTCTATCACATAAGTTAGTTCATTGATCCCTTTACTAAAAAAACCGGGCCAAAATCAAAAAAAGATATTATAAATTAGTTGAATTGATAAAAAAAAATTGTGAATCTGGCCTTATCTTGCGATTTCAAACGTGTATGTCTACGAAATTACATCACTGAAATATTACAAATATTTAGACAAAAAATAGTTACAAAAAATAAGAAAGCTTGTTTTTTAAAAGGGCCTCGCAGAAACAAAAATCTTGAATAGTTATTGTTTTTTTTTATAAACATTAAACCGCTGTTATGGGGCCGCGAAATTGACATAGACCCGAGCAGAGTTCATGCAAAATACTCAGGGACTGCAACCGGTTCTCAAGTATCTACTTTTTAAGATTACGATAATTTACAACGGTACAAGTTGTGATAAACCATTTATCGAGGAAGACTATAGGCTATATAACATTACGCTACGACCCATGTGAGCGGAGCAGTAACCAAAGACGCTGGTGACACTTTGGAGAACGGCTTGACACAACGCGAACCGAAGCTATACTTTAAGTAGGTATACATCAGAAATAAAAAGTAATTGCATTGTATGCTAGTCTAAGGAAACATGCTTTTGTATACGCTATTAAGGCGTGTGACGAACTGATGACACTCGTGATAGTGGCGACGAGCTCAGGACACGCGACACGCGACCAGTCGCACGGAAAATAACATCGCGCGCCGAAGCGTGCGCCGCCGACGACAAGTGCTACACAAACTTATGTATTCTATTGGAGTATCCATGAGTCCGGAAAATGCAGCGTTGGAAACCCTCCCACAAGATGAACCGGCTACTTAGCGAGGATCGCGGGAATCCGATCGATTTGAGACGCGATCCTGTATTGCTCCTTATGGCGACACTTGGAGGAGACCTATGTCCAACAGTGGAAGTCATTCGGCTGAAATTATGAACCACGAGTCGCGGCTGTTCGGCGATGACGACGTCCACGGCTCTCGGCCCGTGAACTTAACGCCACTTAATTTGGGACGCGGCTGCATCAAAGGTCGTTTCTGAGCAACCAGTTAATGACTAAAGTAAACGTAGGTATCTTATCTCTAGTGAATAGATTAGTAGAGCGACAACGGCCAGCTCGGGGCCGGCCGGCGCTCGGCGCTCGTTAAACCAACAGAATGGGACGGGTGATGTGAATTTGAATAGTCCCCGTTTGTATTTAGACGTAATCCGAGAATCAATGTTTTCATTGTATAGATTCATTAAACATCGATCCGTGGGCGGCAAATAAGTATCACTTGTAGTTCACAGACATGTTTGATGTCTGCTAATATATATAGATAACAAGCAGACGTAATCAGTTACCGCGGCGAATCGAAATTACTTTATCATGGAAGATACAAAAAAAACTTTGAATTGAATAACACAAGATGTTGTATGTCATACTTATAACTGGCAGGTACAGCGCGGCGTCACTCAGATTAACAAACTTCAGCTTTCACTGTGGAAACGTTTGGCCGCGGACGCTCTATGATCGTCCCCCCTCTCCCTAGCTCACGCGCCCCTCCTGCCTGCCCGCGCCTCTCGCCTGCAAAACCAACACACAGTGGCAAAAAGACAAGCTCGGAGAATCCTTTAGCGCGCACAATAGACGCGGCGTGACCTGGAAACGCCTCAAAAGATGTGCCGGTTTAAAGGAATGAAGACGTCTTGTATAATGCACCGGGAGGCAGTCAGGGGGCTAAGGGTGGGAAGAGGGTTGTGCGAGGGGGGGCTGAGGTACCACGCAACTCTTCACCGTTTTTGGATATTTTTCACCTTTTCCTTGAGAGGCGCGGATTCAATTATTTTTCCATTAAGCTCCTCGGTACGGCCACGGCGGGACAGAGAACACAGAAGTTTTCTTAAAGCTATGCAAAGTTGGCTGACGTTTATTTTGCTTGTTAGAAAATTACATAAACGATATTGAGAGTTTCATCTGTGCGTGGTCGCGGTGCACAACTGCCGGAGTGACTCGCAGAGCGCACAGCGGGAACTGTTGTCAGTTTACGCTATACATATTAATTTACTTGAGATTGGAAATCGTCCTATGTCGAACTAGATGTGGAGCGAGAGGGCGGGTCAGACTGTTACTGACTTCCCACAATTAGTCCTTAGTGGACCATTGCACGAGAGCCTTGATGGCCTTCATTCCGACTTGCCCACCTCTCTCTAAAAGTAGATGAGTCCTTTCAGTTTATTCAGGACGTCTATGAGTGAATGCGGTGCTCCCAGGGTTTGTGTTCATATTTTGCTGACGTCTGTGCCCTCAAGGAGTTAGTGTGCGATAGTTTTCTACACAGAAAACGGTTGTGTGGAAATGTTTTAATTATTTATTTGATTCAAAGGATATGAATTCCGAGATGAATTTCCTTTAAATTCCGAGTTGGTCCCGTAGAAATATTGTTATAAGATTATCGGGTTTCGAAACTACTCATATTTTCTCGCAATTTTACTTGTTACGACAGTTCTGCTGTGACAGAACTGTCGTAACAAGTAAAATTGCTTTGTTTATACGTGTAGTCCGTGTTGTCAATGGCTGAAGAAAGAGAAGAAAAGGGTATATTGAACTGATCTGATGATGAATCCAGATAAAAACAATGTATCCTAGCCATAGCTTGTCTTACTGGAATTGTCATCAAATGTTTTAATGATTAAATTCTATGGACCTTGGGTAATCTTTCGCAATATTTAAGTTTTTCTGTTTATTTACAAACCTGGTTCGTGTTTTCACAGGTTTAGTGAGCGATATTTTGGCTCTGAGTGGTCGATGGTCTGATGTAAAGTTTATACTGAGTGTTTCAATGTTTTGAAATGAAAGAGGATGATTTGACAGGTTAAAAAATCTATTTTAACTAAAATAAAAACCGCTACCGGACACTGCTTACTAATAAAAAATTTTTGACTAAAAAAAACAACCGACTCCAATGTAAAAAAAAACCTGCCAAGTGCGAGTCGGACTCGCCCATGGAGGGTTCCGTAGCAGCAAGTAACGTAATATAAAAGTTCTTGTAGTTCGTTGTAACTTTGATCGATGTTTTAATAATAGTGTATTTTTTTTAGATTTATGACGTATTTAAAAAAACTACATATTAGATCTCGTTGAAACCAATTTTCGTTGGTAGTTTATATGGTAATGTACATCATATATTTTTTTTAGTTTTATCATTCTCTTATTTTAGAAGTTAGAGGGGGGGGACACACATTTTACACTTTGGAAGTGTCTCTCGCGTAAACTATTCAATTTAGAAAAAAATGATGTTACAAACCTAAATATCATTTTTAAAGACCTATGCATAAATACACCACACATATGGGTTTAATGAAAAAAAAATTTTGAATTTCAGTTCTAAGTATGACCCCCAAAATTTATTGCTTTTGTTTTCTATTTTTGTATAAAAATCTTAAAGCGGTTCATAGAATACATCTACTTACTAAGTTTCAACAGTATAGCTCTTATAGTTTCGGAAAAAAGTGGCTGTGACATACGGACAGACAGACAGACAGACAGACATGACGAATCTATAAGGGTTCCGTTTTTTGCCATTTGGCTACGGAACCCTAAAAACTGGCCAAGAGCGAGCTGGACTCGCACGCCGAGGGTTCCGTACTAACTAAATTGTATAAATAGATATTTTCGAATGGAATCTCGAAGATTTTACCTTGTGATTGATTTGTGACTAACATCTAGTTTTCTGTTTTCAGATTTATTCCTATACCTGTGCTATAAAACCGTGCTTTATGCAAAACTTCAGGATTCTGGGTCAATGGGAAGTACCCTATGAATTTAAACCTCTTGTTCAAATAAATCTTTTTTTTTTTGTTTTTCGTTAACTTAGAAGTGTGATTTTTTTCAGCAGACTATGTATACAAATAGTTTTAATTTTAACTTGATACCTTCACGCGTTCCTGAGACAAAGAAAGAAAGAAAAACGTTTATTCGTGGCTCACACAATCGCATAAACTAAAAAATATAATGAAAAAATAAGATAAGAGTATTGACAGACAGACCGACAACAAAGTGATTCTATTTCCATTTTTTTCCTTTTGAGATACGGAACCCTAAAAGGGAGACAGAAGTAACCTTGGAGACTATAAGTCTAACTTCAAATATCTACAAAGTTTTCGCGAAGATGCTATATAGAATATCAAAACTCTTGAACAACAACCGCCTGAACAAACTGGTATTCGCAAAAGCTATTGTACTATAGACCATATCTAACTATATAGTTACACAAGTAATAGAGAAAGCTAAACAATACGATCAGCGTGTACACAAGGTGCAGTTTTAAAGGAGGTAATTATGTTAGTGATTTTCGATCCGAATCAGTAATAAAATAAGTAGGTAATTTTTTAATTTTTTTTTTTATTTATGGAAATCGGTATGTGTGAACTACCTTTTTTAAAACGCAGCCAGTCTGATACCTCCCTTATAACCGCGCTTTCACACACACAAACGCACAATTATGTAAACCGCGCTTTCACACACATACACGTAACGATAGTTTCATAAAGCACCAATCATCTCCCGCACGGCACATCCTAGCCACGCCCCCGCGGCCATCGATCAATCGATCAAGTTTAGTGTAATTGATGTCGCCGGCGTGTGCATACACGCGCTTGCAATATTCGCCCTCAGCGCCTTCGGTTAACCGTTGCGGTACCTAATGATGAAAGATGACAGACCAATACTCCAATGTAGAGTTGGTGGAGATATCAGTGGAAACAGCGTAACGTCCATCTCAAAGGGTAATGCTGGCTGCTACGCAAAGACTCCGCGAGTTTCGACGATTCGGCGTTCCCGTCGCGGTAACGAAGGCCTGCCTGTCGCCTTGCAGGAAAATATCCTGGAATACTTCGAGCGAGAACCACGGGCCAGCACGCGGTATGCTGGTCGACGGTTTGGTTTCCTTACTACGGTTGGCAAGTACGTTATGTGAAAAGGTGATCACTAGTGATTAGTGCTTTCGACACTTTAAAAACGAATGTGTTTGTGCTACGAAATTAAAAGAAAATCAGCAACGTCGTGCTAGACTGCTGTCTGTTTGAACAACACCTCCAGGTAACATAAGTACCTGCTTAGGTATTTTTTTATTTTATTAGTAAGTACATAAAAATCATGTGTAAATACGTTGTTAGCCGAATCAATTTGATTAGTGTAAATAAGTTGATTTAAAAATTTTAACTACGGTAAAAATACCTACCTAACAGGCAAGATAAATCATTTAAAAACCCTATCTATGTAACTAGCACAAATTATCTTGAAGTATTTTTGTCGGTCCTCAGCCCATTAAAAAGTAGGAAGGGAAATTTCACATCCACCAATTTAATCGACAAATAAAAACGAACTTATACGGAAAACTGACCTTGAGAATGATATTACCTACAGACTGCGTCTGGTAGGTACGTTCATGTACCAGTGCATGCTACCTACTTACGGAGTACGCGCTGCATGATACCCACGGACGGAGGCATGGACGCCTCATAAGGTTTATTGATCTCGGCCTAACATTTTATTCATCAGCTGATACGTAAGTACCTATCGACGCGACGTCAACGTGAACTTTTAAAAGATTTTCACATAGTAATGATGCTTACAAGTGAGTAATTAAATAGCGAAATTTAAGACATTAATGTACATTATGATCATCGAATTCGATCTACATCTAAGGTTAAATAATTCATTTCGTAGAATAAGGGCTATGCAGACCGGGACGGCATGGCAAGGGATTTTAATTTTTACTAATGGACATTCAACCGTACTGTTACAGAAATACGACATAAATTGCTATGCTTTAAAATGATGCCGTGGCATTGAAAGGGATTTAATCGCACGGCATTAAAAGACGCGCCACAGGCTCCCGTGGCGGGATGCCGTGGCATACTGCGGTAGGCAACGGCATGCCACGGACTCCGGCGGGGGTAGAGAAGCGGGGAATGCACACCATTGACCATCCATTTGCGCCCGGGTCTTTGACGACTGTGTACCTACGTGATTTTTTCGGAGACCAGTTTTTTACGTTTTTTATTCCAACATAGAGGAAAAATTAATAACTTTAGTTCAAGCCTATGATTATTTATATAATATGTCATCAAAACATTATATGAACACTCAAATGAAGAACAATGCGTGGAAAAGAATTGGAATAGAAATGAATAAAACAGGTAAATATTTTTGCAATATAATCATATTTTAAGATTTAACACGGTATTAATGTATATTTACAATATTTTCTATTTTGCCATGGAATTGAGCCCTCATCAGACTTAAAGTAATCTTTAAACATCTCCCGTACTGTCATACCATCTAATGCATTGTTCATATTATTATTATCGGTTTCTAAATTAATGCTTTTACTTGCTATATTTTGGCTTTCTGTGCTTGTACCACTTATGATGAAATTGTGTAAGCAAGTAGGTACATGCTAAAATGATATTATCAATATATTTTGGTTGAAACTGAATTCTTTTTTGACATAATTCGAAACGTTTTTGAAATATACCAAATGCATTCTCGACGATACGCCTGGCTCTACTCAAACGATAATGGTATATTTTCATTGCTTCATCTGTCAATCAATCGCCACTAAATGGTCTCATAATGTTTGTGGTCAACGGAAAAGCCTCGTCTGCTACAAAAACATAGGGAAACTCAAGATCTGTCCTCGGTAAACGTTTTTTTGGGGGAATACCGAGGGCGTTAGAAGTCAATTTTTTTCCAAATATTGAGTTTTGCATTATACCTCCATCACTATTTCGTCCATATGATCCTACATCTGCAATCACAAATTTATAATTTGCATCCACAACCGCTAGTAGTACGATACTAAAAACCTTTTATAGTTTATGTAGAGACTTCCACTATTGTGAGGTGCCTTTATCCTGAAATGTTTACCATCTATTGCACCGATGCAGTCCGGGAAATTCCATTTTTCATCAAATTCCATCGCGATTCGCGTCCATTTTTCCCTTGTTGGTTTTGGCATAACACTAGGGCTTAGGACATTCCAAATGACTCGGCAAGTTTCATGTACTATAGAGCGCACTGTACTAAACCCCATACGATAGCTGTAACCTAGAGACTTGAAGCTACTTCCCGTGATCAAAAATCTGAAAGATAATATACAAGGTGCAGTTTTAAAACTGCACAATATTTCAGGAGGTTGTAATAAAACTCATAAATAATCATATAAAAAAACGATACCTGGTCAATAATCAGTAATACTTGTTATTTAATTTTTTAATTACACTAAACTAAATCGATTGATCGATGGCCGCGGGGGCGTGGCTAGGATGTGGCGTGCGGAATGATGATTGGATGATACATTATTTATGAAACTATCGTTGCGAGTTAGTGTGTGTGAAAACGCCCTTTATTGTTCCGTGTTTGTGTTTGTGAAAAAAAGCGCGGTTATAAAAAAAAAAAAAATTACCTACTTATTTTATTATTGATTCGGGTCGAGAATCACTAACATAATTACCTCCTGAAATATTTTGCAGCTTCAAAACGACACCTTGTAAGTAGGGGTAAGTGAGGCAGAGTGAAAGACAGGGCACAGTTAAACAAAGTCAATTAAATAATACGATATATGTATTTATATATAATTATGAATTCCTCACGATATTTTCCTTCACCGTAATGCCAGTGGTAATTTTTATTTAGAAAAAGATTAGCTCAATATAATCCCATAAACATAGCTGGTGCTAACCTAGTCACTATCTAAGGCCTTTTCCCATTATCTACTTATTCTTGTTCTATACCATTTTACCTGCTTATGTTTTGTTTTAGGTGAAGAATGCCAGAAAATATGGGGTAATATACGTAATAATTTTAGGAAAGCTCTGAATAACAGAAAAACAAAGAGTGGTGACCCGTACACAAAGCGACGCCCTATCAAGTTTGAAAAAGGGCTGGAGTTTTTGAAAAAATTCATTCAGCACAGAAAACAAACCTCGAATTTGGACTCCTCTTCAGAGGATATGCAGACTTCTTTCGCAGAATCCGCTGTCGACGATAATGATGAACGTTCAGTTTCACGAATGACCAATGATTCACACCATTCCTTAATAAGACCATAACCTACAACAACTGCTGAAATACTAAATAAATACATTGAATCGAAAAAGGAGGTGGACCCCATTGATTCGTTCTTTCAAACAATGGCTGCCACAATAAAAAAACCGGCCAAGTGCGAATCGGACTCGCCCATGGAAGGTTCCGTAGCAGCAAGTAACATAATATAAAAGTTCTTGTAGTTCGTTGTAACTTTGATCGTTGTTTTAATAATAGTGTATTTTTTTAGATTTATGACTTATTAAAAAAAAAACTAATTACTAGATCTCGTTCAAACCAATTTTCGTTGTTAGTTTACATGGTAATGTACATCATATATTTTTTTTAGTTTTATCATTCTCTTATTTTAGAAGTTACAGGGGGGGGGGACACACATTTTGCCACTTTGGAAGTGTCTCTCGCGTAAACTATTCAATTTAGAAAAAAATGATATTAAAAACCTCAATATCATTTTTAAAGAGCTATCCATAGATACCCCACACGCATAGGTTTGATGAAAAAAAAATTTTTGAGTTTAAGTTCTAAGTATGGGGACCCCCAAAATTTATTGCTCTTTTTCTATTTTTGTGTGAAAATCTTAAAGCGGTTCACAGAATACATCTACTTACTAAGTTTCAACAGTATAGCTCGTATAGTTTCGGAAAAAAGTGGCTGTGACATACGGACGGACAGACAGACAGACAGACAGACAGACAGACATGACGAATCTATAAGGGTTCCGTTTTTTGCCATTTGGCTACGGAACCCTAAAAACTACCAGAAAGAGTGCAGGTCCGAATAAAGAGACAAATATTTAATATGGTAACTGACGCCGAATTAAACTACATAGAGGGAACTCCAGCTCCAACATCTGAAGATGTCTCTAGCAATTTGCAACATCAACGACCATGCCGTACTGCTTTTACTTCAAGATCTAGCTGTGGAACCGCGGCAGGCTTGGGCTATGAAACTGTATCAGGGTCTGGCTATGAAACCACCTCAAGATCTGGCTATGAAGCAGCTTCGGGGTCTGGCTTTGGAACCGCCTCAGGCTCTGGTTATGAAGCTGCTTCACGGTCTGGTTATGGTACCGCCTCTGGCCCTGGCTATGAAGCTGCTTCAGGGTCTGGTTATGAAACCGCCCCGGGCCCTGGCTATGAAGCTGCTTCAGGGTCTGGCTACAAAACTGCAGTTTCTGAATACGAAACTAATCTAAACTAGTAGGTACTCTAAATTAAGTAAAAACAAATAAATATTCAGGGATTATCAGTGAGAAAATTTATCAGTGCAAAAACTTGAAAATCGTTATCAACCCAAAATCTTCTTCTATCCCTATTATTAGCCTGTGCACCTTCTTCTTCATCTGCAATAATCGATATCAACACCAAATCCCAATCTACCATTTTAAAACTGAGGCACACCAACACTCGATCAAACGCAACTGAAGACTAAAAGTGTATCAGGCAGCAGGAGTCGCTGAGGCGTGCTTTGTCGTGCCGCGGCATGCCGTGGCATGCCGTGGCAAAGTGCTGGAATGCCGCGGTATCTAAGCGGCCAGTGTGCGCTGACTCACGGCAAAATCCCTTGCCATGCAGTCCCGGTCTGCGTAGGCCTTAAGTGGGCGAAGCCTTGTACAAGTTGATGCACTCACGCACACAGTGACACGGCGAGCGATAAATCGCAACGGGTGATTCTGTTTTTTTAAAGATGAAGAAGTTTATTTAGAGAGTTATTCTGAAAAACGGTTAATATTAAAAAAGACGTGTGGCACTCGGGGACTGCCGCGGTAAAGCTATTGCATAGCATTTTAATCAACTTATGCAATTATAATTATTTATTTATTTTATTTATGCAGTATCTTTTTTCCTTTGTTTTTTTTTCTTTGATAATAATTGAAGTTACACTTTCACACATTGAATTGAATTTTGATTGATTGTTCACTCATTTGTTTTCTTATCGGTCACCACGCTCAAAAAACAAATGAGTGGGGGGTGTTAGGTTATTTTCGTTACGGAATTTCTGGATTCGGTCTCCACGCTCAAGGCCCGCGATAGAAGCTATGCAATAGTTTAAAAAAAAAATAACAACTATTACTGATTATTGACCAGGTATCGTATTTTTATATGATTATTTATGAGTTTTATTACAACCTCCTGAAATATTGTGCAGTTTCAAAACGGCACGTTGTATATTATGTGCTTCATAGATTTGACGAAAGCTTTTAACTCTCTATTTCGATGCTATATAGGAATCGCTTCTGGAACATGGCTTATATAAAAAATATGTAGACCTTCTAAATAACATAATCATACTCGAAGTGCTGGACAAAGTTGAGATTTGAAAAAAAAGGGCCAGAATTTCGCATAAGGAAAAGAGTCGGGCAAAGTGACCTCTGTCCCAAAAATGTTCTCCGCTGTACTGTAGTCACAGAATAAGAAGTAGTACAACTAGAGTCCACTTTCCGGAAGCTGCATTAGGAGAATATTGATCTTAAGGTATGAGGGGAGTTTGCAGACGATTTAATACTTTTCGCAGAAAATGCAGCCGATCTAGGATACATAACAAATTGCTTTACAGCGAGAAGCATAAAGTTTTTTTTTTTATTTGATTAAAGGGCTTTGTCGCTTAGCAACCACATCGCCCAGTACAGAAAAAAGAGCATAAAGTTGGATGGGTACAAGATTGAGTGTGTCAACGAATATGTCTATTTAGGTCATTCGATTTCATTCAACGGCTGTACTGAAACTGTACTGGGTTTTAAAAGAAATTATGAAGAATATTGTAAACATTAAAATTCGAGAAAAAGATTTAAAAAGTAGTGATTCTACCAAGTATAACCTATGAATGAATTTTTTTTTTCTTTGACACAAATATTTACTTCGCTAAATATTTTGTAAACTATTAATTTCCTTAGATTATTGTAAATGTGAGGACTATGTTGATTGCTTTTTCTTTTCTATTCAGTAATTTTAACGTATGTCTGGCAATTTGAGTATTTTCTGCGGCCTACCCAAATGTCCTTTCTTTGGTATTGTTCGTCAAGTCGTGGAGCTCCTTAGTAGTCCTAAGTTGAGCTTATCGAATACTGACAAATGCTTACACTGATTGGACAGGTCCACTCAAATCTGTATGGTTCTTTCTTCAAAAGACCATCTCAGACAAATCTGCATGGTTCTCATGTGATTTGACCATTACATATTTACTGTATGGACTTTAAAAGAGACTTTGACCCCTGAGTTTGTTTCGGTGTTTCTTCTCAGGGTAGTCAGATAGGAAACACCGGCCTCATCTAGAATAAATTAACGAAAAAAAAAAATTGACGTGTAAAAGTGTTTTTAAACCTATTTGCAAAATAAATATCATTTATCATTTATCAATGTCAAACTTAGCATATGAAAAAGAAAGAGGAAGAAAAACTAGCTCACTGCTAGTGTGATCGAAGTATCAAACTAAAAATAAAGGGCAACAAAGAACTAGATGGAGAAACATATGCATATGAAAACATCAACCGGATTGGATGAGGAAAACTAGAGATAAGGAACTGTGGAAAACACTGGAGGAGGCCTACACCAAAGAGGCGGCTACTATCTAATAAACATTTTTATATAAAACTTATTATTATTAATTTATAGTTATGATTAATTATTTTTAAGTAACTATTATTTTATTATTTATTTCGCATGTCATTGATTCAAAGTCAAAATCATCGGCTCTTATCAGACAGCTTTTAATTTTTTTTATATATTGCAAAAGCAATGATAAAAAATTTATATATATTAAAACAGAGGTGGAGCTGTTAACAGACACAATATTGACGAGTTACTAGGGGACCACATGTGCACAGGTAGTCATTGCCAAACAAGCGTGTCTTCGACATAGTCTTTCACCTTGTAATATGCTTGGACACGCTTAATATGAGTTTTGCATTTTCCCTCACGAAGTTCAGTTACCGCCTTTTGCAACTTGTTATAAAAGTGTATGCTGTTTACTAAGAATGACTTGGTTGTCTTAGCTAATCTCCATTTGAGTAACGCAATTTCGTGTTTACTACGCATATTTTTGTTGCGAAAATCGCTTCTAATTTAAAATCAAATCAATATGACAAGAACTAAAAAGAGACACGTTAAATAGCGGCTGCACTCCCTCTCACTTAAAGTGCACCTCTGCAATATTAGAGAGCTGCACTCCGATCTCGCAGCAGTCCATCATCATCTGGAGACTGAAAAACCTTCTCTCTTTTTTCTTTCGAAGACGCACATATGAAATCCGTCAGATGTGTCGTACCTGTTTTACCCAGGGTTTACCCTGGTGTATAATTTTAAACCACGCGCTGGAGTATGTTTGTACGCTCAGAATGACATCTGCTATCTGCGTCTCCGCAACCTTGAAGATTCCAGGTTCTCAACGCTTTAGGCTCTGGTGGACACAGGCATGGATAAAATTATCTATGCTTGTGTCTACCGTTCGCACAATGGCGATCAGGAGACGACCGGGCTCACACAGTACCTCAGTGAGGCGGCGGATGCGTCTTAGCAGAGGTACCCTTCCGCACAATTGGTGTTACGGGGGGATTTTAATGCCCACCATCAGGAGTGGCTCTTCCCATACCACTGCACAGACCATGCTGGTCGAGAGACGCGAAAGCTTTCGCTAGCGGTAATTTTACCCAGCTAGCCCAGGTGGCAACAAGGGTGCCGGACGTTGATTTGCACACGGCCAATTGCTTGGACCTTCTGCTGACAACAGATCCAGACGGCTATTCAGTGTCGATATCATCACCGTTAGGTAGTTCCGACCACTGTATGGTGAAATCTGTATCAATCTACTCTCCACCTGATCCCTGCCCTAGAGGCACCAGGCGGGTTTGGCGATACATTCGCATGTTATCCTTAGCAGCCTACTTTCTTTCCTTCGGGAGATCCATCGTCGTGCGCAGATGCTGTGACGGATGTGTTGCGGCGGGGGATGGAGTACTACATTCCTTTCTCCGACGTAACCATGTCTGGCCGAGCTCGCCCTTGGTTTGGTGCGGAGTGCGATCGCGCTTACGCGCTCAAGCACGCGGCATATCAGGCATGGGCGGACGCTCGTATGCACAAGACGAATGACGTAAGCCAGAAGAAGAGAGCCTTCAACAGAGCTGCCGAGTCTTGCAAGAAGGTGAAGCGGAGGTCTCGTTTCGACCACATTAGCCACATCGGGAACAAACTAGCTTCATACCCTGCGGGAAGTAAGGCGTTTTGGTCCCTGGCTAAGTCAGTTGAATCGAACTTCTGCCGTTCCTCAGTCCGGTCGCTGGCACATACCGCTGAGGAGAAAGCAAATTGCCTCACTCTTTACGGAATCTTCGTGTCTAGATCCAGGTAACGCGCGGCCCCCTGCTCATCCTGATGGTTGCGATACGAGTATGTCAGATATTCGCTTCCATCAGAAGGACGTCCGTAGGGTGCTGTGTAACCTTGACTTGACTAAGGCTAGCGGTCCAGACGAGATAACAGCAATTGTTCGACCGCATCGTCGCTTTCCGAAAACGTATGCGCCTAAACTGTCTCCGATCCTGACACGCCTATTTAGGCTTTCATTTGAGGCTGGAAAAGTGCCGATTGCATTGAACAAGCAATGTAAGCTAATGTACAGCCCGTACCCAAGAAGAGGAGTTGGGCTGACCCAGGTAACTATCGACCAGTTTCAGTAACGTCCATTCTTTGTAAGACTATCGAACGTGTACTCAACACTAAGCTCCTAGCATACCTAGAAGTTAATGATATCCTGAGTAACCGTCAATACGGCTTTCACCGAAATCGGTCAACTGGAAACGTTCTAGCGCATGCCATCCACATCTGGAGTGAGGCCATCGAGAAGCACGGGGAAGCACTTGCCGTCTCCCTCGATATGTCGAAGGCTTTCGATAGGGTTTGGCATGAAAGCCTTATTAGTAAACTTCCTTCTTTCGGTTTACCCGCTGGATTATGTACTTGGATGGCAGACTTCCTGAGTAACCGGTCCATCCGAATGGTTATCGATGGCTGCTCGTCCGGCCAAATGGCTATTAATGCCGGGGTCCCTCAGGGGTCAGTACTCTCAGCAACATTATTCTTGCTGCACATAAAAGATCTGCTTAAGCCCGGTACTTTTGGGTATGCAGACGACAGCACTGTTGCTGAGAGTTACATATCCAGGTCACGAGCTAGCCTGATTATTTGTTTATTGAGCATCACAAATTAATGTTATACGGCCGAATATTGACTGGTTAGGCCTTTTAAGTTCTGTCGTTTAAATATTTCCCGCTAATTTTGAATTTAGAATTGCTCAATTTTCAAATTTGTTTGAATTTAGAATAGCAAAATAATTGAAATAATTAGGATTGATGCAACTATTTAGTCACAGCGTTGTTTTGAATCTATCAAGTCGCGCATTTTTGTCAAATATGAATCTCTAAGGAAAACGTTCGTGCTATAATTTTTTACAACTTTCGGGGAGGCCCTTAGCTCGGATTCAGTGTTTCGAGGAGTTAAGATCTATATTTTATAAAGAAGCTCTGTTGTCTTGTCTACGGACTGTCGGACGCTGGTATTTAGAATTCCAGCGTGAAAATACTAGTCTAAGTAATAAGTCTCGTGAAGGACGTCCAAAATCCGCCTTTGCTGAAGAAGACATTGTTGCTGTGAAACAACTGATACTCGAAGATCATCATGTGACATATCGGGAGATAGAGGCGTTAATAGGCATCTTAGGGACAACCATTCCAAAGATCTTGCTTGAGGAAATTGGTGTGAAAAAGCTAGTTTGCCGATGGATTCCACATTTGCTTCCCAATGATCATAAGGCGGCCTGCGTCAGATGGTGTAAGAAAACTTTCCAAAGGTAAGCGAGAAGAGTCAAATCACGTCTACGATATTATCAGTGGTGATGAATCTTGGATTTATGCCTACGTCCCTGATTCCAAAGAGCAATCCACAACCTGGGTCTTTTTTTTTCGTAGGTTGAAAATCATCTATTGACATCCCCGCTCTTGGGCGGAGTAGGAGATAGTGTCAGGCTTTCACTGACTAAAAACCCACTCCTGTTCCTTCATTGCCTTTCTTACCGGGGCTTGAGCAATCTTTCGAATTAACCGTGGCCTCAGTAGGCTTCGATCCAGCTGGGCCCCTGCTGTTGCTGACAGCTCCTTGAGGCGCGTGAGAACAAAGCACGCCGTCGATGACTTGGGCTCGGTCAAGACAGTTATCGGACGGTCCATTACTGCTCCGCAAAAGTCGGCAACCGCCTGCCACTTTTCCTCGCTCCGGACGACCTACGCCCGGCGCGAGAGATCGCCGTCGCCGATCGCCATCACGACAAGACATCCTCTGTAACTTTGTACAGTGCTTGCTAATAAATAAATCAAATCGGTTGGAAAAAGCTGCTATCAATTTTAAGTTTTTCAGAATACCTAACGCTGACTAGACCCAGCACCGATCTGCTCCGTGCATACCGACTCCCTGTAACGAACAGTAAAAGTTGGAACAATGGCGCCCGACCGATAACAATCCCTGAGCGATGTTCAAAAGTTAATAACGTTAAAAATATCCGAATCAAGTACGGGCGGATAAAACTCGCTCAGGCGGTACAACATCGGCGATAGTATGTGGCCGACTGAACGCCTGACACACTGGCCTGTACCAAGGCCCGGCGCGAGAGATCACCGCCACCGATCATCCTCACGAGGGCACGACGATGCTCCGCCCAAGCAGGGCACACCTCAACTGTGTCCTCCGGGCGTTCCGCATAGTGGCGACACCCGGGCGTCACTTCCGCACGAATCTGGATGCCGAACCTGGTGCAGGAATCTCCCGAACTTACCATGTCCGGTGCGAACCTGCGTCATGCGGAAGGTGAGGACGCCCGTGAGGTCTTTCCAGCCACGCCTCAAAGTGGGGACGTATCACTATAATTATGGTGTGTCCAGCACTGGATTGCGATAGTAGCTGACGCCATTTCACCATGAAATCCCGCCGGAGCTCTGTCCGCCATGCCGTGACCTGTCGCGGCAGCGAACTTTCACCCCGGCGTTGCATCTTCATGCGCACATTGTGTATATGTGCAAGGACTGTTGCCTCCAGATCCCACGGTGGTAGGCCAGCAAGAAAGCTCGCCACTTCGCGGGAAATCGTGCACCATCCGTATTGCCATGACCCTCTGGCATGCGTTCAGCCGTAAAGGGCCATGGACCGAACGATCTCCGCGTTGAGCCTCCGGCAGGAGGCGTCTGGACCTCCAAGGTTGGGCAGTAGCCGCTTGAGAGCAGCCCCAGTCCGGTTCAGTTTGGGAGCCAGACGTCGGAAATGCTCCACGAAATTCCACCGGCTGTCGAAGACGAGTCCCAGGTACTTCATCGTCGATCCGACGCTGATGTGAACTCCTTCTACCATTAATTGGGAAACCGATGGTGGCGCGTTTCGAGGGCCGTGAAAACACATAGCCTCGGATTTGTGCAGCGCGAGTCCCAACTCCTGGATCCTATCAACGACTATCGCAACCCCGCGTGTCGTTAGAGCGACCGCCGCCCGATACGACTCTCCCTGCGCTAGAACCAGCGTGTCGTTTGCGTAGCAGACCAATCTACAACCTGGGTCTTCAGAGATGAGCCAAAGCCGACTAAAGTTGTTCGCTATCGAAGCACTTCGAAGAAGATGGTGGCTACGTTCGTAGCGAAAACCGATCACGTTGCAACAATTGCGCTTGAAGATCGTAGAATGGTTAATCAAAGCAACGCATCATCCTACACCATGACAACACAAGCTCATTTACCGCTGGTACACCAATTGATTATTTGAAGCAGGAAAACGTGAAAATTCTTGACCATCCTGCATTCAGTCCTGACCTAAGCCCTAACGATTTCTTTACATTTCCTAAAATTAAAAAAACTCTTCGTGGGCAAAGGTTCCAGTCCAGTGAAAAAGCAGTCGACGCTTTCAAGTCGGCCATTTTGGACATACCGACTTTGGAGTGGAATAAGTGTTTTAATAACTAGTTCGAGCGAATGGAAAAATGTATAAAACTTCGATGTGAATTCTACCTAATACTTTATGGTTCTAGTTGTGTTTTTTTCTTTAAACAACAAAATTTAAAAGGCATCCCTCGTATTAGGTAACAATAACTAATGATTAGATTTGGTTAATGCAGCAACTGAGCATAATTTGAAAAACCCTGCTCTTTTATTACTCCTTCGTACCGTCCAAACTGGTCTCATGTCCGACAGGCAGACGGTGTTCTGTGGGTAACTCATAACTTACTTTCGTCCCTTGTCATCGTTACCTCTACCTACGATAATATTATTCTCCTCATAGTTTTACATTTTCCCTCTGATATCGTAAAAAGGAACATTTATAATACAAATAGCGTAAGAAAGCTTTACAAAGATTGCTTTCAACATAAATCAAGCGGCGCGACACATTTACAGGTATGAAGCCTATGAAAGTAATTCAGAGCGCCCTTTCTTGTGTCGTTGTATGTATGTAATGCCGCCGCCGCACGCACCCACCGACACCAGCCACTGTAGGAACAGTGCGCGACACGTGCACAGCCGCACTAGTGATGGGCCGTTGCCGGTGAAGTGTAATAATATGTATGCTCTCTTATATTATTAAGTATGCACACTCCTTTATACTTAATACGCTGAATTAGCACTATACCTCATAAGCCACATATCGATGTAACATTGATTGCACTCATTAAATAGTACTACAAGCATGTGGTTGTTTCCTTGAAACCACCTCTTAGGAACCCCAACATTACATGGCGACCCTGCCTTGGGACTCTGCCAAGGGGATTTTTAGTTTCTAGTTTGATTAAAATTGTACGAATCATATCATGTGTCGGTCTACCGTCGAAAAGGAAGAGGTTTTCCTTACTCAGAACGCGGCTGGAGGAAACAATGACGCCACGTTGAGGGAAATTGGCGGACACGTGGAACGTTTAACCATCGTAACCTACATTGTCCTGGCATTGGTCTTAGGAACCCCAACATTACACCGGCAATATTGCCCGAGGTGGGAATTTTGCTAGCAATATTGCCACCAATATTCCCACTTCTCGGCAATATTGCCGGCAACGACACATCTCTAGGCTTTTTTTTTATGGTGGGAAAAAAATATCCAATGACAACCGCGGCGGTTGTGTCTTGGACGGAGCGGGAGATAGTGTCAGACTTACTGACTAAAAGACCCACCCCGTTCCTTGTAGCCTTCATACCGGAGCTCGAGCTGTCTTTCAAAACTAACCCTGGCCCCAGTAGGCTTCGACCCAGATGGGTCCCTGCTGTTGCTGACAACTCCTTGAGGTGCGCGGGAACAGTGCGTGCCGTCGACGACTTGGGCTCGGTCCGGACAGTTACCGTTCGGCCGAACAGTGAGTTACCCATTGCTCACTGTCCGCAAGCCTGCGCCTACGGTGGCCGGAAATCGGGATCAGAATCCCGGCGGCGGCGAGAACGCCGTTGCCTGATGCGGTCGGCCTCCTCCTTGGCGAGCATTACTGCTTCGCAGAAGTCGGCGACCACCTGCCACTCCTCCTCGCTCTGGACCATGGCTTCAACCAAGGCCCAGCGCGAGAGGTCTCCGCGGCCGATCGCCCCCACGAGGGCACGGCCATGCTCCGCCCAAGAAGGGCACACCTCTGTGTGCTCCACCGTGTCCTCCGGGCGCTCCGCACAGTGGCGGCACCCGGGCGTCTCTTCCGCTCGAATCCGGAATAGGAACCTCCCGAACGTGTCTGGTCCGGTGAGGACCTGCGTCATGGGGAAGGTAAGGGCGCCGTGAGGTCTTTCCAGCCACGCCTTAAAGAGGGGCACATCTCTAGGCTGGACGCACATCGAGAGTATGTCTGCGATACCTTGCTGAGCAATAGAGCGCGAGCACCGCAGAGCACGAATAGATAACACTTAGGTAGTATCGAGGTCTATCGAGGTCCTCGACAGGAAGACACAAAGTACTAGCTATTATTTTACTAGGCGCGCACTTGACCAGTATGGATTCCGACAACAGCGCTCTACCGTCGATGCGATCTTACGCGTTCGCTCACTGTCGGAGCAGGTAATGTCCCAGGGTGGAGTGGCGTTGGCAGTAAGCATAGATATCGTCAATGCTTTTAACTCCTTGCCCTGGAATGCGATTAGGGCGGCATTAGTATACCACAGAGTGCCGCCTTACCTGCAGCGCATCATCTGGGATTACCTACGCGACCGGCACATCCGTTATGTGAGTCGGGACGGTAACGTTCATAGGAGGGAGATAACGTGCGGGATTCCACAGGGGTCAGTTTTAGGCCCTCTCTTGTGGGATCTTGCATACGATGTTGTCCTGCGCGTCGACCTCCCTTTAGGTGTAAATATATTATCTGTTATGCAGACGACACCCTAATATTGGCCGGTGGGAACACCTACGACGAGACCATCCAGCTTTCTGAGCTTGGTGTGGCAAGAGTCGTGGCTTCGATCCGCGAGTTAGGTTTGGAGATAGCACCTCATAAAACCGAGGCGCTCTGGTTTCACAAACTGCCGAGGACCAAAGAGCCACCAAGCTCATCAGTCACAGTTGGAGATACGCAAGTTCAGGTGGGCCGATACATTAAGTACCTTGGCCTAACTCTGGACGGTCGGTGGGGCTTCGAAGAGCACTTCGAGTGCCTGGTTTCCCGCGTTGTTGGGAAAGCAGTGGGTGCTTTGCACAGAGTGCTGCCCAACCTCGGGGGTCCTCGGGAAGAATTTCTTCGTCTTTACGCGGGGGTCGTGCGATCGATGGTCCTTTACACCAAAAGCACCTGTGTGGTCAAATAGACTCTCAGGTGTCCGCCGAACACCTGAGAGTCTATTTGACCACACAGCGAACAGTATCACAACCGAACGGTATCCTTCGAGGCGGCAACTCTCCTGGCACGCTTTCCGCCACTGGACATTCTGGCGGATATGGACGCAATAGTCTATAATCGGATTCGTGATATGCGCCAAAGTGGCAATAGCGTGCCGGGAATTACTGTATTACTACAGTAATTCCCGGCACGCTATTGCCACTTTATTGTGGTATTGGCTGAGGCGGCACGAACGGCGACACGCGCTCGAGAGGTGGCGCGAGCGGCTACAGCAGCCGCAATTCTCGTGCAAGTGCGTTGTCGAAGCCGTTCTACTGCACTTCGAAGCCTGGCTGACAAGAAAGGAGCACATCTCCTACAGACTCACTCAAGTGCTGACCGGGCACGTTTGCTTCGGTGAGTACCTGAACAAAATTGGGCGAGAGGCCACGGCTAATTGCCATCATTGCGGGGGCAACCTGGATTCAGCACAGCACACGCTGGAAGAGTGTCCAGCTTGGGCCACAGAGCGACGAGTCCTGGTCGGCAGGATCGGGCGAGATCTGTCCCTGCCAGCAGTAGTGAGGGCTATGTTGGCGGAGCCAGAAAACTGGAGGGAAGTTGCTTCCTTCTGTGAGACCATGATGGTCCAGAAGGAGGCCGCTGAGCGAGATCGTGAAAGGGCCGATCCCGCTCGGAGAAGAAGGCGTCGGGGAGGCAACGGCCTTGATGCCTAACACGCCGAAACCCCGCTTGCATTGAATATAAGTGGGACTTTGGAGCCATGGGCGCTCAGAGTGGGGACTCTGCTCGCTCATCGAGGGATTCCAGGAAAGACGGTAGCACAGTGATCACGTGCTGCCGTGCACAAAGAAGGTCAGGGGAGACCGTTATAAAGTCTCTTCAGGGATGTGTCGTAACAGGCGTTGCAATGAGGGGGTTCCGGAATGGTCTTTTGAAAGGTAACGGGGCCCCTTCTATGTGCTGATGGTGATCACCGGGGTGGTTTTAGTGAGGTAAAAATCCCACACTCCCCGGACTTAGCCCCAAAGTCCGGGCGCCTTTTGAAGGTTTCCCCTCGAAAACAAAAAAAAAAAAAGAAGGCGCGCACTTGAATAAACAAACAGTTT
This sequence comes from Mythimna ferrago, assembly GCA_910589285.2. Taxonomy (NCBI): domain Eukaryota; kingdom Metazoa; phylum Arthropoda; class Insecta; order Lepidoptera; family Noctuidae; genus Mythimna; species Mythimna ferrago. The sequence continues at coordinate 26,294,393 of OU342690.1, forward strand.
GCTTTAGTACAAGGCATGCAGGGCAGGTATCAGATCCAGCGAGGCTCCATGCAGTGGGCTGTAAAATGCAAAGTGTCAACCTAAGGAATTTTATGTAGGCAAGTAGGTACGAGCACTCTGCTAGTGACTTCGTTCACAAAAATATTTTCATAAAAAATTGAACACCCCAAACTGTATTTTAAGGATAATTTTTGTCAGTCTTTACATTGTGATTAGAATATATGCCAAGTTTCAAGTTTAAGAATCCTCCATACATTCCCTATCCTACCTACATTCTTTAAAAACCCCTATTTTTTCTTGGAGGTAGTTTTGAAAACAAATAACGATCACTTTCATTATTTACTTAGTGCTAACTAACTTACTATTTGTGCTAACTTTCGAGTAGATTGGCACACGGACCGTGGCGGATTAGCCATGTAGCAAGAGTAGCAAATGCTACGAGTACATGCCGCGCGCATTCGTGGCCCCGCGCTTTTAGGGATCTCGCATTTGAACGTAATGAAGACTAGTCAACGTATCTATACTGTACGAAATCTAAATAGCTGATGTTTACATATTGAGGGCTGATTTCTTTGGATGTTATAATCAATTTACTTCAGGCTTTCTTGCAAGTAAATGTCTACAGAAGATAAGATCTTTAAGAATTCCCCCATCATCGTAGTTTCACACAACCGATCTTTAAATCAACGGGGTTATTGATGTCCATTGTAATATTCACATAGATACACAAATTTCGATTAGTACCCTGAAAGCCTCGTTCAAGCTTATTCTTTAAAGAATAAATTCGACAGAGGCTATTAAAATAACTAGTTGAAACTAGTTATTTAGTTTTAGTTTTGTGCTGGCTGAAGCCAGGCTTCAGTCGGTGTTTTTATAACAGTTTTGTCTCTTCGTTATTTAACACCAACTTCCGAAATTAAAGTTTATTTTTTAATTATTTTGCACTTTCTAGTGCTTTTTTACATTGAAGTCGGTTATATTACACTTTTTAGTTATCTAATATCCCTCAGCCAAACTTAAATATTTACCTTATAGCCAGAGTGCGTCTTATAACAATTCTAACAATCCCAAACACGGTTAGGTTACATTAATTTGCCTTCCAACTTCATTATCATATCACTTCGATATATTCTCTCCCTCTTTTCTTTCAGTCACTCATATCGACTACACGTATAACCAAAGCAATTTTACTTGTTACGACAATTCTGCTGTGATCCTATAAGGAGTTCTGTTCCATATCTTCGAAGTTCAAAATCAAATCAAAACAATATTTCTATGGGACTAACTTGGAAGCATAATTTTTCAATCAAAAAAATAATTTTTAAAATCGGTCCAGAATTGACAGAGATATCGGTAAACATACAAAAAAAATATAATCAGCAGAACACACGAACATAGAACCTCCTCCTTTTTGAAGTCTTAGGTTACTATTTGTGCTAACTTTCAAATAGATTAGCCATGTAGCAAGGGTAGCGGTTAAAAATGACATAATCACGGCGGTAAGTCTCCTCTTTGAGAAGTGGCTGAAGCGGCAACAGAGCATCTTTACCTTCCGCCACACAGGTGCTCACCGAACGTGGCAAGTTCGGGAGGTTCCTGCACCGGATTCGTGTGCAAGAAACGCCCTGGTATCACTCTTGTATAGACCAGCCAGAGGACATGGTGGAGCATACGGTGGATGTATGCCCCACTTGGGTGGAACACATTACCATCAAGATTATGTGTTGACGACTAAAACCATCTACAGGTTTAAGCTCCACGTGGAGCCTTGTTCCCATGGATACCTAGTGTAATGAAATGCTCTCAGATGATGCGCCGCAAAATATTTCCGACATTACATTCCACACGACGATGTATTACACATAACACACGAGTATGAAGACAAACGACGGGAGTGCTCCCACTTCATTTACAAAGTAATCCTATTTTTATCGTCAATAAAGCGTTGCGTCGAGTCGAGAGGCGTCAGGGGGAGCGGAATAAGGTAGGGCTACGGAAACACATTACGAGTAATGGATGTAAGTAAACATACACACTAAGCAGCAGACTGATGCAGAAACTTGAAATTTCTTCCTAACTGACCTTTGAATATACCTATTTAAATTATTATCAACTGCTGCACTATGATGCTAGGCGTCTATGTTACTATGACAGACAGTCGGTCGCAATTCTGTCACTCACTTGCTGTTGGATACTATCACATGATTTGTTAAAAGGAAGCAGTTCATACGAAGAGCTGAAAAGTCACGTGACAGCTAAAAATAATATCTTCTGAACAAAGTAGTAATGTTGTGGCAGACACCTCAGCATTAGCCGATAGTTGCAAACTGCAGCGTATGATGTCACACCATAGAACAGGTAGCGAGTCCTTTTGAAATATGTGCCGTAAATTTATCTTGCCTACCTCAACACATACATGCATTATGTTTACAACAACTCCCTACCGGGCAGCCTGCGCTACACGGCAGACTGGCAGCCTCACTATACTCTCACACGTGTAACAGTAAAAGCTTCTGCCACCGGCTGACAACGCGTTACACTTGTTTAAGTTTTGTGTTGTCTTAGTGATGAGTGAGTAGGCCGTTATAAGGTGTTATTATTATAGAACGCGGGTCTTGTCGAATGACAGAGAGTCGCAGTCCTGTACCTTAGAATTGAAGAAGACATGTTTGAGCAATTATTCTAAAATAATATTGTTCGTAAATGCAAGCGTAACGTGTCATATACCCTTTTGTAGTCCTCATTGTCTCGTAGTTCCATAACTCAAAAGAAATGTGAATTTTTCATCCTCATCATTCGATTTCTAACCCTATTTGATATTACGGGTATAATCCATACTCCCATACTTAATATTATAAATGGGAAAGTGTATGTGTGTGTCTGTTTGTCCGTCTTTCATGCCAAAACGAAACGACGAATTGACGTGATTTTTTAAGTGGAGATAGTTGAAGGGATGGAGAGTGACATAGGCTACTTTCTTTTTATCTCTTTCTAACCCCCCAATTCCCTAAAATGGGGGTGGAAGTTTGTATGGGGCATTCCGCATTTTTTAACCCTTAAGGTTGATTTGTATAGTATACTATACACTAAACTAAAAAAAAAAATCCCTTATAACTAAATACTTTAAAATTATATTTTTTTACGGAAAAGTACTTTTAGAATACTCCTTTTTTAAATAATAAATAAACAAAAGTATTTTCTATGGTAAATTTGACAGTTGTGACGTAATTGCGAAACCATGCCGAGGAATCTTGTTCTCATCAAGATAAAATTTATTATAATTTCTTATCTATTATAAAAATCTAATAAGTGTGTTGTGAATTTAAATCAAAAATATACTGAGGTCAAACTAATGCTAAAAAAATTACGCAATACGCTCATTTTCATCGCTTTTTACGAACATAATCTTGGATGTATAGCATACTATACATTACGACTGTTAACTCAAAATACATTTTGTTTGTGATGTATATTATTCTATACACTGACAACTAAAGGGTGTTGGTTATGTCAGAACTATATGTACTATAATTTGACTTTGATCGTATATTATGTTTACGTTTATTTACTTTTCGACATTAGTACTTTTTTCTTGCATGGCCTTGCTTTCATGCTTCCTTTTAAACTATTTGTTCTAGCCTAGACAGCACGATCGGTGTAGACGCATACTAGTACTTGTTCCTAAATTCAATGCTACTTCTGACGTCAGTGATGTCACTAGCAATGCAGAAGAAGTAAACAGTCGTGAATCGTCTCCTGCTCCATCTGTAATTCATCGTTAGATAGACTAGATTTCAATAGCCCAGATCTATCTAGTAATGATTCGTATATAGGACACTCGATGAAAATTAGCTATCGATTCTATATCTAAACTTGGATTCTATAAATTTTCAAAGCCACGAAACTGTAGCCGAAGCCTTCACCGATGATCGATGACCGAAGATCCACCACCACTCACACCAACAGTAGCTCAGTTCTTTCAACAGTAAATCCTTCCGATACGGAATGCAATTATAATACGTTCTACCGCATCGCTATCGGTGCCTTCAGTTTAACTGTCGACACCACTACCTACATACACGTGTCTAAAGGAAACAGAGTTCCTGTAGTTGCTGCCAACAGGGTAAAAAGTCCTAAGCATATAGAAATTCAAACTTTCTTTTTAATGGACCAAGAGGTTTCAACATGCAGCTGAAATTTTCTCATGACCTTATTGTTGATATACCAAATAACACTAATTATAGCGTACAAGAGACTAGAAAATCAATAAAAGCAAGTCAACTCAAAGAGGATGTATGTAATTGATTTTTTGGTTATCAAGGACTATTGGAAGGATGCAATTGTCAAGCAACCTGCAATAAAAATAAAATTGCTATCGTAAATTGGTTTGCTGGTCCTATAAGAAGCAATGACAAATGGTGAAAACTTTAGTCACGAATTCTGTGGCTGAGGAGAAAAAAATTAAGAAACTAGCCACTGAAAGGCCCATAGATGCCATGAGATATGACGCCGCAGATCAGTGGCCGGAACACGCCGATCATCAGAGGTGCAAATACTGTAAAAAGGGCCAAGCATGTAGTAGTAAGTACTCGTTGTACGAAGTGCAATGTCCATCTTTGTTACGTTGCTAAAAAAAATTGTTTTGCAGCTTATCATAAGCACTGATGTTATTATTTTATTATAATTTGAAAACATTTTTGTCGTTGTATTATTTTGATCAAGCTATGTCAAAAGTGCATTTTGTATATTATACTATACGCCCCTTACACATACGATTTACTAACGTTGGGAGCAATGTATAGTATAATATACACTAAATATCTCAGATTATCAGCTAATTAGGTTTTTTGTTCTATTTTTCCTACTTTTATTTTAGGCCTAATAATCATAATCAGGTATTATTTTGGTCTTTTATTTCGATGAAATGTCAAGCGACCTTAAGGGTTAAGGTAGAAAGCTAAAAATTGGTATGCGGACTATTTGTGACTAATCATGATTTTTTTTTTTTTGGAAATCTGCTCCCAACCCCTTAGAAGAGGGGGTGAAATTTTATATGGGACTTTTCGTAGTTTTCAAGGTAGGAAGCTAAAAATCGGTACACAGACTCTTTGTTACCTACAAAAAATACCTACTTTTTTTTGTAACAAAGAGTCTGTGGTGGAAATATGATCTAATGACATCCCCCACTCTTGGGCGGAGCGGGAGATAGTGTCAGACTTTTACTGACTAAAAACCCACTCCTGTTCCTTCGTTGCCTTTTGTACCGGGGCTTGAGCTATCTTTCTAATTAACCCCTAGCCCCAGTAGGCTTCGACCCAGCTGGGCCCCTGCTGTTGCTGACAGCTCCTTGAGGCGGGCGGGAACAGTTCTTGCCGTTGACGACTTAGGCTCGGTCCGGACAGTTACCGGACCGTTGGACAGCGAGCTACCCATTGCTCGCCGTCCGCAAGCCCGCACCTACGGTGGCCGGAAATCGGGATCGGAATACCGACGGCGGCAGGGCCGCTATGAGCGACGCCATTGCCTGATGCGGTCGGCCTCCGCCTTTGCCAGCATTACTGCTTCGCAGAAGTCGGCGACCGCCTGCCACTCCTCCTCGCTCCAGACCATAGCCTGTACCAAGGCCCGGCGCGAGAGATCGCCGCCGCCGATCGCCCTCACGAGGGCACCGCGATGCTCCGCCCAAGCAGGGCACACCTCAACTGTGTGCTCCACCATGTCCTCCAGGCGTTCCGCACAGTGGCGACACCCGGGCGTCACTTCCGCACGAATCAGGTGCAGGAACCTCCCGAACATGCCATGCCGGTGAGAACCTGCGTCATGCGGAAGGTGAGGACGCCGTGAGGTCTTTCCAGCCACGCCTCAAAGAGGGGACTTACCGCCATAATTATGGCGTGTCCAGCACTGCGTTGCGATAGTCGCTGACGCCATTACACCATGAGATCCCGCCGGAGCTCTGTCCGGCATGCCGTGACTTGTCACGTCAGCGGATTTTCACCCCAGCGTTGCATCTCCACGCGCAAATCGTGCATGTGTGCAAGGACTGTTGCCTCCAGATCCCACGGACGTAGACCAGCAAGAAGGCTCGCCGCTTCGCGGGAAATCGTGCGGTATCGCCATGACCCTCTGGCATGCGTTCAGAATAGGCGCCGGTCGCTGAGCCTCTAAAATAGGGTATCAAAATTTGTGTGAGACTCTCCGCAGAATTAGTACAGGTTTTGTGATATAAACGAACCGTCTTCTTCTTCCTGCCCTTGTCCCGTTTTATTTGGGGTCGGCGCAACACGTTTTTTTCTTCCATTCTGTTCTGTCACTCGTCACGCTATCACTAACTCCCTTTTCTTTGATATCACTTCTCACATAATCCATCCATCTTTTCTTTGGCCTCCCTCTCCCTCTCCATCCATCCACATGTAAATTCATAACTCTTTTAGTAACATGCTTTTCATCTCTCCTCTTTACATGACCATACCAAGACAAACGATTTCCATTCAACCTTTCAGTCACTGGCGCCACTTTCAAATTACCCCTAATATACTCATTTCTCACTTTATCCATTCTCGTCACACCACACATCCATCTTAACATTGTCATCTCCGCTACATGTAATCTTTTTTCATCCGTCTTTTTCACAGCCCTACATTCTGATCCATACAGTATGACAGGCCTTATCACGGACTTGTAGATTTTACCCTTCAACTTGAGGAGCATCCGTGGGTCACAAGTTGTTCCCGTGACTTGTCGCCATTTCATCCATCCTGCGTTGATCCGATGTGTTACGTCCTGGTCTACCTCACCATTCCCTTGGACGAGCAACCCGAGGTACCGAAAGTCGGAACAGATCGTTATGGGCGTTCCGGCGAGAGCTAAGGGCACTGGATTGGAGAGACCGCCGAAATTGCAGAACAAGTACTCCGTTTTGATTCTAATCAATTTCAGGCCAACACTCTCCAATCTGTGCCAATCTGTTCTGGACCTCTAGGCCACTCTGGGCAACCAGCACAATGTCATCGGCAAACAACATACACCAGGGAGCCTCTTCCTGAATGTCCGACGTCAGAGCGTCCATTATCATCAGGAAGAGGTAAGGGCTGAGCGCCGACCCTTGGTGTAAGCCGACAGCCACATTGAAGCTGTCAGTAGTGCCCACTGAAGACCGGACTTGGGTACTGCATCGACTGTATATCGCACGGATCAACTGCACATACTTCCCAGGCACACCTTTCTCCTTAAGGGCCCACCACAGAACCTCACAAGGTACCCGGTTTGTATCACCCGGTGTGATACAAACGAATAATAAAATAATTTAATTAAAACAAATTAAATAAAACAATATTAAAACATTAAGAGTGAGTTGCACCATTTAACTATAACGATAACAAAGCCGTTAACAGTTGTCAAATCGTCGAATTGACCAATAGGCGGCCCACAATCGCGGTGTGCCCTGCTCGGGCGGAGCATCGCCGTGCCCTCGTGGGGGTGATCGGCGGCGGAGACCTCTCGCGCCGGGCCTTGGTCGAGGCCATGGTCCGGAGCGAGGAGGAGTGGCAGGCGGTCGCCGACTTCTGCGAAGCAGCAATGCTCGCTAAGGAGGAGGCCGACCGCATCAGGCAACGGCGCTCTCGCCGCCGCCGCCGGGATTCCGATCCCGATTTCCAGCCACCGTAGGCGCGGGCTTGCGGACAGAGAGCAATGGGTAGCTCGCTGTCCGGCCGTCCGGTAACCGTCCGGACCAAGCCCAAGTCGTCAACGGCGCGCGCTGTTCCCGCGCGCCTCAAGGAGTTGTCAGCAACAGCAGGGGCCGCAGCCGGGTCGAAGCCTACTGGGGCCAGGGTAATCCGAAAGGGCGCTCGAGCCCCGGTATGAAGGCTTGAAGGAACGGGATGGGTTTTTTAGTCAGTAAGAGTCTGACACTATCTCCCGCTCCGCCCAAGAGCGGGGGTTGTCATAAGATGATTTTTCCCATCGGAAAAAAAAAAAAAAAAAACCAATAGGCGGCCGTTTCACGGCTGGTTATGGTTTGGTTATCGGTATAGTTAAATGGTGCAACAAACCCTAAATCTCACCATAAATCAAACAGCTTTTAAGAAAAAAATCAACATTCGAAACATAAATAAGTGTTACTAATGGATTCCGAAAGATGGCGCTGATAGGTTTCTGAAACACGCTAACGTCGTATGCTCTATAACTGTACTGAACTGCGGGCATCGCATTGGCCCGCGCTTCACAATAGTGCATACGGTACGAGTGAAGCTGCGGGCAAGAGCTAGTAATATATATTTTAAATTAGTTAAGTGTTTTTATTTTTCTTGTTCTATGTTTAATTAAATAAAAATGTAGTATTTATTTGATATTAACATTGTTTTTCTCTTTCCTCCATTCCATCCTTGTCTTCTAGCTTTTTAAGGCATTATTATACTTCTATTCAACACATAAACAACACAATAAAGATAAATATAAAATAATCTATGTTTGTAATCTATATATATCTCTGTTTGTAATATTGAAATAACCGCTTTTTACTACTTACATATGAATATATAAAGGGTACATACACCAAAATAACATTTTTTACAATTTTTGTCTGTCTGTCTGTTTGTTCCGGCTAATCTCTGAAATGGCTGGACTGATTTTGACGGGACTTTTTTCGGCAGGTAGCTGATGTAATAAGGAGTAACTTAGGCTACTTTTATTTAAAAAAAAAAAAACAAATCCCAAATCCTATAGTCCACGCGAACGAAGTCACGGGCACAGCTAGTAATACAATATTTTATCATTTTTTCATTACAATCTCCAAGCCATAGAGACAAATAAACTGGAGAGCGTGTCGGGCCACGCTCAGTGTAGGGTTCCGTAGTTTCCCGTCCGTCACAAAAAGTGTTCCCACTTATGAGTTTAAAAAAAGGCTTTTTGTTACGTTGACATACTAAGTACGGAACTCTAATAAATACGGAACCCTAAAAACGAGCCCACAAAGGACGGTGATAACTAAAAAAAGTACAGCGCCATCTCTCGGGGAATTGGGTTACTAATTAATACATAGGTACCAGAAGAAGTTTTCGTTGGTAATTTTGGATTGCGAGAACCGATTTTAATCATTCTTTTTTTGTTTGAAAGAAGATACGTTCAGGATAATAAAATATGTAAACGAAGTTAAAAAAATGCTTGCATATACGATTATACTACAAACTTAGTCCAGAAATTATTTTGTACAACCTTTTTGTCTTTTTTGTACAAAAACTCTTCTTCCCATCAAGTTCAAAATGATTTTCCTAGAAAGTCCTTATAAAGTTCTACTTTTTAGATTTTTTTCATATTTTCTAAACTTATGGTTCAAAAGTTAGGGGACACACACACATTGTTTTGTACTTTTGGAGCAATTATTTCCGAAATTATTGACATTATCAAAAAATGATTTTAGTAAACCCCTGTTCATTTTTAAATACCTATCTAACAATATATCACACGTTAGGGTTGAAATTAAAAAAAAAAATCACTTACCACTTTACATATAGGGGGGCTACCCTAATAAAACATTTTTTTCCAATTTTTATTTTACCACTTTATCTGCGTGATTGATATACATATTGGTACCAAATTTCAGCTTTCTAGTGCTAACGGTCACAGAGATTAAGCGAGGACGGACAGACAGACAGACGGACAGACAGACATGGCGAAACTATAAGGGTTCCTAGTTGACTACGGAACCATAAAAAGCCATAGAATCGTGTGGGTGTGGAGCTCCATTTCTTCCCTGAAAAGGAAGCCGACCAAAAATTTAAGTGAATAACAATTTTAAGAAAAACAAAAATGATATCTGCCTAGAATTGTTTAGGGGCAGTCTCAATATGTCTCACAGTTTGCGCTGCGTCCCGCTCTCGCTTTGGTAAGTTTGCGAACTTACGCTGTGATACCGCTACTGACACCTCCGTCACGTCACTGCTGGCACCATCCTCCTCTGTCTATGACACCGTTTTTCGTTCTAGATAAAGTACAGAGTTCAATTATAAAGTTTTACTCCTTCTGCTCTCGTAATTACAACACGTGGTTCGGTGGTTAGCTTCGCTCCATAAAATAATTTAACTGATTATAGTAAGCGATGATTTAGATTTTAAATTTCCCTTTGGGATTGATTAATAGGTGTTGGTTAAACAATGAAACGGCAGCTGGTAATGCAAAATTTTATATTTTATTATATAACAAACCATGTCCAAACCAACAAGTCTATAGCTAGGTCACGTCTATGTCACATGAAGACGTCGTCGGCGAGTAGTTTGGGCGCGGGCGCGGCGCGGTCGTCTTCGAACGTCACCATCTTGTCGCGCGCCTTGGAGGCGCTCGCGCCGCCGCCGCCGCACAGCTCGCCCGCGCCGGCGCCGCTCAGGTTGAACGCGCTGAGACTGCGCGGCACGAAGTACTCCACGCAGCGCTCCGCGTGGCCGGCCGAACGGCGCGCCGGCGTGTTGCGCGCGAAGCTATCCTCGCCGTAGTGCGACGACTTGCGTCGCGGCAGGCTGTTAAACTTCGTCGGATTCAGAGAGTCTATTTTAAACGTCACTTGCTGGCGCTTCTCGCAGCCGGCGAACGCCACGGACGGCCCCGAATCGGCCGTCTCGCGGTGTCAGGACACTACTGACATTGAGATCTTTTCATCACAAACCGTGTCAGCACTGTGCACGGCACGCGATTTGTTGGCGCCCGCGCACAGCGTCGTGGCACCGCGCACCAGCGCGCCCAGGTCCTCCTGGATAAGGTTAAAGCACATTGCAATCACCACGATGCCTACGAGGATGTAAATGCAGCACACGCCTACCGCAATATCCTCCGCCTTAGCGGAAATCGTGCTGGCATACAGCCCGGGCCGCAAATCACCGAAGCCAATAGTCGCGAGGCTCGCGAACGAAAAATAACACCCGTCCACTAAGTTCCACCTCTCCGTCGTATGAAAAACGAAAGTCCCTAACGCTATATACAATACGATGAGTAGTAAACTAAGTATAATTGGCACTCGCGTGTGGTCCCGACACGTCCAATGATAGCCACCACTAAAACTATCCAGATTCAAGGCGGCCTGGAAGGGAGTCCGTCTCTGTGTGTCACACTTGTCGCGGTCACGCGCATGGCAGGCGGCGGCTGGCAGGCGAAGGCGCGCGCGTGGGCGTAGGCGCGCGTACAGGCCGCGCACGCCGCGTGCCAGCGCCTCGCCCAACGTGGACAGGTACAGCATGATGATGGGAATGCCCACGCAGGCGTACGCCACCGCCACCAGCCTCCCTGCGCACGACTTCGGCGTCACGTTGCCGTGCCCTGATACAAACACAAAACATTTGATTACTTTTTCAATATAAACGATTGTGGTGTCCGTGCCTAAGAATAAGACTGGTGATATGATAAATGATAAATGATATTTATTTTGTAAATAGGTTTAAAAAACACTTTTACACGTCAATTTTTTTTTTTCGTCATTTTATTCTAGATGAGGCCGGTGTTTCCTATCTGACTACCCTGAGAAGAAACACCGAAACAAACTCATATATCGCAGGTAAGTAATTAAAGACTCATTTCCTTGGCAACAATTACAGCAAAAATTTTGGATAGTTTACTTGACCGAAGTTTAGGTAAACACTTAAAAATCAATGACAGACAGTTTGGTTTTAGGAATGGATTATCAACCGAGTCTGCTATTATGAGTCTCAAGAGTACAGTGCAATATTACACTGGGAGAAGGACACCTGTGTATGCATGCTTCCTAGATTTATCCTGTGCTTTCGACCTTGTCTCATATGACATCTTCTGGAATAAACTGAATGAAGCTAACCTACCACCAGAATTAATTAATATGTTTAAGTTCTGGTACGGTAACCAACGTAACACTGAGGTGGGCAGGCGCATACTCAGATGTGTATAGGTTAGAGTGCGGGGTGAAACAGGGGGTCTGAAATCGCCCAAGCTGTTTAATATTTACGTCAATAAGCTGACCGAGGAACTCAGCAGCACTGGCTTCGGATGCAGTATGGATGGTGTGTCTTTTAACAACATCAGCTATGCTGACGATATGGTGTTGTTGAGTCCGTCGATCAGTGCTCTCAGGATATGGTGGAGCCCATGGACTAAGGTATAATGCCAAGAAAAGCTAGCTGTTAGTTTTTATGGCACAAAACATGACCTATGAAGTGGTGCCGCCAGTGTCGCGATGTGGTGCAACTCTAAACAGAGTTAAGCGACTTAAATACCTGGGTCATTGGGTTACAAAGGATGGCACTGATAACTGTGATATTGAGAGCATTGGCCGTACGATGCAAAAAATAAATAAATATTCTTTAATTTTTTAATATAAATGTTAAAATACAAATGTAATCTCACCTTCTTATTTTTATTTTTATTTTTTAGTTTGGAATTGGTAACACTGCCCGATTATTCCTTTGTTACAAGATGTCCTAGTTTGGTTAATTGTTTTACATAAACGTTATATTTCGCCACAAACCTGAGTTCTTATTTTTAATACAATAATAAAATATAATATATAGACTAATATTATGTCAATTGGGAAAGAAAGGAAGTGCTCTATAATTTGTCTCATAAAGTCATTGTGACTGTCTGTCACTAATTCCAAATTAATAACAAAATATTATATTTGTCTTTGAACACCACGTCTGACGACAGGGGCCACTTAGACCCTCATAAATTGTCCTTTTAATGAAAGAGCTGACGTAATTCTTTAGAAACGAGTAAATAAATGGATGCAATTTCTAAAGACTGGGAGATGAACTGCTCGCGTCCGTAGGATTTACTTGACTCTTGATCACCCTACACGTATCCCCTGGGTAGTGCTAAACGAGCAGTAAATACGGTGGTAGGCCATAACATCGGCTGCCGGCTTAAAGGTTACCACCCACCAGATATAGTCATGCCGCCAAGCGATCCGTCGTGTTCCGGCATGTTATCTGGTGAAGCCGTAAGGTGGAGGATGGGTATGAACAGTTGTGTTGCGATGTACGCCGGGTATGATGCACCAGTTGCTGTTGTGTCGGAGGTTTGATCATGGAGGGTAGCGGGATCCGAAGCACGGTGCTCCGCTGGCCGACCGCAGGTAGTTGGGGGCCCAAGTAGTGTGCCAGCCACACACGAAAGGCTGCCCCGCCAACTGCGAAAAATCCCAGGGTGGCCCCATCGTGCCGGTTGGCGACCGGATGAGAAGACCCGATGGCGATCTCTGGGGGGGTTCGGGCGTCCCCGCAGTCTCCAAATCAACCCTCCATTGGCGCAGCAGCTCTGGTTGTGTTGTTGGGTTTGACATCGCATCACCTCGCTCAACTGCCATCTTCCACCAGCCCTATTCACTCAAATTAAATTCATGAAAGTTAATAAAAGGAAAAGTAAGTGTGTACAGCGGATGCACGTCCTCTCGTTCCATGTGCACCTCTCAAATATACGAGGACTGCACTCCAATCTCGATGCAGTCCACCACCACCTCGAGACTGGCAAGCCCCACTTACTTTTCTTGACGGAGACGCAGATCAGATGTCCGTCTGATGCGGCGTATCTCGACTACCCGGGATACTCATTGTTCACCATTTCGTGCAGCGTACCGGGGTCTTTGTATACGTTCGCAATGACATCTGCTGCCAGCGTCTCCGTCACCTTGAAGACCCCAGTTTATCGTTACTGGTGGACACCGGTGTGGACAAAATTGTCCACACCTGTGTTTACCGGTCGCACAGTGGCGACCAGAAGACGACTCGACTGTTTGGCCACCTCAGTGAGGCCGCCGATGAGGCTCTGCATCGGCACCCTGATGCGCAGTTTGTCGCTCTGGGGGATTTTAACGCCTGCCATCAAGACTGGCTTTTCCCATACCAGAGGACCGACCACGCTGGGAGGGAAACTCGAAACTTTGCAGTGTCGCTGGGCCTCTCCCAGTTGGTAAAGCAAGCGACGAGGGTGCCTGATGTAGTTGGTCAACTGATTACCCCTGTTCTTACCCATATTTTTAACCTGTCCATGTCCTTGGGTATTTTCCCAGATGTTTTTAAGACAGCTGTTGTCCACCCAATATTCAAAGCGGGGGACAAAGGCAGTGTTTCAAATTACAGACCAATATCCGTACTGTCAACCCTATCAAAAATATTCGAAAAAATAATTAATTCAAGATTGATAAACTTTCTAAATCAAAATAAAGTCTTAGCTCAAAACCAGTATGGCTTTCGAGCTGGTAAGTCTACAGAAGATGCAGTATTGGAACTAACAGACACGATTACTTCTAACTTTAATAATAAACTAAAAACCGTTGGAACATTTTTAGACTTATCTAAGGCTTTCGACACTGTCTCTGTCCCGTTGCTACTTAAAAAGCTAGAAAATGTTGGTATTCGTGGCAATGTTTATGATATTTTCCACAGTTACTTGTCGAATCGTAGGCAGGCGGTAAAAATTGGTAGCCACCTAAGCACCGAGGTGGGATTGACCTTTGGCGTGCCTCAGGGCAGCGTGCTTGGGCCAAGCCTCTTCCTCATTTACGTGGATGAGCTGTGTCGACTATCCCTTCCAAACACCAAAGTTATCGCGTATGCTGACGACACAGTTCTCATAACTCAAGGCAAAAATTGGTCTGACGCTCTCAAAGCTGCGGAGCATGCTCTTGGGGTGGTCATGAAATGGCTCACTATTAACCTTCTCACACTTAACGTCAATAAAAGCAAATTTATCCCCTTTACTCCTGGTATTGGTAGCCAACCATCAACATCATTTAAAGTTATTGCACACACGTGTCTCAACAATAGTACTACTCCTTGTGACTGTGCCCCCGTTGAACGAGTAAATAATATTAAATACCTTGGCGTGTATATTGATAACCTCCTAAAGTGGAAAATTCAGGTAGACTCGATTGTAACGCGTGTGAGAAGGTTAATATATATTTTCAAAAAACTAAGATCGGTTGCAGATTTCGATTGCCTGATTACAGTCTATTTTGCGCTTGCTCAATCAGTTCTCGGATATTGCATAACTTCATGGGGAGGAGCTTTAAAAACTGCCATGTTGCGAGTAGAAAGGGCACAGAGAGCAGTGTTAAAAGTTATCGCAAATAAACCCATTAGATTCCCAACTCAAGACCTCTTTCAACTCTGCAAAGTTCTTACTGTTAGACAGCTCTTCATATTCAAAACAGTTGTCAGAAGACATGGACAGCTGTTCTACGATCCAAAATGTGCCACTGTATTGCGTCGTGCGGATAGAATCTGTGCTACAAAACGCTGCAGATCTGTAGCTGTAAGTTACAGTTTTAGACACATTAGCTCTAGGCTTTATAACAGAATAAATAAGGAAATAAATATATACCCTCTAACGAGGCATGTACTTAAAAATAAATTAACCGATTGGCTAACATCTAAAACTTACGATGAAACTGAAAAACTTGTTGAAATTTAATATCACAAAGTCATAATACATACACTCTCCAAACATACACCCTTACACACCCCATCCACTCCACACCTTCACTATACACTCACTACACACCACACACTAGTATAGGTTAGGATTTACTTATTTTACATAATTATCGTATATGATATGGAACTACTGCTATTCTTATGTTACTGGAGGTGGGCGCTGATAGCTGCGCCTCAGTTTCAAACTATTGCAGCTATCATCGTGCATAAATAAATTGTTGAATGTGTTTTTAGTTTCAAATAAAGATTATTATTATTATTATTATTATTATTAACTGCCAATTGTCTGGACCTACTGCTGACCACTGATCCGGACAGATGTGTCGTAAGAGTTTCCTCACCACTTGGAACTTCAGATCACTGTCTGGTGAAGTCTGTATCGTCCTTCTCCCCACCTGACCGCGACTCACGTGGCGAACGGCGAATGTGGCGATACAGGTCGGCAGATTGGGATGAGATGCGGCATTTCTTTGCGTCTTATCCTTGGCAGCAGGTCTGCTTCTCTTCTGAAAATCTGTCGAGCTGTGCGGATGCTGTAACCGATGTGATACGCCAAGCTATGGAGTATTTTATCCCTTATAGCGATGTACGCATCGGTGGCTCAACTCACCCGTGGTTCAACGCCGATTGCGTTCAGGCTGAAGAGCGTAAGCATTCGGCGTTTCTCGCCTGGGTTGACGCTCGTGACCGCAAAGCTCCGGATCTGAATTCAAAGAAGAGAGCCTTCAACCATGCTGCCAAGTCCTAAAAAAAAGCACTAACGAAGGCATGCTTCGACCGCATAACCCATATTGGCAAAAAACTCTCAGCACAGCCGTCCGGTAGCAGAGCATTCTGGTCTCTTGCCAAGTCGGTCGAGGCGAACTTCTGTCGGCCCACTTTGCCTCCGCTGGTAAAGCCTGATGGAACACTGGCTCATACGGCAAGAGAGAAAGCAGGACTCTTTGCATCTCTCTTCGCCCATAATTCTCGTCTTGACACTAGCAATGCTGCTCCACCGACTCTGCCTCATTGTAACTCTTCAATGCAGGAGGTTCACATGAGGAACAGAAAAGTTCTGAGAGAGCTGCGTCGTCTAGACTTGAATAAAGCCAGTGGACCAGATGGCATACCAGCGATTGTTCTAAAGGCTTGTGCGCCCGAGTTGTCTCCTGTATTGACGCGCTTGTATCGCCTCTCATTTAGGACTGGTATAGTGCCCAAATCCTAGAAGCTTGCCAACGTGCAACCCGTGCCCAAAAAGGGCAGTCGTGCCGATCCTGCCAACTATCGGCCGATTTCGGTAACCTCCATACTCTGCAAGATTATGGAGCGTGTTTTGAACTCGCGCCTCATGGCATACCTGGAAGGTAACGATCTCCTCAGTGACTGACAGTACGGGTTTCGCCGCAAGCGGTCTACTGGGGACCTACTGGTTTATGCCACCCACTTGTGGGGCGAGGCCCTCGAGAAGAATGGGGAAGCGATTGCCGTTTCCTTAGACGTCTCGAAGGCCTTCGACAGGGTATGGCACGCTAGCCTATTGAGTAAGCTTCCAGCGTACGGCATTTCCCCTGGTCTGATTAACTGGGTAAAAGACTTCTTGAGTGAACGGTCTCTCCGAGTTGTTGTCGCCGGATGCTCATCAGAGCCCATGACGATTAATGCCAGTGTTCCTCAGGGGTCTGTTCTCTCTGCAACTCTCTTCCTGTTGCATATCAACGATCTGCTGGTGCCCGGTATCTATGGGTATGCAGATGATAGCACAGTTGTAGAGAGATACCTGCCCAGTGCTCGGGCTAGTAAGGAGCTAATCCGGTCCGAAAGAGAGGCTATGGTAGAGCGAACGAATATCTCACTTCAGGCAGTCTCCAAGTGGGGTGAAGCCAATCTAGTGGGATTCAACGCCGCCAAAACACAAGCGTGTCTTTTCACTGCCAAAAGGAGCCCGTGCACCTTGGTTCCTACTTTTCGGAATTTATCCCTGGAGTACACCGACCGCCTTCAGCTCTTGGGGGTTGAAATTCCCTCAGACCTTAACTTTGGGCGGTTCATTGAGTCCAAGGCCAAGGTAGCTGCTAGGAAGCTGGGCGTTCTTGCAAAGGTCCGGCGGTACTTCACACCGGGACAGCTTTTAATGTTATACAAAGCACAGGTCCGTTCGTGTGTGGAGTACTGCAGTCACATATGGGCTGGTGCTGCAAAATGCCACCTGGCAGCTTTGGACTCGGTGGAAAGGCGTGCAAAGAGGCTAATTGGTGATCCAGATTTGGTTAAGTTCAACCTTCAAAGCCTTGAGCATAGGCGTAGGGTAGCCAGCCTTTCGGTGTTTAACAGGATGCATTTTGGAGAGTGTGCGCAGGAATTGCATGACTTGATTCCGCCATCGCAATTCTACCATCGGACAACCCGACGTACGGCGAATATTCACCCTTACGTTGTTGAAACCTCTACGGTCCGGACTAAGCGTTTCGCCTCGTCGTTTATACCGCGTACGTCGAAGGACTGGAACAGTCTGCCTGCTGCGGTCTTCCCGTCCAATTATAATTTGGGTGTCTTCAAGGCTAGAGTGAATAGGCTCTTAATTAACTAGTGCGCCTCACCATCAAAGATTGCATCGCTACTTACCATCAGGTGGGATCGCAGTCAAGCACTAGTTTATCTCAATTAAAAAAAAAAAAAACCGGCCAAGAGCGTGTCGGGCCACGCTCAGTATAGGGTTCCGTAGTTTCCCGTCCGTCACAATAAAGTGTACCCACTTATGAGTTTAAAAAAATGCTTGCTACGATTATACTACAAACTTAGTCCAGAAATTATTTTGTAGAACCCTTTTGTCTTTTTTGTACAAAAACTGTTCTTTCCATCAAGTTCAAAATAATTTTCCTAGAAAGTCCTTATAAAGTTCTACTTCTCAGATTTTTTTCATATTTTCTAAACTTATGGTTCAAAAGTTAGAGGGGGGGGGGACACATTGTTTTTTACTTTTGGAGCGATTATTTCCGAAATTATTGACATTATCAAAAAATGATTTTAGTAAACCCCTATTCATTTTTAAATACCTATCCAACGATATATCACACGTCAGGGTTGAAATTAAAAAAAAAATCACTTCCCACTTTACATATAGGGGGGCTACCCTAATAAAACATTTTTTTCCAATTTTTATTTTACCACTTTGTCGGCGTGATTGATATACATATTGGTACCAAATTTCAGCTTTCTAGTGCTAACGGTCACAGAGATTAAGCGAGGACGGACAGACAGACAGACAGACAGACAGACGGACAGACAGACATGGCGAAACTATAAGGGTTCCTAGTTGACTACGGAACCCTAAAAACGGAACATGTGCACGCCGGGCGCATCGTCGGACCCAGAGACGACCCAAACCCTTGCGAAACTATACAAATACAAAGCAATAGAAATTAGTTAGCAAAGCGTGTAAATTGATAAGCGATACTGAGCCGTAAGGCGAGGAGTTGTTTTGGCACTTCGGGAGAATAGGGGACTTTTTTTTTTTTTTTTTTTTTTTTAATCTTATAAATTTAGGGACTTTTGGTCACAGTACGACCATGCCAGCCCCATCGTAACCTAATACAAGTCAAGCTTTATCAACTATGAGACTAACTACAAAAACTATAGGCGTCAGCGTTAGTTTGTACGCAACGCCGAATACTACCTATAGGTCAGTGAACTCGCTCAGCTGACGTTTTCTTAAAGAAATTAATTTCGTACATGCGTAAATTAATACGAGTTTTGAAGAAAAGGTACTTTATTTTTTAATTTTATCTTTACAAATCGATAGTGTTTCATGCCGGTACATGAAACACTATCGATTTGTAAAGATCGACCCTCCACGAGATTAAATCGATCAAAATTTCAAGAGAGTTGAGATATTCAACTCTATGTATTTTATTGGAGTGATAGTCTATGTTATTTATTAGTATTTGCATTTCGAGAGAACTGCTAGGGACCATGTCTCAATAGGAGCATGATGTTGACGTATTGTTGCTGAAAAGCACATGCGTCACTTATGGAAGTGTTGCCCTGAGTGCCGTGAGTGCGGAATGTGAGGTACCGTGTGAGTTATTATTGACAAAAGACCTGATACGCTTGCGTATGGGTTATTCACATGATCTAATGTTAATTAATCATAACCTTACATCCCTTAGTTATATTTTATCCTTCTAAAACCTCTTCTAATGTATTTCATATCATGAATTCCAAAGTCTCACTTGACAATTCTTTCAAGTCTTTCCTTGTCCGAATATTGTGATAAGGTACTGGACTAATTCGTAGTTTATGGAATTTATCTTTATGTCGGTGGGAGTTTGTCCAAGTCTCTGGCTGAAAACTACAGGGGCGATTGCGGAGGCGGAACTCGCCCCCTCACCTTCGGAGGAAACCGACCTTTATACCTTCATGTAGGAAACTTCAGGAAAAAAAAAAATTTTATCAGCCTAGGGTCTTATAGGAACAGTCTTAACATCCAGATAAAGGCTGTCGCGAAGCAAATGTAGGTGAGAGTTCCAGAGACGCGCTGTAGTTACAGTAAAGGAGCTATCATAGCGGCCTACATTTCATTTTCAATATTTCAACATTTTTAAGTCAAAAGTCTACTTATTTAAGAGTTAAATAATAATACAATTATTCACTAAGATAAAAAAAAAAACTACTCAATCTGGTCATAATTAATAATGATAATAATAATAGCCTTTATTCAACAATCTTATTATACAATGTTTCTTACATGCTAATTTTTATTATTGGACACCAGATTCTCGAAGATTGTGTTGCTTCCCAGCATAGGCCTCCCCTAAAGCTTGCCACAGAGTGCAGTCATGTGCCTTTCTCCTCCACGTAATGCCCGTAATACGTTTGATGTCGTCCTCCTATCTACGACGTTGTCTCCCTTTTTTTCTTTTATATTGTATTGGACACCAGTCCGTTACGTCCTTAGCCCACTTGTCTTTTTTATTTCGCATCATGTGACCTGTCCACCTCTATTTTAATTTTTAATTATAATTATTATTATTTATTTAAATCGGATACATCCATATTATGTTAGTAGCACTTAAAAACTACGTTAGTAACTCATAAAAATAAAATAGAATAAATAAAATCAAATTAAAATAAATAATAAGCAAAATTAAAATCAAAAATTAAAATCAAATATTAAAATCAAAATCAAAATCAAAATCAAAATCAAAATCAAAATCAAAATCAAAATTAAAATTAAAATCAAAATTAAAATCAACATTAAAACCAAAAATTAAAATCAAAATCAAAATCAAAATTGAAATCAAAATTAAAATTAAAATCAAAATCAAAATTATAATCAAAATTAAAATTAAAATCAAAACCAAAATTAAAATCTTACTCAAAATTAATGCAATACGTCACACTCGTAACTCCAGTTTGTTTGCGAATCGTTTCTAATTTTATTTTGTTTCTGAGCTTAATGTTGAGCATGCTCCTTTCCATGCTATGTTGGCTTGCGTATATTTTGTTGTATCCAACTCCATGTTTGGCATCCATATGTCATAATCGGTAGAATGCACGAATCAAATATTTTTCTCTTGGATGTAAGTGGTACATCAGGGTTTTTCACTACACACTTAAGAGACCAGTATCTTTTCCAAGCCAGATTAATTCTATTGTTAATCTATTTTGTTGTGAAGTCTTTTGGAGATATTATTTGACCAAGATACGTGTATTCGTCAACATATTCTATCATTGCACCATTGACTGTGATTGGGATTTTTTATGCATTTGAAATTAATTTCGTCTTTGAAGTATTTATTGATAGTCCAACATCTTCACTCTCATATATTAATTGTTCGAGCAATTCTCGCAAGCTTCTTGTATCGTATGAAATAAGTATTAGATCGTCTGCAAATCTAAGGTGATTCAGTTGCGCTCCGTTAATACTCATGCCATAATTGTCCCATTCAAGACGTCTAAACACATATTCTAGAACTGCCGAGAAGAGTTTGGGTGATATTGGGTTTCCTTGCCTAACTCCCTTTTTTATAGGAAACTCTCCGCCCACTCTTTCTGTTCTTATTTTTACTGTCATGCTCATATAAAGATTTTTGATGAGACGTACGTATTTCCCATACACACCCAGCGTTTCTAGTGCTTCCCTTATTTTGGCATGTTTTAGTGAATCAAACGCTTTATTGTAATCCATGAATGCTAGATAGTAAGTAATATATTCATTACTTTTCTGGATGACCTGTTTTATGGTATGAATATGATCTAGTGTTGAAAAGTCACTTTTTTTCTGTGAAATGATTGCTTTTAAAACTTCTTCTCGCATAATAATTGGGATCTCTTCTTCTTCTTTGATCTTGTAAGTAATTGATTGGTTTGGTACAGTTTGTAATCTATCATAACTATATAGCTCGCGGTAATAATCTGTTGCGATTTTTAATATTTCGATTGTGTTTGTCTTATTCTTTTTGATTTGTTGGTGCATCATGTTTCTGATCCAATCTGTGCTTAAAAGCATAGCAACAAATGATAGACTCATTTGAAGCCATGCTTTTTTAACACCACCTGTTTTATCTATGTAGAAGTTTATTGTTTCATTCCTTTTATTCTGTCTATGTTTACGTATTTGTAATTTTATTTCTTTACTTATTTTCGCTATCTCCTGTCTGTTAGAACTTCTATTTTTAATAAAGATTTTTCTTTGTTCAATTAAGTTTCATGCTATTGGTCCCAATTTATCTAATGTTGGTTTGTTATTTATGACGTTCTTTTCTATTTCTTTTAATTTTTCTTCTAGGGCATTATATTTTTCTTGAGTTTCATTTAAATGTTGTATTCGCATTAGATTGGTTTCAAAAGAGTTTAAAATGTTTTCAGGAATTGGCACAGTTATTGGTTTTTTTAACTTTTTTAATGTTTTTCTTGACGCTTTTGGTTCTACTGCGTGTAATTGGCCTGTCAGCATTCTGTGATTGGTATCGAAGTTAAATTGGTTGACAACATCTATACTTGAGAACAGTTTTAGCTTATTTGTAATAATATAATCTATTTCATTCCTTGTTTCACCATCAAGAGACATCCATGTCGATTTTCTTTTATTTTTTCTTTTGTAATAGCTGTTTATTATAAACAGCTATTCTTTATTGTAGGTGTTTTTCCAAAGCAAAGTTCACCAGTCTCTGTCCGTTATCATTTCTTTTTCCTGTAGTATATAGTCCAAGTATTTGGTCTTCATTTGTTTTCTCTTTCCGATTTGGCCGTTAAAGTCTCCCATAATAATTACGGTGTTATTTAAGCTTGTCATAATTTTGTTAAGTTTGTTGTAGAATTCATTTTTATTTCATCTTTGGCAATCTCGGTTGGAGCATATACCTGTACGATTGAAGTAGTTTTTTTGTGACCAGGTAATCTAATATTCAAGGTGGCGATTCTGTCTGACACTCCTTGAAATTTTTTTATACTGTTTTTAAGGTATTTTTTCACAATGAATCCCACTTCGTATTATCCGGCTGTTTCGTTTTTGTAGTATAGTATGTATTTTTCGTGTTCTTCAATTTTCTCATCTGCTCTTCTTGTCTCGCTTAGTCCTATGATATCCCAGTTCTGTTTCCAAAGCATGTTCTAATTCTATTAAAGAATCCATAGATTTTAGTGATCTGGTCATAATTACTGCTACAATAAAAAAATATAAATATTACATTGTAATTTTAGATGAATATTCATTATGATTTCACAATTTCACTTCAATCGGTGTTACATATATTTATATTTATGGCATTAAAGTCAAAGTCAAAAACATTTATTTCAAATAGACCATATGCAGGCACTTTTGAATAGTCAAATGTCGGTCAGTCCAAGAAAAGTGAAGCTAAATTGCACGTTACAAAGCGCAGGTCTCTATAAAGAACATGCAAGACACTCCATGGACACTCTTTTTAAAACATATTATGAGTTACATAGATCTTGGTTACATATTTCTTGTCGCTTCTAATATGTGAGCACAATGTAGATACGTAATAATGATACATTATTTTTTTTTAAAGTTAATTAAAAATTGAAACCGAATTAAGCCACTGGCAGCTAAGAGATGACCAGTCTCAACCGATGGCATCCGTTCACGGGCATGACACGTACATTAGCCCCACTCAGCTCAACCATTTTGAAGGGAACCAAATAACCCAATAACACGTGCCACCATCAGCAAGACATTTGGGTGACAAACTCTCAACTGCCATGCTCGTAATGTCAAACAAGTTGTAACCTAATAAAGATGCTCCATGGTTCTTCACATTCTCAAAACTTGAAAAAAAAGAGCTTCTACATTACACAATGCTATTTTGTTTCCAATTAAAAAGGTAATAAATTATCATAAGCTCTATTGAAATAAACAAATAAATTAAAAAAAAAATACATTTTGAAAGCAAAAATATAAAAAGGGGAATAGTATCTCTTCCAATAAAAAAAAAAACTAATTTGAAAGTAAAAGTGGCTGTAGTTGTGAAGCAGGACCAGCATTTAGCCAAGCATTTTTGTCAAGGAGATAATTTTCCAGTTTATAATATGCTTGTCTACATAGTGTGCGTTCAATGCATGTTTTAAATTTGGACTCATTTAGTTGTAGAATCTCAATCGGTATTTCATTACAAAATTTTACACAGTACCCCGTGATAGAGCTATGTACTTTAGTCAATCTGAACCGAGGTTGATCTAATTTGTTCCTATTCCTAGTATTAAAATTGTGCCTGTTACTTATCTTAGTAAAAAGATGAATGTTTTCCGAACATACATGATGTTTTCTTAAATGTATTGACAAGGGACCATCAGACTGTTTATTTCTTTAAATAGTTCCCTAAGAGAATTGCATCTGCGAAGATTATATATGGCTCTGATAGCTCTTTTCTGCAGATTAAAAATAGACTCTATGTCTGCAACTCGTCCCCATAGCAAAATACCGTAAGACATGATACTGTGAAAGTAACTAAAATAGACTAGTCTCGCCGTATCTACATCAGTAAATTGACGGATTTTTCTGACAGCATATGCTGCTGAACTAAGCCGTCCTGCCAGATATGTTAAATGAGGACCCCATTGTAGCCTCGAGTTAAGCGGAGGCAAACCGTACTCTCGACGAATACGATTTTCTCCTTGTTCAATACTATGTAGGAATAATTGCTTTTAACATTCGGTAACGCAAATCTTACGCACTTAGTTTTTTTTTTCCATTTAATACTAAATTATTAACAGAAAACCAGTTTTGGACTTGCTTTAGAGCATTGTTTATGTCATTAAGGTTTGTGGAACGTCTATTGATTTTAAAAATTAACGACGTATCGTCAGCAAACAATGCAATATGTGATTGTTTTTTTTTAATAAAATGGGATAGAGTGATAAAGGGAACAGTAGTACTGTGCAAGGAGTCAAATGCAATTTTTGAAACTCTCCATCCGTTTGGTATAAGTCGACTTTGTGTGTCTCTGTTATCAATAATAATAAAAGAATTGGCTGTCTACATAGTATCCGTACAAAAAGGCGATTAGAGCAGTGAAGAAAAAATTACGAAGAAATCTCATAACTGTCCAAGAGCAAAAGATTTTATTTTGGAAAATGAAAATAGCACCTAGAACCAAGTCCCGTGACAAGTCGCGGCATGGTAGACAGAGTACCGGTGGGATCTCATAGCGATGTGCCAACAGTTACTGTCGCAAACCGGTGCTGGGTACGCCAAAATCATGGCTAAGGAACTGACAGGTCTTCACCTTCCGCATGACATAGGTCCTCACCGGTAGCTGGTACGCTCAGGAGGTTACTGTTCCGGATTCGTAAAGAAGAATTGCCCGGTCACCATTATGCAGAACTCTCAGAGGACGCTGTGAAACATGTAGGAAATATGAGCTCCGCTTGGGCGGAACACTGCCGTATTTTTGTAGAGGCAATCGGCAGCGGTGACCTAATTCAGGCCATAGTCCAGAGCAAGAGGGAATAAGAAATAAACAAAAAATATATTTACGTTTTAGAGTGCCTTTACGTTGTTGTTCCATATAGAAAATCTCATTCATGACAAATAAGATCTTTAATATAAAGTCGCAAAATGATTCCTCCCAGGTTTTGAATATAGCTTTCAATAACTCCTTCCACATCTGTCGCTGAATGACTCTTTGTCAAAGCAACGTAATGTTGTGAACCTCAGATCTTCATCTCAAGGTCTAAAGTTATGGAAAATATGAGAAAAGGACGAAAACTTATATTAACAAATGACTTCATATTTTTGTTGCAACCGTTTGCTATAAAATAGTAGAATTATCTCACCGATGGTAGTGATGAGTGTGAGTGCGTACAGGAAGCTGGTGGAGAAAGTCCAGCGGTAGTCACGCTCGTGCTCCAGCGTGAGTCGCTCGCCGCCTGCCCCGCCCGCACTCGCTCTGCCGCGCATGCTTGACACCAGCACCCTCTGGAATTCCAGTAACTCTTTCGCTGCCAGTTTTGTCCAGTTCTCTTTGTACAGGATATTCAGATCTTCTGTGATCGACCACAGTCTCTCCACGGTTTTCGACCTCAAGTCGTTGCTGACGCTCTGTGACTGGCTGAGGTTCGGTTTGGACGCAGCAACAGCTGTCTCTTCTGCGGTGACGTTGCCTTCGAGGGCGAGGAACAAAAAGCCTCCCAGCAGATTGTAGGTCAGCACCAAGAAGCATATCGCGAGACAGGTGAGAGGGGAGGCGCTACGCTTGTGCGCGCAACGGCAGCAGAATAACCCGGCGTCGTCACCGCGACGGCTCGTGAAGCAGCAGCGTGGCTCGTCGTGCACGGCGTACGGGCGCGGGGGCGTGTCCGAGTAGGCGCGCTTGGCCAGGTCCCGGCTGCCTTCCTCTAGCATTGTGCTTTATCGCATGGCGCTCTTCACCGCACCTTGTACTTCTTGTGGTGTCGTATCTTTTTAGCGAACATCTCAGCTCGCCGCGAGCGGCGCGACACGTCCGGCTCGCTCTCGTAGCTGAAACCTGTAACAAACACACTCGGTACAGTGTCGGACGACAACAACACGACTTTTATACGCTTTCAAAATTTTTTAAAAGACTTCTTGCCAGACTGGGCTAAGACAATATCATTTTTATCATACTTTTAATTTAATTTAGTTCAATCACGCAATTAGTGTGGAATATTTGCATATTCTTAAGCCAAATTTTGGTACCCCAATAGACCATGTCTTGGAATGGTACATAGGATACTTTTTATCCTAATAATATAAAAATAATAAAATAAATAAATGAAAGTATTTATTTTCTCATAACGTAGATGAAACCCCGACGCCTACACTAGCATTCCCTGTATTGTGGGTCTAGTCTCTTTCAATCCGTATTCAGAAGGTGGGTACAGTAACAAAAACAATAGTTTTTGGAAATTAAAGTAGGTATATGTTTAACAAAATTTCAGCAGAGTAGTGCGGTAGGTGTAGTGAGTGTTGTGTTGTAAGTGCGGGTGTGTGAGTGCATGTGAGAATAAAAGTGGTTGCAAGTTTTAGTATGAAACTTACTCGTATACCTGTGCGTTTATTGATATCGCTTTGCTTTACTTTTTATAGGAAATTATTTTTAAAACATCTTCTGTTTTTTCATAATCCAAACTGAGTAGCTAAGGGAGATTACTTAAGAGCAATTTTTTTTCTTAGTTTTAAAATTTTCTGGGTTTTATTTAATTTACTGTTTATGTAAGGTCCCATGAAAGCAAACGATCTCCTTCCAAAATGAGGTTTATCCAATTTCAGGAAACAACTGGAGCGTGGCTGTTATCTGCAGCTATTAGTGATATTTTGAGAAATCGCAGCGTAGTTGAGAGAATGTATAGCTACCTAACTCTCAGGACCTTTGCGTATGCGTAAAGTAGATTAGTGCGATACCTAAGCGGTCTCCTGTATGCAATTTTGAGTAGACCACGCTGTGCACGTTCTATTTTCATCACTTGAGTTTTAGCTGCAAAACCCCATGAGACGATAAAGAAACTAAGGATTGATGGGCAAAGTGAGAAATACACCATTTTTACGACAGCTCCGTCAGCAACCTTACCTTTGGAACTCTATTACTCAGTGTAATTATGTGGGCTGTCCATTTAATGTTGCAGTCAAGATAAATACTTAAGTATGTATTTCATGCAGTTAGTGTTTTCTATTTGAAAGCAGGAGCAGCTGTTGAAGTTTTGGCAGGAATGAAGACGAGAAAGATAATTGTTTAGCGAGGTGCTGAGCTTTCACAAATAAAAAAGTTAACCGCTTTCGTCAGGGTTAGTCAGTTATGTTTTAGCTAATTTGCTGTAACTTTTAGGCCGTTTTGAACTGCTGATTGGATATCACCCCAAGATTTTCCGTAGAAAATATAAATATCCTATCATGTGAGCGAAATTGCTAGTAGCAGCTTGTCATACTCGTAATAATAATAATAATATTTGACTAGCTTTTAAATACCGCAAAGCCATGCTGTTGCGTACGTAAGACGTAACTGTACAGTTTTACGCCTGCATCACTCCACAAAGGTTGAGGAAGCCATGGAGTATTTAAAAGTGTAGACCAACTAGACTCTGAGGGTCGAAAGAACCCCACGACATTAACCTCAAGTCGTTCGTGGTACGAGTCCCAACCCACCACCTACAAACCTTCTATAAGTACAAAGAACTTCTGGCCGAAAGGTGTCATATCGACGTTTCCAAGGATTGTTACGAGACAGCACGTAGCGCTGCATGACGTCGAATACATTACGTGTGTAATTTTTGTTTTTTTTTTTTTGTGTTTGTATTTTGATCATATCTGTGTTTAGTTTATTATTGCATAAGATTAATTTATGTATTTTATTTATGAGCCTCCGTTGCCTGAAAATAAATTTAATTTTATTGTGGGTAGTATATCTCAGAACCCTGAGGTCCTGAACCTTTGGAAGGCATACGAGGAGTCGAAACCAACTCGTGGAGGCTCCTTAGACGCTTTTGATGGAACGTGGTACGAATCGTTATTATTATTTTTCTTTTATGTATCAGTATATCTAAGAATAGAATTCTGAGGCTCTGAACCTTTAGAAGGCGAACGAGGAGCCGAAACCAACTCGCAGAGGCCCATTAGATACCAACCTACTATTATCCCTGTACCTATGCGCTGTGCTAGTGCACTCAAGGACTTTCCCGGTTGGTGAAAAACTATTGTGACATAATGGAAAACAATGCCAATAAGGCTATGGTTTTTTATTTATTTATTTATTAAAACTTCATGCAACACAAAGGTACAAAGGCAGTCTTTTTTTTGGAGTCTTAAATGGACCGGTTACCAGGATATCTTAAGAATATGGCCCCTGCCCGAACAAAATTATTAATATCATTATCAAACAGGCAGCGGGTGACTTGCATACTCATTAAATAAACCCCCAAAAACGGACGCTAACACAAAATGACGCAGCAACTAAGGCAACATATGCTGAGGCGTTTGAGGAGTGGAGAGATATACCACGGCTATCAGGATAATCCCGAAAGAACGGTCAAGACCAACATCTTACTGGATTATACATCCTTCTCCCGAACACGTTTGCTCTTGCGAATCTTCACTCAAGCCAGACAATAAAGGCAAGATAGATAGATGGGAGTTCTGTACCTCGTCAGTGTTCGCTACGGCCGATCAATGAAGGCAAACCGGAAATGAAGAACAAGAATTCTTCTGGGAGATCAGGTCCGTGAGGTCGCTAATGCCCAACAGGTTGCCACAAAACTGCCCTGCGGAAGGCAAAATAAACGCTACCGATAAAGACTGAACTTATTGAAGTATATAAGCCCTATCATGACGTCAACGTAGAGATACGGCGATAGCTATTATTATTATAAAACTCCTCCTTTTGAGATTTAACAAGGTGACCCTTTATCTCCAAAATGGTTCACACCCTTGAAAGAGTCTTCAAGACTATGGCAGATAAATATGAAGAGAATGGTGTTATAATAATGATTAAACTCTGTGAACATTATACGAGCCCTGTGTATAACTGACCTACTGGGCGCACGTGTAGGTACAGCGACTGGCAGTAGGCTCTGAACAATGTTTTTTAAATCTCTCGCATGCACCGTGCGAACTTGCGAGCTAGCTTGTAACACCTGACAGCCAAAACTCTACGTTCGCTCTCCAAATCACCGTCATCCGACAGACTACCGGTGATCCAGTGTTCAAATATTTAAAACGGAACTTGGCTTAAGGATATCGGTGAAACAGTGTCACATACTCGTATTTTATTTCTAATTACTAAGAACTCACTTTTGGTTGTGTTATACCTCAGACCATGAATCACTACATAGTCTTTGCAGATTCAGAGGAGTCTACACACTAATCGATGGGCTTAGCAACACCATATCAACAGTAACTAATATTAGCCTCCCCCATCCCCTGCCCCCAACCTATAGGTATGCATCGGATATAGCACCAACCCATATAACACAGTGTCTTGTGGTCTTGGCAAACGGACTAAACAATCTAATTTAATATAATACGTACTTTGATTATAATACGTATTACGTGTAATATACATGCGATTGCCAAGTAAATCTAGGTCATCAAGGTCCCTTAAGTTCGGACTGAACAAATTAACCGACATGGTATTATATGGATCTCATAACTTTTTACGGTTGAAGAACTGCGTTGCAAGCTTTGGTTTTTTTACTAGTTATATTTTTGATGGCATCTCATTTATTTGTGTAGATTCTTTTATATTATAAATATACAGGAACACTGATTCATTAACTGTAAATGTAACTTTGTAATCCTATATATTTATATGGAACTAGATTTTGCCCGCAGCTTCGCCCACGTACATAAAATATAGCCCATGTCACTCGGGAATAAAGTAGCTTTCTATCGCTGAAAAAATTTTAGTAATCGGACCAATACTTTCAGAGATTACCTCCTACAAAAAAATACAAACTTTACCTCTCTATTATATTAGTATAGATTTGGAAAAAAGATTACAAAGTTATTTGTGCAGTTGATGTGTCTAGAAAACTGTACCGAATTTGCAAAACGTTTTAGTTTTTACCCGACTACGGAGGGTTATGATTTTGACAGTATGTGAGTATGTTCATCTGTTCCCTCATAGCTCCTAATCTACTTATTATCGGAACTCGACATATAAAGAATCGTTAGAACCGTCTTAATCGTCCGCTGAACATAAGCTACGGGGCGTGTCACAAAAGTCGATAAAGCGCCCTCTAGCAGACAAATAGTAATGTGTTAAAAAAAAACAAGATAAATACACCGTGTTTGATATCATTTGAAAGAGCTTCACTGGCACTTATAAAAAATATCATTAAGATTCAATGTGGCGCCCTCTGGTGGACAAAAAGTTTTATGTTAAAAAAAATAAGATAAATACGTCGTGTTTGGTATCATTTGAAAGTGCTTCAGTCTACGCAGCTATTTCACTGCTTCACAAGTGAACAGGAGTTTTATGTTAATTATCTAGTTCTTAATTTGACAATTTAGCTTTTACAAGTAAATACACTCGAGAGCAAAAAAATCGCACATCATAACTCTTTATGTTTAGGCAGTTTTTGTCATGAATGTGAATAGTTATTGAAAACATGTCGTACACTAATTGAAAGCCTATTTAATTACCTTTCTTATGATATGAAATACAGTGTAAAAAAACATCCTTGAAAGGGTTTAGAGCACAAAATTCAACAAATGGGAAAAATTACCAAATTTCACTTAAAAAAGAATGAGAGTCAAACTTAAAATTCTTGGTCATCTTGTTTGTCAATAAAGTGTATTCCGTCCCTTAGCCTTATTTACAGCTGTTACTCGATTTTTCATCAACCGTATTAATTTTACCATTAAATCTTAGGGTATAACGTCCCACTTCTCGTCAACGACAAATTGAAGCTCATGGAGGCGTGGAGAGCCAGGCTTTTTGCACTAAGTCTTCTTTCAAGGTCATTCCAGATATGCTCAATTGGATTAAGACCAGAACTACGAGCCGGTCTCTCTATCGCAATGATTCCAACGACTTACATGTAGTCGCAAACTGTTCTACCGACGTGCGATCTAGTGTTGTTCTGCATTAAGGAAAAAAAATCCACCATAAGCCACACAAGTGGCTTCACATATTCTTCGAGCACTTTTTTGATGTATCATAAGGCCGTCAATCCTCTCGATATCAGGCCAGTAATGGCCCGGTGACGATTAAAATGTCAGTTTTAGTGTCCAACATTATGCCACCTCAATTCGCCTCCAAAACCCTCTTCTTCGCTTATGCAGCATTGTTAAAATTGCCCTGATAACCTTCTGTAGACCCTACAGCATCTATCATGGTCATCTAAGTCATTCTGCACTTATCAGAAAACACAACAGCCTGCCATTAGGGATACATCCAATTTAAGTGTTTCATGGCAAATTATTGCCAGGCTTGTCAGTGAGCTGTGGTCAATTTGGTACCATTTGCTGAGTGATGTGCAGTCAGGCCTGCTTCACCCAGTCTTTTCCTAATCGTCCACTGACTTATACTGACATTGCAAACTTCTTGAAACTTTTGTGTCAGTTCAATCGTGTTCAGTAGCCGATTTCTCAGAGTACTTGTTACAGAAAAGCGATAATCACGCCCTGATCCTATGCGCCACCGGCCATATCCTGGTCGCCGAATATACCCACGGGTCTCTTAAAACCTCTGGTATACTAGACGAACAGGAAAGCTGCTAAAATTTAGCTGTCGGGCGACTTCATTTTGATTATGGCCTGCTTTGGGCAAGGCAATAACTTGAACGGCTTCTGCGGGCGTGGTATCCATATTTTTCCAGTAAATCCGTCTGTTTCCAATAAAGACGTAATCACGTTAACGGAAACTGATTAAAACTCCAAAACAGCACCCTTTTTGTAGCTCCAGGTAAAGGTGTAAGTAGTGAAATCCAAATGGGTGAATTTAGGGAATTGGGTATACCGCTGGTTTTTGTGAGTTACGTGAAGGTCAATGATCTTAATTTTGTGTTTTTATAAAGCTAACTTTATATGCTTCAATTTTGCTCAATAATTTGTACTCCATATCTTTAGATTTAAGAAAAAAACAGTATTAACCGAAATTACAAGCCATGTGCGATTTTTTTGCTCTCAAGTGTAGTATTATTAGAGTCTGTCTAATAAGTTAAACGACTTGGGTAATTATTAGGATTTAATGAAATCTGATGGATTCAACACGGGTTCAATAATCAAGATTGATTAAGAGATAGAGATCATTGTTTACTAACAGAAGAACCTTTTAAAAAGTATCGAATATAAGTATTTTATAAATGATTAAATATTATACAAAATTCCCAAGTCAGTTGACTTGTTAGACAGACTATACAATTAATCGGTAATGAACCAAAATGTTTAAATAAAAAAAGTAAATAACTAAAATCCGACTACGAAAAAAAACAACACTGAAAAAGTATATAACAAGATTTCCAGGATACTGAAATAAACAAGTTAACTAGAAAAACAAGAACAGAACAAAAAGAAAAGCCGTAGTCACACGTTATTAAGCTGTTTCATTTGGTACCTATAACGTGTGACTGCGGCTTTACTTTTACTTTTTTTTCATTGATTTATACTCTAATTATATTTTAAATTTGAAGCTTCTATGTCTGCTAGAAGCGCCTTAGACTTTTGATGATCGGTCAGTCGTGTTTTTACTATGCCTGCTCGGTTACTGAAAATTCTGGCTTCTAGTATACAATATACATGACGAAGTTTTAGGGGATCGAAAATGGTCTGAACTGTTTCGAGTAAAGAATGTTACGGCCGAGCCACATTTTTGCTTGCCTTATTAGGGGGCCTCGCGACGGTACAGGCCCGGATGCAAGCACCGGACAGGCCTGTCGACATAGACGTCGAGGCGGAGTGGTTCCGGGAGGCCATGTCGCAAATCTACGACGTGGCAATGGCCCGAGTCCGTCCAGGGCGAGCTAAGCGCCAGGTGTGCTGGTGGTCGCCGGAGATCGCTGCACTGCGCAACGCATGCAGTCATGCGCGACGCCGGTACGCTAGACACTGCAGGCGCCGCATCCGCCCGCCGGATGCGGAGGTCAGAGAGGCGGAGCTGTATGAGGGATACAGGGCGGCAAAACGCACCCTCCGAA
The DNA here is from genome assembly GCA_910589285.2 of Mythimna ferrago. Taxonomy (NCBI): domain Eukaryota; kingdom Metazoa; phylum Arthropoda; class Insecta; order Lepidoptera; family Noctuidae; genus Mythimna; species Mythimna ferrago. Next base: position 26,327,938 of record OU342690.1, read on the forward strand.
CGGAGATCAAGCGGGCCAAACTGGAGGCCCGCAACGTATAGCTGGGGTCTCTGAACGCGGACCCGTGGGGGCGCCCGTACAATATGGTACGGAAAAGCTCCGCCCCTGGGCTCCCCCGCTGACGACTACGTGCTGCGCGGCGCTTCCGTGACGGGGTCAGCGTGGTTTGCTACGCAGACGACACGCTGATTCTAGCGCAGGGAGAGTCGTACCAGGCGGCGGTCGCTCTAGCGGGGTTGCGATGGTCATTGATAGGATCCAGGAGTTGGACTCGAGGTGGCGCTTCACAAATCCGAGGCGATGTGTTTCCACGGTCGCCGCTCTCGGAACGCGCCGCCATTGAGTTCCCAACTAACGGTAGGAGGAGTTCACATCGGTGTCGGGTCGACGATGAAGTACCTGGGACTCATCCTCGACAGCCGGTGGAATTTCGTGGAACATTTCCGACGTCTGGCTCCCAAACTCAACAGGGCCGGGGCTGCGCTCAAGCGGCTCCTGTCCAACCTTGGGGGTCCAGATGCCTCCTGCCGGAGGCTCTACGCGGGGATCGTTCGGTCCATGGCCCTCTACAGGGCGCCGGTGTGGGCGCCGTCGCTGAAAAAGCAACCGGCGGCCATGCTGAACGCCTGCCAGAGGGTCATGGCAATAAGGATGGTGCGGGGATACCGCGCGGTCTCCCGCGAAGCGGCGATCCTTCTGGCTAGCCTACAACCGTGGGATCTGGAGGCAACAGTCCTTGCACACATACACGATATGCGCGTGGAGATGCAACGCCGGGGGAAAGTCCGCTGCCACGACAGGTCACGGCATGGCGGACAGATCTCCGGCGGGATCTCATGGTGAAATGGCGTCAACGAATATCGCAACCCAGTGCTGGGCACGCCACAATCATGGTGATACTGATAAGTCCCCTCTTTGAGGCGTGGCTGGAAAGAGCTCACGGCGTCCTTACCTTCAGCATGACGCAGGTCCTCACCGGACATGGTTCGTTCGGGAGGTTCCTGCACTGGATTCGTGCGGAAATGACGCCCGGGTGTCGCCACTGTGCGGAATGCCCGGAGGACACGGTGGAGCACACAGTCGAGGTGTGCCCTGCTTGGGCGGAGCATCGCCGTGCCCTCGTAGGGGCGATCGGCGGCGGAGACCTCTCGCGCCGAGCCTTGGTTGAGGCCATGGTCTGGAGCGAGGAGGAGTGGCAGGCGGTCGCCGACTTCTGCGAAGCAATAATGCTCGCAAAGGAGGAGGCCGAACGCATCAGGCAACGGCGTTATCGCCGCCGCCGCCGCCGCCGCCGCCGGAACTCTGATCCCGTTTTCTGGCCACCGTAGGCGCGGGCTTGCGGACAGTGAGCAATGGGTAGCTCGCTGTCCGGCCGTCCAGTAACTGTCCGGACCGACGTGACACTATCTCCCGCTCCGCCCAAGAGCGAGGGATGTCAATGCATGATTTTTTACCACCATAAAAAAAGGAGGCATGGGAGTGCCCCCCCCAACATAAGGATCTAATTCAATCAAGGGGCAGTGGTGGCCGAGTGGTAACGACCCCCACTTAAGTTTTGTAGGTCGTTGGGTCAAACCCAGCCAGGCGCGTTACTTTGTGTAATTTATTTCCGAACTAGTGCTCTCAAAACGGTGAAGAAAAACATCGTGTGGAAACCAGCATGTCCTAGAACCAAAAATTCGAAATCATCATCTTCAGCCTTTTTAATGTTCCCACTGCTGGGACTCAGGCCTCCTCTCTAGGAGAGGGAATAGGCCGGAATCTACCACGCGGGCCTAGTGCGGTTTGGCGAAAGTCACATGTCTTCGAATTTTTGGTTCTAGGACATCCCGGTTTCCTCACGATGTTTTCCTTCACCGTTTAGAGAGCAGTGGTGATTAAATAAATTACACATAGTAAAGCGCCTGGCTGGGTTTGAAACCGCGACCTACAATTCGTATGTCGGGGTCATTACCCCTCGGCCACTACTGCTCAACCTAACCCGATAATACGTTGCCACAAAAACATCGCTTAAAATTATTGGCTAAATTCACCCAATTATGAGTTTTTATATTTACGGCTCATGATTATCAGACGAATAAATATTATGCCTTTAAAATTTATGCAACTCCAACTTAAACCGAAGCATATAAGATTAAATGATAGTTATGCTAACCTTTTCATTATGCCAAAGTATTATTATGCAGCAATATTATTATGCTAATAAAAGCTATGCGAAAATGTTATGCCAAACCATTGACTTATATTCTAGTGATAGACACGCCCTTTCATGGAAACTATTTGTCAAAATATGTCAAAATGTTGAAAAGTTAAAACGAAAATCTGCTGCAGCGCTACACGCGTTTAGTTCAACATAGTGTAATGACACGTTATCCATATAGATTTTTATTAACCGACTTCTAAAAAAGGAGGAGGTTCTCAATTCGGATGTTTGTATTTTTTTTATTTTATTTTTTTATGTATGTTCGGGCATAACTTCGTCGCTTGCCAACCGATTTGAAAAATTCTTTTTTTGTTGGAAAGGGTATACTTCCCAAATGGTCCCATAGTCACCAAGTCGGGATCTGATGATGGAATCTTGGCTAAATCGAGGGAACTCCTCAAATATTATAGGCAACTATATAGTCATTTTGATATTTTCATCAAGGAATTAAGCATTTACAGTCAAAAAGTGACATTTGATGAGGTGGAACTGGTTAAGAAGACCAGAAATTGCCAACGGAACTTCATACTCAAACAAATATCACAATGGATGACAATACAAATAAATGAATAGTTATGTTGAAAATGGTATCATCGAAGTAACCTGATGATAGTGATGGAGCTGGAAGATAGGCACCGGAACTCCGTAATTAATCAATGTATCCTACCCGTGTTTGGGCTTATTAGAAATGTCATGAGATGCACTTTGGCTATAAGGTACTATCGAAGTGATCTGATGATGGAGCCGGAAGGTGGAAGGTAGACACGGGAACTTCATATGAAAATTATGTATTCTAGCAAGGTTTGAGTTAATTGGAATTGACATGAGAAAAAAGTACTCTGGCTGTAAGTGTGTTGCAACTAAAAAGTATGAAATAAAAAACTTTTTATAAAAAAAATAAAACCGACTTCACTAAAAAAACACTAAAATGATCAAAATAATTTTAATTTCGGAAGTCGGTGTTAAATAAGGAACAAACAATAACGAAAAACACCGACTTCCGAAATTAAAATTATTTTGATCATTTTAGTGTTTTTTTAGTGAAGTCGGTTTTATTTTTTTTATAAAAAGTTTTTTATAAAAGTAATTGTCATATAATAAATAATTAATGTACCATAATTATAATTGATTTTTTGGGCAGGATCCGGCCATGTCATTTGTCATTAAAAAAAAAGTTGTACTTTTTTTTTAATTCGTTAAAAACTCAGACTCAGAACCTCCTTGGTGTATTTTTTTCGCATTTAGTCATTTCCTCGCTTAGGTCCCACCTATAAGATATATATATTTATGATAAGTTACGTGTTGCAATCGACTGCAAAGATTTTTCACCTCATGCTCTTTTGATTCTCTCGCTAACGCTTAGGATTCTAATTTTTGGAGTACACCAATTTGGAATTTTTTGGATATTTTTTAATTCATTGCGCTCGTGATTCAATTTTAGAATCCTTCGCTTGCTCGGTCATCAAAATTGAGCATGCGGTTAAAAAGCATCTTTGCACTCTTGTACATAACAAGTAACTATTTGTCTCAAATGCTTAATCATTTTAACACCAATAACATCTTACACGAAAGACAGTATGGTTTCACCAAAGGACGTTGTACAACTGACGCTGGTGTCTCCTTACTAAAACACATTTTTAATGCGTGGGAGGAAGCACAAAATGCTATAGGCATCTTCTGCGGCCTGTCTAAGGCGTTTGATTGTGTGGTTCATGAAACATTATTCCTGAAACTGGAGCATTCCAGACTAGGCAAAACAGCGTTAAGCTTATTAAAATCGTATTTGAATGACAGACAGCAACTAGTTTAAATAAACGGTGTCAATTCGTCGGGATTAAATGTGAAAATGGGGGTACCTCAAAGTTCAATTTTAGGTTTTTTTTTATTTTTAGTTTATATTAATGATTTACCCTATTTGTTGAAAAATAAACTTAATATGGTGTTGTTTGCCGACGACACTTCTTTGATTTTTAAGATAAACAGAAGGACTAATAATCTTGACAACGAAAATAATGCCTTATTGCAGGTCCAAAACTGGTTCACTGCTAATAATCTAGTTTTAAACGGGAAAAAAACTAAATGCATAAAATTTTTCTTACCATGAACTATGAGACACTAGAATTTATTGATAAAACAGTTTTCTTGGGGATTGCCCTTGACTCTAGGATACAAAGAGGTCCTCACTTAACATCTCTTGCAGGACGGCTTAGCTCAGCTGCATATGCTGTTAGAAAAATCCGCCAATTTACGGATGTTGATACTGCTAGGCTACTCTATTTTAGTTATTTTCATAGTATCATGTCATACGATATCTTCTGTGGGTACGGGCTGCAGACATCGTCAATCAATATTTATACTACAGAAAAGAGCCATCAGAACTATTTACAATCTATAAAGAAACTGTTTAAGAATATTAACATCATGACGGTGCCTTGTCAATATATATATGAAAACATCATGTACGTTAGAAAAAATCTTCATCTTTTTAGCAAAAGAGGCGATAGACATAACTATGTTACAAGACATAGGGACCAATTAGTTCAACCAGGCTTCAGATTGGCTAAAGTGGCCTCTTCTTTCATAGAGTACTGTTTAAAATGCTATAATAAAATACCTCCTCAAATATTAGAACTCAATTAAACGAAATTTAAATCTTGTATTAAACGCACACTATGCAGGCAAGCATATTATAAGTTGAAGGATTATATTCAAGATAAAAATGCTTGACTCAATGCTGGACCAGCTCCACTACCCCTAGGGTGTATTGATTAGTTTGGAAACCATTATAATTATTATTATTTATACATATTAATTATATTTTTAAATATTTCTTATAAAAAAGGATATTAAAAAAAAAGACATTTAAAAATACAAAAAATAGTAGCCCACCGGCATCGGGAACAGGGTCCAAGCTACCGGTGGTCATGGCTCCTGAGAGAGGAATCTTCGGACAATACGCGCCGTGTCAAGGAGTACTGCCTTCTGGATCAAGCCCTTGATCCAACTGCCTAACGAGAGCCTCCGCAGATGTTGATCGAGGCTCTTGGCTATTAAGCCATTGGCCGTCACGACTATCGGCACAATGATTGCTCTATCCACTTCCCACATGTCGACAACCTCGCGAGCCAAGTCAAGATATTTAGTTTGTTTATCCTTCTCAGCTTCACGAGGTTCTCGTCATGAGGGACCGCTATATCAACAATCATTGTGCGACGCTCTAGCCGATCTATCACCACTATGTCAGGTTTATTGGCAACAATAGTCCTGTCAGTGATGATAGATCGATCCGAATACAATGTGACGCTATATTATTATTATTATTGTAATTTGAAAACATAGTTGAAGCTTATAATCATTTATTACTTTTGTTTTTGGAAACCCACCAGAACGTCTACCATGAGTTTAAAGCAATAGTATTTGTCGATACTCGATACCGACTACGTAAATATTTTGTATGGCAAATTTTGGTTCCGTAAGTGACCGCTAGAGGCGCTGTAAAATTTGCCATACAAAATATTTACGTAGTCAGTATCGAGTATCGACAAACACTATAGCTTTAAACTCATGGTAGAGGTACTGTAGCCCGATTTACGTAATGAAAACCGTAACGATATCGTAGCGATTTAGTCGTTTAGACCGTTTTTACATCCATTAATCGAGTTTGAACGACACCGATTTTAAAGTCGTTTGAAATTCGTCGATTTAAAAAAAAATCTGCGTTACATTATCCTGGTAGAATACTTATTATTAATGTAACTGGAAATAAGTCGATAGATCGTGAATACCGCTTTTGAATAGGACTTCGATCGAACGACTATAAAAATTCGACGACATTTGGCTTGTTTGTTTTTACATGAATCAGGCTACTGGACTCATAAACGGCTGTTTTCGGGTGTTCGACACGAATTTTAGGTTTGAACGGTACCGGCCGCGGTAAAATGTTCTCACAAACGATACAGTTTTGAGGCGATCTGTTCATTAAATCTTCTCGAGATATTAAGCGAAGCCTTTGGGAACGTCTGAAAAAAAAATTAAATTATTCTCTTTATGATTTTCGTCAGAAAAGGTGTGTTGCAATCTGTTTAATAAACAAAAGTTTAAGCTGGTGACCAACTTTTTACAATTCAGGAGGAAGGTAAACATACAATAATTGTACAAAAGAAAATACTATCCTATTTTATGTACATTTTGACAGCACTATTTCAACATCTTCAAAACCATGAAAACGAAGCTCATGACGAAAAAGTTGATAATTTCTTGCAGCCGCCATCTTGGATTTACATTTTGACAGCACTATCGGCTTCAACAACCTCGAAAACCATGAAAATGATACCCATGACGAAAAAATTGATAATTTCTTGCAGCCGCCATCTTGGATTTACATTTTGACAGCACTATCGGCTTCAGCAACCTCGAAAACCATGAAAAAGACACCCATATCAAAAAAGTTGATAATTTATTGCAGCCGCCATCTTGGATTTACATTTTGACAGTACTATCGGTTTCAACACCCTCGAAAACCATGAAAACGACACCCATATCGAAAAAGTTGATAATTTATTGCAGCCGCCATCTTGGATTCATATTTTGACAGTACTATCGGCTTCAACACCCTCAAAAACCATGAAAAAGACACCCATATCGAAAAAGTTGATAATTTATTGCAGCCGCCATCTTGGATTCACATTTTGACAGTACTGTCGGCTTCGAAACCCTCAAAAAACATGAAAAAGACACCCATATCGAAAAAGTTGATAATTTATTGCAGCCGCCATCTTGAATTTCCATTAATAGATAAAGATTTAGTTTCCAAGCCAAAAACATTTAAAAAAATAAAAAACTTTTTATAAAAAAAATAAAACCGACTTCACTAAAAAAAACACTAAAATGATCATAATAATTTTAATGAGAATGGGCAAAAATGTATGAAACCTGGGACCACCCTCCAATAGCAATGAGATATATATCGTTGGATAGGTCTTTTCAATTGGAACAACAATTGTTATGACAACTTTGTTGTAACAACTGTCCGTTTAGAGTTATAAGACTTATAAGTTCAGATTTAAAGATAGAAATACTAAAATATTTTTGAGGGATAAATAATAACACCTTTAATAATTCATTAATTATTATTTCTTTTATTCATATATATATACATACAAATTACATTTTTAAATATCCAATAAAAAAAATAAAAAAAAATATAAAAAAATATTAGCCCACCGGTATCGGGAACAGTGTCCAGCAATACTGTTTTCTGAATCAAGCCCTTGACTTGATCCAATCGCCTAATGAGAGCCTCCTATGGTGTTGGTCGAGGCTCTTGGCTATTAGGCCATTGGCTGAAACAACTATCGCTGAATCCACTTCCCACATGTCGACAGCCTCGCGAGCCAAGTCAATAAGTATTTACTTTAATCTTGATTTGTTTATCTTTCTCGGCTTTTACAAGGTTCTCGTCATACGGAACGGATATGTCAACCATCATTGCACGCCTCTCGCTTCGGTCCACCACCAGGTATCAGGTTTATTGGTCACAATAGTCCTGTCAGTGATGATGGGCCGATCCGAGTACAAAGTGATATGACCATTATCAAGAACTGGGTCGGGCAAGTTGCTGAGGAATAACCCTCCAATAGCAATAAGATGTATGTCATTGGATAGGTATTTTTAATTGGAACAACAATTGTTATGACAGCTTTGCTATTACAACTGTGCGTTAAGAGCTTTAAGACTTTTTATTTATTTAAAAAGTTTATTTAAGACTTCAAAATTGCTGCAGCTATTATAAACCACTTCCAAGTACCCATTCAAGATAACGTCCATGCAGAAGATTTTTTGAATCTTTCTTTCTACATAACTATACACCAAATCTGCTGAATATTTATGTAGAAAGAAAACGCCTGAATAACCGGGGGGCAGATTTTCAACGGCTGGAAGCTAATCAAATAGAAAACTTCCCAAGGCTCACTGAAGACCAAATAATTGTACTAGCCTTGGGTACATATCAGTTAAAACTGGCGCAAAGCTATTGCAGCGAGCATCTTCGAAATGGTTTATATGTTATAGAAACATATAGAGAAAATCGGTTAGATTGATCTGCCTGATTACGGTATTCAGGGAAATGTGTGGCTTTTGCGTGGACGCATTCAATCACGTCATGTGAGACAAAGGACGTATTATTGCTATATCTTAATAAATAACAATCAAAATGAAAACAACAACATAGTACAACATTATTATACATGCTTATCGGGACGGCGAACGATAGGCACATGTACACACATTATATCAATAATATGGTATATAAGGTAGGTATGCAGTTCAGGAAGAATTTACTTCACCAGCAATGTTCTTGAATGATGTGATTATAGATAACCCATAGAACACGTCGATGTGTGTAAATGAATCACGTAATAATAAATAATTAACGGTTGATATCTGTCGGGCAACTAAGAAAACTAAAGTGGAAATGGTCCGGCCACATAGTCAGAGGCATTGAAAAGAGGAATAAAAACACAATATATTGGTACCCTAGGGATAAGAAAAGAAATCGAGGTAGACAGTATCGAAGATGGGATGACGAAATTAAAAACATAGCAGGGAGTACATGGACTAGAAGAGCTCAGAATAGAGCAGAGTGGAAGGAAATGGAGGAGGCCTTTGCCAAAGTTGGGCAAACAGACCAGGTTGTTGGTGTCACTAACTCGTCAGAGTTGTTAGATTAAGAAACTTTTGTATATAATAACTTTGTGTTCAACAATTTTAATTAAGGTCTGAATAAAGGCTTATTTATTTTATTTATTTATTATCTGTCGGGCATGTCATCGTCCGGGAGAAACAATTCGTCACATTATCTCTGGTTGTTCTCGTCTATCTAACGGAGAGTACTTGCATAGGCACAACCTTGTAGCCAGGATTATCCATCAGCAACTTGCTCTGAAATGCTCTCTTGTGGAATCGGAAGTGCCTTACTATAGGTATGAGCCCGACCCAGTTCTTCATAATGGTTATATCACTTTGTACTCGGATCGGCCCATCATCACTGACAGGACTATTGTGGCCAATAAGCCTAATATAGTGGTGGTGGACTGAAGCGAGAGGCGTGCAATGATTGTTGACATATCCGTTCCGCATGACGAGAACCTTGTGAAAGCCGAGAAAGATAAACAAATCAAGATTAAAGTAAATACTTATTGACTTGGCTCGCGAGGCTGTCGACATGTGGGAAGTGGATTCAGCGATAGTTGTTTCAGCCAATGGCCTAATAGCCAAGAGCCTCGACCAACACCATAGGAGGCTCTCGTTAGGCGATTGGATCAAGTCAAGGGCTTGATTCAGAAAACAGTATTGGTGGACACTGTTCCCGATACCGGTGGACTACTATTTTTTATATTTTTAATTTTTTTTTTTTTTTAATATTTTTATTGAATATTTAAAAATGTAATTTGTATGTATATATATATATATGAATAAAAGAAATAATAATTAACGAATTATTAAAGGTGTTATTATTTATCCCTCAAAAATATTTTAGTATTTCTATCTTTAAATCTGAACTTATAAGTCTTATAACTCTAAACGGACAGTTGTTACAACAAAGTTGTCTTAACAATTGTTGTTCCAATTGAAAAGACCTATCCAACGATATATATCTCATTGCTATTGGAGGGTGGTCCCAATGTGCCCATTCTCATTTCGGAAGTCGGTGTTTTTCTCTATTGTTTGTTCCTTATTTAACACCGACTTCCGAAATTAAAATTATTATGATCATTTTAGTGTTTTTTTTAGTGAAGTCGGTTTTATTTTTTTTATAAAAAGTTTTTTATTTCATACTTTTTAGTTGCAACACACAGCCAGAGTACTTTTTTCTCATGTCAATTCCAATTAACTCAAACCCTGCTAGAATACATCATTTTCATATGAAGTTCCCGTGTCTACCTTCCACCTTCCGGCTCCATCATGAGATCACTTCGATAGTACCTTATAGCCAAAGTGCATCTCATGACATTTCTAATAAGCCCAAACATGGGTAGAATACATTGATTAATTACGGAGTTCCAGTGCCTATCTTCCAGCTCCATCACTATCATCAGGTTACTTCGATGATACCATTATCAACATAACTATTCAGAACTATTCATTTATTTGTATTGTCATAGTCGCTTAACTATGTTCATTGTGATATTTGTTTGAGTATGAAGTTCCGTTGGCAATTTCTGGTCTTCTTAACCAGTTCCACCTCATAAAATGTCACTTTTTGACTGTAAATGCTTAATTCCTTGATGAAAATATCAAAATGACTATATAGTTGCCTATAATATTTGAGGAGTTCCCTCGATTTAGCCAAGATTCCATCATCAGATCCCGACTTGGTGACTATGGGACCATTTGGGAAGTATACCCTTTCCAACAAAAAAAGAATTTTTCAAATCGGTTGCAAGCGACGAAGTTATGCCCGAACATACATAAAAAAAAAAATAAAAAAAATACAAACATCCGAATTGAGAACCTCCTCCTTTTTTAGAAGTCGGTTAAAAATATAAACTTGCGAACGTCCTACTCGTACACAACGTGGACTTCAGTCGCTATACAACTGTAACAGGCAACCTGCCGCCTAGGTGCGCCTAGACGGCCAGACTCGATGGATAATCAAATCGCCGCCCGGCTGAAATAACAAACGGCAAAGGTTTCCAGCGGACTGAACAAGTTTGTGCAGCAGTTACAATAGCACCGTATGTACACAGGGCCGCCTGTGCATGCAAACCCGTTGACAGAACATTTTTAATCAAAGTTCGAGCACAAGGCTTTGATAGTCTGCTGGTGAGCGCCGCTATTGTTGCCCTACGGTCATCGCACGCTTTGTCTCGCTCTCCGCTGAAGCTACTGCGCCCTCACACGCGTCACGCCTAACGAATTACAATTTACTTAGATAGTACCGCGACGCGACTCAGTTGCGAGTGATTTGATGACATGTGGTTCGCCCTCGATAATCAGCTGTATTAATGCAACACGCGGTAGATAATATCTTCGCCGAGTTCTTCTAGCAAACAATAATAATCTAAAAAATACGATTATAACGACGGCATAGTTTGGCGGAAGACGTATTTTATGTAATAAGCAAGCTGAGGACGAAGTAAGGCTGGCGCGGTGACACTAGTGAGTCATGCGTCACTCAAGCACCGCGCTGGTGCCTGTGCTGGGGCCTAAGTATGCTATTTTTATAAATTCTTCATTCCAACACGATCACATTGTCATTTTGCTAAAAGTTCGTAATCTGCTAATTTATAATGATCGATCATTGATCGGTCAGTGGTATCGTAATAGAGTTGTGGTAGAATGATAATATCAAGCATATTAAAACCAATAACTGCACAATAACGTCCTAATGGTAGAATACTGATCAAATAAACCATCAAAGTTTTAGCAGATTACCGCATACGTTAAATATTCAATTGTCAATGTGTACGAGATTACCATTCTATATGTCACTTCTTTCAATGGAGTGTCCGTGGTTGACCATTGGAAAGTCATAATGACGCCATTATATTAGTAGATTACCAAACATGTCAAAATCGACCATTATGACATCAATGATAGACCATTCTGACACTATTGTAATAGCAGACTTGAGGCCCTGGTCGGCGCGTCGATTACAGCGACGACCGCGACGTCACTCGTTCGTTACACACTGTCATGTCAACTACGTATTGATATGATTAAACATGATGTTTTCTGTTCGCACGACAAACTAAAGGTTAGTTAATTGTGAAGTATGAGTAATCCACAATTCTGCGATAGCGTTAAAAATTCAAGCTAATTAAAACAAGGTGCATTTCGTTTGTAGATTAACTTAGGCTAACCTATCTTTGTAGAAATAACGTAACCATTGCAGTGAACAGATCGACTTGGATGCGATGAAAGCCAAACGGAGACAAAGGTATCGTTTTTGTGCGCTTCCGACGCGCTCACATCACGAGCAGCACGTTTACGACTCGAGCGGGACGCCTCACGTTCTCACGCCTCCCGCACGCTATGACGTGACGCGCAGCTAGTCACCAGTACACATAACATCGCTCACATAGCGCGTCACTCTGCCGTCACGCAGATAAAAGTGATATAAGTCGTCTGTCTGATAACTGACATTTGACGAGTACCGGGTGTGGCTCGTCTCTTGAGCGCCAAATATCACACTCTGTGTCGGCAGCTCGTGATCGACTTGCAATGTTTCGAGTTCCTACGTCGCGACGTGACCACAACTGAGTTCCACCTAATGAAAAAAGCTTTTTTTTTACGTTGATCGGTCACGGTTGAACATTTAAATACCTATGTAAAAACGTAAACATACTTAATATATTTTTATCTAAAATAGCATAACTAATCAAAAATCTATTAGTATACCCATAATTAACCCGTACCCCGGGGTACCCCGATGGCATTCTTCGCGCGCGGAACCCTAAAAATAGCCGAGTCCGCATGTCACATACTCGATTTGTTTATCTTGTTCGGCTTTCACGAGGTTCTCGTCATGAGGGTGAATGTGTCAACAATCATGGCGCGCCTCTCAATTAGACGCCTTCAAATTAACGCGACGGCAGCGCGGCAGCAGCGGCGCCACCACGCTGCCGTCACGCAACACCTTGCGGCTAATGTGAAGGCACCCTTATCCACGGCCGCTACATCATGCCTATTTGATACAGTCCTGTCAGTGATGAAACAATCCTAGTACAATGTGATATAGGTAACCATTATTGACACGTAACCACCGCGGCTCCTCCATGCAACGCTGCACGAGCCCTTCGCTCCGTTCCGCTGCCTGTTCTTGCAGCCCCAGTGAATCCGATCCAAAGGGATTTCGCTAGCGTTACCGCGAGCGCCCCTGGCGCTCCTAATCCGAGACCTGTGCCAAACAAGGCAAAGAACAAGGTCGTGCAAAGGAGGAAGCGTCGAACGCAAACCAGGAAGAATCGCTGCGGCATTGCACCTACGTGTCCTAGCGTGAGTCTGCGTGCCGCTTCGCCGAACACTCCAGTATACATCTCCCGCCTACATCACACTACAAGGGTGGAAGACATCGTGGAGTAAGTGCGCCAAAAGACGAAGTTCGCACTGAGGGTACAACTGCTGGAGTCGCACCGTAACGTCAATTTCAAGGCGTTCGTGGTGCGAGTCCCGAACAGTTTTCTGCCCCTCGTGTTGAAGGAAGACTTTTGGCCGCAGGGCGTGGTATTCCGTCGCTTCCGCGGACAGGTGCCACAGAACAGAACAAAGTGAATTAGTGCAGTGGAAGTGCCACTAACTTAGTCATAAGTCTTATTTACTAACAATAAACTGTATTTAAGTACTTTATATTTATGTAAGTCTGTAAGGTATGTGTCTATGGGCCAAGATGCATGAAAATAAATGATTTATTATTATTATTCGATAATTCATTTAACTTAACATATAAATTATATTTTTAAATATTTAAATTAAAAAATATTATTATTATTATCAAGAACTGGTCCGTTCATATACCTGTAGTACGGCACCTTCGATTCTACAAGGCTATAGCTACAGCTACAAGGTTGTACCTACCCGTGTAAATACTCTCCGTTAGCTAGACAAGAGCAACTAGCGATAATGTGGTGGAATGCACGCAAATCACGTTTTGAATTTTAAGTAATAAAATATTATTTTAGTGATTGTAAATAGGCTTCAATAATTTAATGTGCACAGTACCGGTCGTTGTGGTGACGCTTGGGGGAGGCCTATGTCCAAACATAGGCCTCCCCAGTGGACGCCGAAAGACCGAAAAGTGTCTTCTAATGACATGGAATGCGAGCGTCAGCCTCGTGAACTTGAGGGCCCTTCCAGCTGAGTCAGCGATGCTCCGCGCGGACACAGCTCGCGTTTAATTTGCTGCTTCGACCACGTTGTCATCAATTACACTTTAGTGACCTATATCTGAGGCTAAAATACCCATGCCTCTTGATTAGCCTAGGTACGTAATGATTGTAATCTAACGACCGCTGTATTTATGTAAACTGATTTTCGCTATATAACCGTTGCTTAATTATCATCGCAATGATATGGGGGGGGAGGGGAGTCACCCCCAAAGTGGCCTCCAACCTCCCCTTAAAGCTACCCCGAGCCTCACATATGAGAACTGGTCTGATTTTGTATCATTTCTGAATCTGATCGCTGTTAAAAAAATTCACACACACACATCAACAACATTGGAAAACAATATAGATACAGTGAAAAGTTGGTCAATTTGGATAAACACACATACACTAGGAAATAACAAGTTCGCTAACCAATATACTGCTAGCTCCGACCCTCAGGCCCAAGTGGCGCAGGTACGCAGCCGCGTTGTCCACCATCGCGCGCTATCCCCGCTTTTTTCCCACATCACACCACGTCTTAACCAAATTATTATTTGTGGGTACTCAGAGGCTATAATGATATAACGGCATAAAATATATAGCCTATGTCACTCAGGAATAAAGCAGCTTTCTATCAGTGAAACAATTTCAGCAATCGGACCAGTACTTTCAGAGATTACCTCCTACGAACAAAAAAACAAACTTTACCTCTTTATTAGGTTGCGATGTGGGCGTTTGGGGGTTAAAGTAAACGACATGGAGTGAGCTACTCCAAGGGTCACTGATGTCGACTCTTGACAACTGATCGTCAACTGAAGACAACTGCCATGACCCTCCATTTCTCACACAATTTTGACACAATCTTCTGCTATATTAACAGGAAAATACCTAACCACCTCACAACGCGGAGGAACAGTCAACAAGTAATCATAGGACTTTAGTGGCATCGAAACCGTCTGCCGTTCACGATCTTTAAGAGTTAATCTGTTCGTCGAAAAATCTATAATACCACCATACTTCTGCAAGAAATCTTGACCCAATATGCCAACTGACTTACAAGGCAAATCATCAAAAATATAAAACTTATTCATGAATAAACATCTTCCGTACTCTAACTTACATAACCTATAGCTCGCAAACTACCTCCTACACCATTTATCACCAACTCTTCCTTAACTACTTTACAACACAGAGCGTTATCCCTCAAGAAACCGCTTTTTACGGCTGATATCGATGCACCCGTATCCACTAATCATTCCGTATCTATACTATTTATTAATAAATTAACCCAGTTAATACTATCGCAAGCTAAAATATGCTTAGACACGAAAAAACTGAGTCTCATTCAACTGTCCGCCTTCGCCACTCCGTGACATTGACACTGAGCCTGAGCAGCATCATTTCGCGCGTGCTCTAAACACGCTACACGCCGCCGACCTTGCTGAGTCTGGCGTCCGCGATGAGCATTACTGCTGCGACCGCGCATTCCACCATTATGCCATACGTTGACATTCTTGCACGTTCGCATAACAGCTGATCTTTGTTGCGCGTGCTCATTCCCTACTGCGTGCTGCCACCTAAAACTATTTCCACGACCTCTATTTCCCGTAGAAAAACCACCCCTCACGGGCCAGCGCTGGTACGCCATGACTTGCGGAGACGAAGCACTATTCTCGTCTTCTGCTACCCTGATAGCATCTTTCAAACAAGTTAAATTCCGCGCCGTAATGACCGTACCCAGACGCTGATTACGAAGACCGTCGGCAAACTTCCTGATCGCATATTTTTCATTCAACGGTCGCAAAATCTTATAAGCTTCCGAACATTCCCCGGTCTGCGAAATAGTCAAACTAACCATCAACTTCTCTATCTCTGCCCCGAATTCCACGATTGATTTGTCATTTTGTCTAGCTCGAGAAAGTTTGGCTTGCACCGCTACGTCTGACACTACCGTCAATAAATGTCTCTTCATGTCCGCCAACAGACTGTCTACCGACGCGTAGCTAGAGGACAACCGAATCCTAGCACCCTGGGTAAGCCGTGTGGTTAGCACAAATTTAATCAAAAGGGCACCATCAGCCTCTTCCAACATAGCGCTATATAACCCTATGGCATCAATCAAATCCTGGGTCACTTGCTCATCCCCATTCATTTTCGGGAGCAAACTGACCGCCGTTTTCAAAGAAAACTTTTCCGCTGCCATCTTTTGCTCAAACTTTACTGTTTCTATATACAAATTCTCTATTTTCCCCACTAACTGAGCTAATTTCCGGGATAAAAAGTACTCAGTGTGCTGCCCAGGATATTAAAGAATAATTATACCAAGTTTCATCGTAATCGAACCGGTAGTTTTTGCGTGATGCCTGAACAAACAGACAGACAGACAAAAAATTTTTTAATCACATTTTTGGGTTCGGTGTCGGTCTAGTAACACCCCTTGCCATTTATTTTTTTTATATTTTCAATGTACAGAACTTTCACTTCTACAGATTTATTATAAGTATAGATGTTAGCAATACCCTGTCAAGTTCCGAGGCAACCCAGTAGAATCACCTCGGTGACGTTGCGGCACCTGGCAAGGAGTGGTGCATATGGGTGTATTTCCGTGGCTGGCGTGAATACATTGACATGTCGACTTGTACGTTTTTTTTTTAATGGCTCTATGCATTCTACGCGCTATGACTTTATGTGAAAAAAATTGATACGTCCAAATGTATCTTAATTTTGAAGTTATCCACTTTGGTAGTATGTTAACACCTCTCATTTTGACGTGTTTTTGTTGATATATCATTTTATCAATTTATGCACAGTGACCAAAATAATATTCATAATTTGATAATTCAACTTATACACATAATAGTTTCCTTTTCCTTCTCATTATAAATTGACTAATTGAGTTGTCAAGTTATGGACATCCTAAGGAAATGTTTAAATCTTGACATAATGAGATATCAAGTTGCAGCCAATACAAGTTTTGTATCCTAAATGTAATAAGTATAGTTATTACCACAAGAGGGTTATCAAATACTTAGTAATATTGTTTAGTTGTCAACTTTTACACCTTAATTGTATTAAAAATATTCGAGATTTTCTCATAACTAAGCGATACATTTTAGTTTTCGACAATCACACGAACAAAGTCACGGGCATAGCTAGTTTAATCTACACTAATATAATAAAGAGGTAAAGTTTTTTTTTGTATCTCTGAAAAAACTAGTCTGATTGCTAAATTTTTTTCACCTAGATAGAGCTGCTTTATTTCTGAGTGACATAGGCTATATTTTGTATGCGCTGGCGAAGCGACTGGCAGAAGCTAGTAATAAATAATATGAATAAAATATCAATCGCTAACTTAAACAAAACTGTTTTTGGACAGATATTTTAAAAGAAAAAAATATTTTTACAAGGTTTTATTTAGTTTCACCTGTCCCGATGTTTGTATGTCTGTAATCAAATCTTGCAAATTAAATTTGTTCCACTTCCGGGTACCGATTGAGCTGAAATTTTACATGCATGATATCAGATGACAATACAAAATTATTATGACCTGGAACTGATCTGATGATGGAACCGGGAGGTGGCCCTATGAACTCAGATAACCCTACTGTGTTTGAGCTTTTTGTAATGGTCTTAGTGAGTATTCATTATATAGGTAAATACCGGGCTATAAAAAGTTGCTATGAATATAGTTATTTGTTATACAAGAGTGCAAAGTTGCTTTTTAACCGCGTGCTCAATTTTGATGACCGAGCAAGCGAAGGATTCTAGAATTAATTCAAAAATTATAATCCTGAGCGTTAGCGAGAGAATCATAAGAGCACGAGGTGAAAAATCTTTGCACTCGAATGCAACACGTAACTTTTCATCCCACCTCAGCGAAGAAAATACTAAATACAAAAATAAGTACACCAAGGAGGTTCTGAGTCTGAGTTATCAACAATTAAAAAAATTTGTATGATAAATTTGGTACCATGGAGGTAGCAGTAAATAGTTCTGAGTATACATGTAGATGGATGGAGAGGGAGAGGAAGGCCGAAAAAAAGATGGATGGATTGTCTGAGAAGTGATATGAAAGAAAAGGGAGTTAGTGATAGTTTGACGGGTGACAGGACAGAATGGAAGAAGAAAACGTGTTGCACCGACCCCAAGTAATATGGCATAAGGGCAGGAAGAAGAAGAAGAAGAGGTAGAAGTAAATAGGTTTATTGATGTTTTGTATTCATAAACTTAGTGCACGCGTTGTTCTGCTCTCAGATATCAATGAGCAAAAATACTCATTCCGAGATGGGGGGATGAAAATAGTTATTTGTTATACAAGAGTGCAAAGCAAGAGCAAGCGAAAGATTCTAAAATTTTAGAATTCTAAAAGATTCTAATATTCGAATTTTTGAGCGTTAGCGAGAGAATAAAAAGAGCACGAGGTGAAAAATCTTTGCAGTCGAGTGCAACATGTAACTTTTCATCCCACCTCAGCGAGAAAATGACTAAATGCAAAAAAATACACCAAGGAGGTTCTGAATCTGAGATTTTAACAAATTAAAAAACAGTTGTATGACAAATTTGGTACCATAGAGGTAGAAGTAAATAGGTTTAAATGATGTTTTGGATTATATATAACAAATAACTATTTCTTTAAAAACTTGTTAGTTGTATGGATTATAATAATAAGTATATTATTGATCCGGGCCTTGGTTGAGGCCATGGTCTGGAGCGAGGAGGAGTGGCAAGCAGTCGCCGACTTCTGCGAAGCAGTAATGCTCGCTAAGGAGGAGGCCGACTGCATCAGGCAACGGCGCTCTCGCCGGCGCCGGGATCCCGATCCCGATTTCCAGCCACCGTAGGCGCGGGCTTGCGGACAGTGAGCAATGGGTAGCTCGCTGTCCGGCCGTCCGGTAACTGTCCGAACCAAGCCCAAGTCGTCGAAGGCGCGCGCTGTTCCCGCGCGCCACAAGGAGTTGTCAGCAACAGCAGGGGCCAACCTGGTCGAAGCCTACTGGGGCCAGGGTTATCCGAAAGGGCGCACGAGCCCCGTTATGAAGGTCCTCCAGAACGGGATGGGTTTTTTAGTCAGTAAGAATCTGACACTATCTCCCGCTCCGCCCAAGAGCGGGGGTTATCATTAAATGACTTTTCACATCGAAAAAAAAAAGAAGTATATTATTCATAATATGAAAAATAAATAAAGACGCACCTAAAAAAACTAATGCATATGGACGGTACCCCCAAATAATTCATTGAATCAAGTAAACAAGTACTTTAATACTATTAGTCGTGAGCTATGTACCAAATGCCACTCTCCACAAATCAAATAAAACCGAAGCCGAACTAGCCAGTACATCCTTGAGAGAGGCCTTCCAACTCTATATACTCACGAAATTGTCTTAACCAAATGGAGACCAGCTAAGACTAGCAAGTCATTCTTAGTAAACAGCATTCGCTTATATAATAAGCTGCCAAAGGCGGTAACTGAACTTGGTGAGGGAAAATTCAAATCTCATATCAAGCGTGTCCTAACCGAAAAAGCATATTACAAGGTTAAATACAAGGTCCGTCTAAATTTTCCTCAAAAGAAAGAATCACCAAAAAGATTCTGTATCAAAATCTCAAAATATTTATATTATTTTTAAGACTATTAACTGCTCCACCTTTGTTTGAATAATTATATATACTTTTTTTTCTCTAAGACATTGCTTTTGCAATATTTTTTATTTTTTTTTATTTATATTTCAACTGTCTTAAATTTGTTAGTAATTTATTTTGTTAACATTTTATTGATAGTTGTAATTATTATATTATTCCTGATTTATTTTTTTATATAGCCTCTTTTTGTAATGTGAATGTGAGAACACTGTATACTCTACGAACTTTTAGACTATTACGACTTAATTTGTTTTTTACTAAGATAATTTTTATTGTGCTTTTGTGTACAATATTTGACTGGTCTACAGTGTTCTTACATAATATCTATCAATATTGTAATACCAACCACTTTTTTTAAAAAGAGTAACCATGTAGTTTCTTGCCGGTTCTTCTCCATGGGAAACGACCAATTTGGAACCGTGCTTCTGACGTTTTATAAGTGCCCATGTAGTGTAGTGAAATAAAATATTTTTGACTTTGACTTTGATATCTTCCGGTATGTGGCACTCATTTGTTGGCATTTGTTGGCACTCGTTCGATCATTTGTTTTACGAGCAATATTGTGCCCTGGTCACTTCACTTAAGTTGCGCGATTTCCAGGCTTTGTCGGTAATCTTTATTTTCCTGCAGATAGGTATCTTCATTTTTGATGCGATCACGTTACGAGACATCGAGCATAGCCCAACAAGCAAAGTTATCCTATAAGAAAGATTATAAGTCTGTCACTACTAGTAACGTTCTTATAAAGGCATTGCGTAGACTATTTAACTTATAATAGCATTTGCCAAGCCTTTACATACTCTAGTGCATTAGTTTTTATATCTCGGTCTTATAGTTCGCTACAAAAAGACCTATAAATCATTTACAGGACACTTTTACTAATAATAGCATTTCACAAGCGTAGATACTCTCAAGTGCATTTGCTTTTACATCTCTGTCTTATAGCTAGCTTTAAGACACTTTTAGGAATAAGTCTCCTATAATTGTTTAGAGTAAAACTAAATAATCCAGTATAACATTTTGATCCGATAGTAGCATTTTGGGAGTAAATAAGATATTATAACATACTTAGCTGAGATCACTGTAAGTTTACGCCATTATAGTTTTGCTCGAAACTCTTTTAAATCTAATAGTACTTGATAAGACCGCTATTTGATCAAACAAGCTTATAAGCTACTAGGTCAATAACTTTATTAGTAAACGTTAGCCATTTTTTTAAGAATCAGTTTTTTCCTATTGCTTGAGAAAATAATTTGAACATGAATTTAAGTTATTAGAAGCGATTGAAAAGGAGTGGTGGTTACAGGAGAAAAGTAAATTTAGTATTAGCAGGCATATTTCAAGGGATCGCAAATTTATTTTTAAATGGCGGCGAGTTATCTGCACTGAAACTCTTATAAGTACTAAACAACTAAACCAATCTCAAAATCATCATCAAATTCCATCTAATTTAACTATATTGGTTCTATAGAGTACTTGATGAAAAGCAATTTTAATACATGGCGAATTTTTATAAGAATTTATGAAATATTTTATTTTCAACAATATAATAATGTCTTATTTTTGGAGGGCATTGAAAAACTAACTAAATGAGGGTACACTTTCACAGTAAAAACGGCTTCCCTACGAGTACATACAGTATATTTACAATATAAATTAGTATCGAATTAATGTCCTACAATAATACCATTTATGATAGTAATAGAAATATACTTTTTTTTTTATTTTTCACAAAACAACCGGAACCACCAGTCAAGATAACTTTTATTAAAGTATAATTATAACTAATAACTAAGTACATTACTAGTGCATTATAAACAAGACTGCTTAAGTAAGATACTCATGTCAGATACTAACAGGAACATTTGTGCTAGTAATTATCTTTTCCCATATCATTATAGAAGCTATTGCGCTTTGTCAAGTATATTATACGGCTTAGTAACATTTTAAAAGTTGATTTTAAGATAGTTATAGAAATAAACTCTCCTATAACTGCGCCCAAATCCAGCTTTGTAGCATGCTTCAAGTTTCTTAATAGTGAAAATAAAAGTAGCCTTAAGATTGTTTTAAGTACTTGATTTTGCTAGTTGGGAGGCCCTTCCCATTTCCGTTTGGGTGACTTTAAGCCTTCTGATGAGGCTCATTGTGAGCGACCACGTCTCAGAGCCACATGCCATCACTGGCAACAATCACTAGTCACAGACTTTCTTTTTGAGATACTGTGTATTCTCGTCCAACATACGAAATATGTTGGACGAGAAGATACCGCGCAATTTCCTAAACACTACCCAGCCAAAACGGATTTGGGGATTGTCTTCTTTCTTGGAGTTAGATCTACCCAACTAAACTGTCTGTCCCACTCTTTCGGCAGCTTTACTGAAACCACCGAGCATTGCACTGAGCTCCTCCTTAGTCTAAGCTTTGATTACTATGTCGTCGACAAATCTAAAATGAGTCATTAACATTAATGCCTTTTTTTTTTTTTTTTTTTTTATGGTGGGAAAAAATCATGCATTGACATCCCCCGCCCTTGGGCGGAGCGGGAGATAGTGTCAGACTCTTACTGACTAAAAGACCCACCCCGTTCCTTCTAGCCTTCATACCGGGGCTCGAGCGCCCTTACGGATAACCCTGGCCCCAGTAGGCTTCGACCCGGCTGGGTCCCTGCTGTTGCTGACAACTCCTTGAGGCGCGCGGGAACAGTGCGCGCCGTCGACGACTTGGGCTTGGTCCGGACAGTTACCGGACGGCCGGACAGCGAGCTACCCATTGCTCACTGTCCGCAAGCAAGTGCCTACGGTGGCCGGAAATCGGGATCAGAATCCCGGCGGCGGCGGCGGCGGCGGCGGCGGCGGCGGCGATAACGCCGTTGCCTGATGCGTTCGGCCTCCTCCTTTGCGAGCATTACTGCTTCGCAGAAGTCGGCGACCGCCTGCCACTCCTCCTCGCTCCGGATCATGGCCTCAACCAAGGCCCGACGCGAGAGGTCTCCGCCGCCGATCGCCCCCACGAGGGCACGGCGATGCTCCGCCCAAGCAGGGCACACCTCGACTGTGTGCTCCACCGTGTCCTCCGGGCGTTCCGCACAGTGGCGACACCCGGGCGTCACTTCCGCATGAATCCGGTGCAGGAAACTCCCGAACGAACCATGTCCGGTGAGTACCTGAGTCATGCGGAAGGTAAGGACGCCGTGAGGTCTTTCCAGCCACGCCTCAAAGAGGGGACTTACCGCCAAGATTGTGGCGTGCCCAGCACTGGGTTGCGATAGTCGTTGACGCCACTTCACCATGAGATCCCGCCGGAGCTCTGTCCGCCATGCCGTGACCTGTCGCGGCAGCGGACTTTCACCCCGGCGTTGCATCTCCACGCGCATATCGTGCATGTGTGCAAGGACTGTTGCCTCCAGATCCCACGGTGGTAAGCCAGCCAGAAGGCTCGCCGCTTCGCGGGAGACCGTGCAGTATCCCCGCACCATCCTTATTGCCATGACCCTCTGGCAGGCGTTCAGTATGGCCGCTGGTTGCTTTTTCAGCGACGGCGCCCACACCGGCGCCCCGTAGAGGGCCATGGACCGAACGATCCCCGCGTAGAGCCTCCGGCAGGAGGCGTCTGGATCCCCAAGGTTGGGCAGGAGCCGCTTGAGCGCAGCCCCAGCCCGGTTGAGTTTGGGAGCCAGACGTCGGAAATGCTCCACGAAATTCCACCGGCTGTCGAGGACGAGTCCCAGGTACTTCATCGTCGACCCGACACCGATGTGAACTCCTCCTACCGTTAGTTGGGAACTCAATGGCGGCGCGTTCCGAGAGCGGTGACCGTGAAAGCACATCGCCTCGGATTTGTGAAGCGCCACCTCGAGTCCCAACTCCTGGATCCTATCAACGACCATCGCAACCCCGCGTGTCGCTAGAGCGACCGCCGCCTGGTACGACTCTCCCTGCGCTAGGACCAGCGTGTCGTCTGCGTAGCAAACCACGCTGACCCCGTCAGGGAAGTCGCCGCGCAGCACGTAGTCGTACCCGATGTTCCACAAGGGTGGCCCTAGTACCGACCCCAACATTAATGCCTAGCCCTCACTACTACAGAACCTTGAAGACATCCTCCATACTGCCGTGAATAGTTTCGGAGAAATTATATCTCTCTGAATTACACCCCGCTGCAAGAGGATAGGTTTCGAGGTCTGATCCTGAAGTCGGACGGAAATGGTGGCATTTTTGTACAAACACTTCAGCACTTCGATGTACGAGTACCAATAGTCAATCTGGCATCGTTGGAGAGACTACAGCACAGCCCACGTTTCGATAATTACGTAATTAGCTAAAGACGTATTGGCAGAACCTATCAGCTACCTATGTAATTTAAGTTTGGGACAAGGCACTTTTCTTCGCTATTTCTATTTATTATTTCTTCAGTTAGTACAACAAAAATTAAGTGTACGAGTAGTTATTTAGCAAATCAACATTTATTTATTTTCGTAATCTGTTTGTCATCTAATAAAAGTGATAATTGATCATTAAAATAACTTTCTTAACATACTAATTATATACCTCTACTACCACTCAGAAGTTGAACAAGTTGATAACTGTGGTGACTAAATTGACAACTCGGTGAATAAGTTGATAACTCGTTGGTGAATGATTTGATATGTCTATTATTGGCTAAACTATAAGCAATTTCGTTTATTTACTATTACCATTCGAAAGATGGCTTAAAATAACCTTATGTATACATAAAGCACTCACGTTAAAGTAATTCCTCGATTTACCAGAAGAAGTGAAAACACCAAAATGGCCGTCCTGACAAATTGCGGTTTTAGACATGTCTACATATTCACGGCAGCCACGGATTTGCGGCGATCAGAATCTAGTAAGTAATTTATGCTTTGTATAAATAATTCATAATCACCCTTATATTGTTCCCACTGCTGGGACTTAGGCCTCGTTTGAATATTAGCCCGGACGCTGGGGCGTGATGGCCGTACCCTCACACGTGCGGTCGCCTCTTCCACTAGCGTTACTGCTTCGCAGAATGAGGCAACCGCCTGCCGTTCCTCCTCGCTCCGAACCATGGCCTGTACCCCCTGGTACCGGTACCTCCCGGTGCGAGAAGTCGTTGCAGAGTGTCGCCACGGCGGCGGCGGCGGCGTTGCATCTTCACGGGCAAATCGTGAGTGCATGCAAGGTATGTAACGTGGCCTCTAGATCCCAACGTGGCTGGCCAGAAGGAGGCAAATGAAATGTGTAGTGTAAGCCCGATTGTTTGCGTATTTGATTTATAATAAATCCCAAATAAAAAATAAAAAAAAACCCAAATAAAAGTTACAGTTTAGTTTAATTTCACCACTTATATTGTTTGAGGTTGTAAATTTAGGTAGTCATTCATACAACCTTACCCTATAACCAATGAGGGTATACGCGTTATTTAAACATCATGAATCGGGTGCAGATAAGAACGGGTGCCAGTGGCATGGATGCCGCCACGCTCTGCGACTTGAGGGGCGCATCCGTCTCCCGTATGCTTTGACTTGTTGGATACTGGCTTGTAGCTTCGCAATCATGGTGAAGAGTAGCTACTTCTGACTTACTGCACCAGGATTCTATAGGTACTTCAGCCAATAGCTATAGACATCTGACATCTGCGTGTCATTAGAAGTTTGTTCATAGACCTGTGCGGCTGCGGTACGTGACTCACCACTGTGGCGTGGGCGCATTTACTTCTAATCAAAATATCAAAGATCTGACTTCACACGTACTGAAACCGCTGGTCTCGTATCTGTATCGTTGACAGCACTAGTCGCAAGCTCTCCGCCGCCTTCAGCAGATGTACTTGCTACTAATTAATGGAGTGCTTCGTCTGACAGTGGCCTACAACATGGCCAAATACTTGAGCGCTAAATAGACAAAAATGAAGCCCATCCAAATGAAATAGTTTATTCATATGTGTATTGTTTATTTTATCGCGAAGAAAGAGTATACAATAAAAACGGATTGCAACAACATAGGTAGGTATATAGCTACTTAAATAGGATTAACAATCAGGACAGGCTAGCAACTCGATGGCGATGCTCAAAGCTTCGCCTCTACAAGTGCCTTATCCCAAAGATGAGAACAGTATTCCATACACAATTGAACTTGGGCTTGATAAAGATTGACCAGTTGTTCCGGCGTGTAGTACCGTCTCACCTTTGCTGAGATCCCCAAATTTTTGGCAGTCAGTTGAGCCTTTACCTCGATGTATGAGCCGAAATTGAGAGTAGGCGACAACTTAACCCCAAGAAGCTCAAGGTTATCGGTTATCGACACGGTCACACTTCGGAAAGATGGAGCCGAGTGGAATTGACTCCGTTTAGCAGAATAAAGACACGCCTGGGTTTTAGTTGCATTGAATTTGACCATACGTGTATTGTATTTTTTTTTTATCGCGAAGAAAGAGTTTACAATACAAACGGATTGCAACAACGTAGGCAGGTAGGTATATAGCTATTTAAATAGGATTTACAATCAAGTAGGTAGATATGGAAAGATCAATGATGAAGGCACTATCACACGGCGACACTCCCACGAGTGACACGAGACGTGAAGTGACGCCTCGGCGGCGACAAACACACTCAAACATGACAGACATGATGATGATAGGTATGGCGGCGTGCTGACCGCAGCTGATTTATTACAAAACTGGATCAACAGAAATAGCGACAGAAAGCCAGTAGGCTGAGCAGTGAATCTATACTTGTCGAAATACTCGAGTCCTACTGCCGACAACTAAACAGCACAGGCGACGACTGCCAGTAGCCCAGTACATCTAACAACGACTCAGCGTAATCTCAATTAAAGAGTTTTCTCGTGAAAATATAATGTATACATCTGCATTCGATATTTGGAACATGCTATATTGACAACAATATCTAATACTGAACTGAATGTTCTACATACTACCAATGCTACGAACGCTCACGCTCTCTAGCGAACGGACTCGAATAGTCGTTAGCTAACCAACACCAGTCTTCGTGTACACCTTCAAGTGTTTACTGGCGAGTGTCAAGAGTGTGTGGTGTAGTGGAGAAACTCACATGCGAGTGTCGCGGAGAGTCCCACGCGACGCCTCGCCGGATCCCACAGCTGATACCAGCCGCTAGCCGCTAGCAGGCTCTCCCTGCGTGCATCCCTCACTGAGCACTGTCACTGCACCTCACTGGCTGCACACCCACACTCGGCACGTTCGAGGTGCTGGCACTACGGTCACTTTGCTGCCGTGCACCGCCGCGCTGTTCCGACACTTTATAAAAGTTGTGTTATAAAAGTTGAGTCGTACGATCGAGAGCGTCGCGCTGTGGTGCCGGCGAGCGGCGGACGGGCGTGCGGCGCGACGGCGCGGACTCACTGGCGGAGCGCCGCGCCGCCACGCGCCGCCCGACGCCGCCGCCATGTGCGCGCGCACCGCTACGGTACTCGTGCAGCGTGCACTTACTGTGAGGAGACCGGTTCGAGTTCGTTTTAGGCACACACTAGTTCCATTCATATGTAGTTCTAGGACCAATCCACCGTGGTAAGGTGCTCAAAACTATTCATCAAACTAAGGCGTTTTAGAGGATGACATGGAGTTTTAAAGGTATGCGGAACAGAGATTGAATGCACACGTAATAGGTTAGGTTGGTTCTTGGTGAGTCGGAACTGTCTGCGGTGATGCCCCAGTGAGTCGGGGTGGTGCTGTCCCAGTGAGTCAGGATGATGATGTCCCAATGAGTCGGGATGATGCTCTAGTGAGTCGGGGTGATGAGTCCCAGTGAGTCGGGATGATGCCCCAGTAAGTAGGTTTGATGTTGTCCCAGTGAGTCGAGATGATGCTGCAGGTTCCAGTGAGTCGGAGTAATGATGCTGGCTCCAGTGAGTCGGAGTGGTGCTGCGTGACGTAGGGCTTGATTACTTGCGTCGACCAGGAGAGGTTCTTTTATGGCTCTTCTTGTGACTGGCCAAAGGTACAGTGTGCTTGGCCAAGGTCACTGATGAGGCTGAGGGCGATAACCAGGTATGACCAGGTAGGCATGCTGGTGGTCAGGATACCCTTTATAGCCGTGGGTGCTGGCTGTATGGCTCGCTGCTTGAAAGCTTGTGGAAGTGATGTTGACGTCACAAAGTAGTAGCTGCACGAAGGCTGCGCTGACGTTCTTTGTCAATGGTCACCAGTTTGGAGGTATGCGAAACAGAGAGTAAAGTCCCACATAGTTTGGAGGAATGTGAAACAGAGAGTAAAGTTCCACATACTTTTGTTGAAAAAAGAGGATCCTCCGACCAGACGGATGTTATGTCTGGTGGGCAACTGCCTGATAGATGATTTCGGGCTGTTTTAAATGTTCTAATCGCGCGGAGAACTTTAATTGCGCGATGCAGGATTAGTTTTTATGTGATGCCATAGATATCGCTACAGTCGTGTGCATAGAGACAATTTACACAAATAGGCGACCACAAATTCATTATATGCGATACATAATAAACAAGCTACATAATGCGTAAAGATGGCACTCTGTGGGTACCTTCTGGTCAGCGCTAATATAATTTGTACAATTTTGTGTTGAGAAGAATTGAGATGAGTGGTAGATAACACTGTGGCCGCTGATGTGAGCAGCACGGCGCGTGTAGTGCGGAGTGGTGCAGCAAGTAAACCGTGTCAGCGCTTGTGTGCGCCGAGTGCTGTGTGCGGTGACACACATCGTCTGAACAGTGTTGAATTAGTAAACGCCGCGAGAGCGGGATGCGGGTCACCGTCAGCGCGCACCCGGGCTGCAAGTACTATGGTCTCATCACACTGCACGTAACCATCAACGCTAATAGACCTCTTGACTTCATTAACCAGTTTTGGCGTCAACTTTGTCGGCTCAGAAAATCACGGAAAACTACAATATTTCGATTAAAGCTAACTTCCACGCTTTCACATTGATAAAATAATAATATAAAGAAAAAAGTAATTAATTAAAACGTAGGAGTCACAATTAATAAACCCGCCGCCGCGCCCCCGCCATTTTAATTAAGTATAATGAATAAATAGTAATAATAAAAACACAATCGTAATAAGAAAGTTTATGTAAATTTATTGTAACGGCGCCCAATGGTCAAGACGTACCGCACGTGGATGGACTGAAAAGCTTCCAACCTCAATTTGAAGATAGCAGTATTCGTCAATTAATGCTACTCGTAGTAGAATGTAGTTGTGCGTCTTTTGCTCACCAAATTTTCAACCATTTTGGACGCGCAGTTGTTATTTAACAGTCATTTGAGTAAGTCGATGTGGGATGAAGAAAACCTTTTTTTTCACCAAGACAACGCACTTCAGCTGTTGCCACGACGAAAATCTACGAATTATGGTTTGAACAGCTAGATCATCAGCCTTGCTCACCAGATCTAGTCTCAAGCAACATCTTTTTGTTGCTTTATCTAACAATTGCGCTTGGAGGATAGAGATTTTCGTCAAATGCTCAACCATACTTAGTAAACAATTATTTTGCAGAGAAAAACGCTGACTACTATTTGAACGGCTTAGGGAGATGGGGTCATCGTTGGGAGAAGTATGTAGATTTCCAAGAAGACAATGTGAACAAAAAGAAATTTTAAGAAAAATGTTTTGTATCTATGTTAAGTCAGAAACTTTTCAGATCACCTGTATGTATGTACCGGTTTACATTATATGCATAAGTATGAGTCTGATGCTAACTCAGAGCGCTGGCCACCTGGCTACTGGTACTGGTACAGGCTACTGTTGCCACTGGTCCGACTTCCTGTGAGGGAGTGCCCTGAGTCTCCTCGCGATGGTGTCACGACATATCTAGCAATATGTCACGTGACTTATTTTTTTTATTCTAGAATTTGTTTGAGTATGTATTGTTACACACACTGTTTTCCTTTACTTCCTCTATCCGCCCAATATGGTTTCAGGCCTGAAAATTTTCAGGCCTCCAAATCGCCTGAAAACCTATAAACCGTGTCTCCTAAAGCACCCCCGTATCAGCTGTGAAAATCCGGTCCTTCTAAGACGTCTAGTTTAGGAGCTATGGAACTCCGAAGTTCTCAACCAAAAAACCAAGATGGCCGAAATTCGTCTTTTTTCGCGCAACTTCGGCCCTGGTCGACCTAGGAGCGCAAGATTTTGGTCAAACGAGGTGTCTATAGCTATTTGAGAGCGTCTAAGGTGGAAAAAATATGAATTTTATATTATTTACCAATTATTTGGCAAAAAATCTTTAAAATTCCACAGCTCCGGAACCATTGAGCACAAAATTTTGCTAAAATATGGTAAAAATAGGTAAATTTAGTTTCTTTAAGATTATAAAATAAAAAATTAAAAAAAATAATAATGTTTAGGGGGTTAATTAAATAAAAACCAATTTTTTAAAATAATTTCGAATATCTCAGGAACCTGATGTGCTAAAATTAAAATTCAAAATGATGCTAACTAAAAATTTTAGCGCGCAGCTAATTCTAATTTAAAAAATATGTGTACTCACTGTGGTTCCCGAGATACACCATGTCAAAGTTGGGATATTCTAACTATTATTACTAAATAAGTATTAGTCTTAAAATTATTCTGAAGGTACCGGAGGTCTTCTCTGATTGTAGAGCAGCCAGCTGTGAAGAAACGAGGTCCCTGCGACGGCTCCTTCCACTACCACGTGCGTATGTGCTTTGAGGTTTTTCGCTGTTTTCTCAGAATTTTTCCAGGGAAAAATTTCGAAAGTAGAGTCAGCTTGTAGATCTTCTTAATTCGCATGTGATGGTAAAATAAAATTGGGGGGTTACCGCTGTCGTTTTCGCAGCGTAAGCAGTTTAATGAATTGTCACTACGGAAAACATAACCTTAAAACGGTTTTTCCTTTTTCCCGCCTTTTCACTGCAATCCAAGTATTTCACTCAAAATTTATCGCGTGGCCCAGCTCTTTCTGCATCGATCAACACAAGTTTCACTGAGATCGGACAACGTTTTATCACTTTTTTGGATTTTATTGTGCAGAGTGACTTAGAAAACGATCCGACCGCCACGAGGGTTGGGGGGGTACCGGTTAGGTTAGGTTTTTTTTTTTTTTTTTTTTTAATAAAGTCCTCTGACATAATCAAAGCTCTTTTTGGGCGATTTTTAATTTTGTTATTCTTGTTTCTGCATATTATCTGGGAGACGAACTCCAAACATATCATGCGACACTATTTCATGTACTCACAATGTACGGCCCAGCTTATGACAATCCACCTCTTAATCATCTTCTTTTTTGTAAGATACGTTAACTATATATTCACTATATAAATAAGTATCCTTTTATTTCTTAAGCTGCCTTATTTCTTTTATTCACTATTGAAGCTATTTGGCTACAGTAATTTAACACGTCTTTTCTTTTCTTGCCTAACATTAAATGTGGTAAATTAGAGGCCACCAACTTTATGTCTAGTCTCTGCTCCACCTCATACCGTATTCCAGCAGTAATTGGGCATTCAAGTAGGACATGCAATACCGTCTCGTCCGTTTCAGGATCACAGGCGCACGATGCGTTCTCTTTGCACCTGAAGTGTTTCAGGTACGAAGAGAACCCACCGTGCCCCGTCAGAATCTGAGTGGTCAGTCTTGTCGGCTCCATTTTCCGTACTACACTATACGCCGCTTTTGCGTCAGGGAAGAATATTTTTGTGCCTGAGGCTGTTTCCCCGGACTTATATCTCTCGTTCCATTCGTCAAGCGACCTCATACGGATCAGCCGCTTGACGAATGAAACGGGGCACAGATCGTAGTCCGGCTTCTTCTTCGACCCCAGGGCGGACTCCTTGGCGAGTTGGTCGGCTCGCTCGTTCCCCTCCAATCCTGCGTGGGCCTTTATCCAGAACAAGGACACCCTCTTGTTCTGGAGCTTACAGCGGCGTAGGGTGTCTCTGGTTTCCACTGCCAGAGGATGGGGAGAACTCACGTTTACGACTGACTGGAGAGCCGCCATGGAGTCGCTGAAAATGCCGAAACTTTCTTCCCTGCCTTTTAACGCTTCTCCAGCCGCTCTTTGTAGGGCCAGCAGCTCAGCCTGATAGACGGTGCAGTAAGACGGCAAGGCAAGCTTGAGGGCCTTAACTTCGGTGGTACTATTCCATAAGGATAGCGCCGCCCCGACTCTGCCCTCAATCTTGCTGCCGTCTGTGAAGATGCGCACAGCAAGGTTGCTGTGGTTTTTATATTGATCCTCGTCTATCAGGCTTCCGAAGTCCAGATTGGATTCTGCAGGGTGTGGTGCTTCAATCGCTGGAGCCATCCGCTCAACCTCCCTGTCACCCAGCTCAGGCTGGGGCACCCCCCTCTTGGCCCCATACAACGCAGCCGCTTCGCGAATGCGGATATCGAGAGGGAGTACCCAGCCAGCACGAGAGCCGAGTTAAGGGAAACCGTGCGGTAGGCTCGACACAGTTTCTGCGCGAAACCTCTCTGGACAACGTTTAGCTGCTTTTGGACCCCTAATTTGTTAGCAGCCGGTGCCCATGCGCTTGCGGCGTACATGAGCGTGGGTTCAATCACTGCGGTGTACAATGTACGGATCACTTCAGGGTGCAGACCCCAGCTGACCCGAGCCGCCCTGGCCAGCTGTTTGTACATAGCTATCACCTTTTAACAGGCGACAGCCACGTGTTTGTTGAAGGTCAGCTTCGCGTCGATGGTGAGACCCAGGATTTTTACGTCTTGGGACATTCCAATGTCGATCCCTCCCATGCTCAAACGTGGCGTGTCATATTTTAACCTCCGCGTCAACACCATCGCACAAGTTTTGTGCGGCGCGAATTTCAGCTTATTTTTGACACCCCACGCTCGAACATGTTCGAGAGCGGCATTGGCCTGTCTCTCGATCTCCACTGCCGTTTGGCCGTCAAAAACCAAGACGACGTCATCGGCGAAAGCCTGGCAGTAAAAGCCTCCACTCTCAAGCTCCTTCAAAAGTGGGTCTAGCACCAAGTTCCAGAAGCTGGGACCTCCGATGGAACCCTGGACGCAGCCCTTGCTGGTTGACCTACTGCTCTCTTCTCCGGCGTACCTCACGTTAACCCTCCTGTCACTGAGGTAGCTACTGACTACTCGTCTCAAATTCACTGGACACCTTTCCTCAGCCAACCGTACTTTAATGGCGGGCCACCAAGCATTGTCGAAGGCTCCCTCTATATCTAATGAAACAAGCGTGACGATCTTTTTCTGTGTCATTTTTGCACGGATGTGCTGAACAAGAGTATAGAGGGAGTCCTCGGTGCTTTTTTGGGGCATAAAGCCGTATTGGCGAGTACTGATCCTAGGAAGCAAGTAGAATTTGAGACGAGCAACCAGCATCTTTTCGTACACTTTCCCTAGGACAGGCAAGAGCCCAATCGGCCTGTACGACTTCGGTTCTGTGTACGAGTCTTTGCCTGGCTTCCTCAGCACAATCACCGTTGCTTCCTTCCAGACCTTCGGGAAGTGGTGGCATGCCAGGCATTTGTTAAGCAGTGACAGGAAGAAACCAGGGCTACATCGCACGGCCTGAGAGCAAATGTCGGCAGTAAAGCCGTCCACTCCCGGGGCCTTTTTAGGATTGAATGACGCCATGGTCCTATCGAGCTCGCTTTGGGTAAACGGTGGGTCATGCTGTTCATCATGACTCCACTCGTTTACAATTTCTGCTAATTGTCGGGTTTTGCGATGGTCCAAGTCGTCATCTTCGCTCCGGTCCTCGGGGTAGAACGTCTCGGCCAACAGCCTAGCTGAATTTTTCGCATCCAGTGTTTGTCCCCCCTCCCGAAGAGGCAGATCCTCGTCCCTTTTTGAAATCCTTCCCATCACTCTATATATTCCTTGCCAGACGCTTTCTTTGTCTTGTTTTGTGCAAAAATTTTTCCAGTTTTCCTCCATAGCCTTCCTCACCGCTGTCTCATATTTTTCTTTTTCTTGCAGGTATAGACCAACCACCATCTCTCTCCGGACCGGCGCTGCGTTCCTGACCCTGCGTTTTTTGGTAGCGACCAGCTTCTTCAGCTTCGCGAGCTCTTCCGACCACCACGGCATTGTAAGTGTTTCTTTTGTGTTTTTTATTGGAATGCTGTGTGTACATGTGTCAGTTATAGCTTTATTGTAAGTGTTTATTATTTGTTCTAATTGTTCTATATTATTTATATTTGCGAGTGCTGTAATTGTTATATTTCTATCTGACATAATTTGAGACAGTTTCTCATGAAACTGTCTCCAATCTGCCTTTTTTGTATTATATTTTCTTGTGGTGCGCTTAATGTGTATACCTTTTGATTTAATTAATTGAATGCCAAAAGTGATGCCGTTATGGTCGGAACTCGTGAGACCCTCCAGTATTCGCCAGCCATCCACCAGTCCCAGTATGTCCGCCGAACAGGCCGTTACGTCCACGTGGCTACTGTACCTTACTCCTCCTCTCACAGTATCAAAGGTCGGGTTAGAGCCGGTATTGAGGATTTGCAATCCCATTTCGCCCAGTGCTCCGCTCACCTGCTCCCCTCTTGGGTCCTCGCTGCTGCTACCCCACCAAGGACTCTTGGCGTTAACATCTCCTCCAACGACCAACCTGCAAGAGCCCATCTCTCGCTCTATTCGTTCGAGATGCTCCAGGTATGGCCCTAACGGCTTGTCGGGTTCGAAATAGAAGGACACCAGCGTGATCGTCCAGGCTCTGGTTTGGACTCCCACCACAACGATGTTGTTTGTGGTGAGTTGCGGGTACTGTAATATGTCCAATTTTTGGTCCAAGACTACAATTGCCGCCTTTACGGTCCCTTCTCCTCCCTCAGAGCACTGGAAGACCCTTACGCCCCGGTAGTCCTTCATTCTCCTTACTCCACCTACATAAGGCTCCTGGAGCAATGCTACAGCAACTTTCTGTTTCTCTGCTTCTAGCAGCAGCTCGTTTGTGGCTAGCTGACTCCATTGCAGGTTGGCTTGGAATATCTTATACTCGGGGGTAGCCACAGGGACCACCTCAGCAATACGCTACGGGCAGGCGCGCCAAAGCATCCCACTTAACGCGAATAGGGCACTCGCTGTCAAAAGCAGTGTGGTCAGTTTTTGCCAATTTCGCTGACAGGCAGTTTCGGCACGTTAGCACGCCAGCCGCCAACCGCGAGGGGCAATCCGCTTGCAGGTGCGGCTCGCCACAGTGGACACAAAGGTCCGCAGGTCCAGTGCACAACTTACGGCTGTGTCCGTAACGCAGACAGCGGGTGCACTGAATCAACGGTGACTGATCCAGTACACGCACTCTCTGCAGGTCAATGTGCACTCGACCCACAGTTGTTAGCCTCCGCCACAACGATGGAGACACCTGCAGGATGATGTGGCATAAGTGAGAGTTCCTCGTCCTGCGGCGGTACTTGACTGCAGCCCTTACATCTCCTACAGGAATGTCACCCATTAGATGGCCGTTTTGGCGCTTCAGGGCATCAATTACCTCCTCGTCCGAATGGCAAGAGAGCACGTCCTTGATAATGACGAGTGGATCTTTATTTTTAACCTCCTCCACCACTAGATTGCCTGCCTTTTTTATCCTCTCTGTCACCTTAACCATCTCCTCCCGGGATCCAAATCCAACCACAACTTTCTGATCTCTCGCTTTTCTCAGCCGTTCTACCCTTGTGCCCTCCTTCCTTGCATCGACCGCTACTCTCAGCTTTTCAATAACCTCCTCACCAGTGTCTTTTTCATCTACAGATGATATGACCACCGAATGAAGAGGCTCTTTGATTTGTTGCTTCGGGCCGGCAGCGACCTCAGCAAAAGTCAGCCCATGGTCAGCTACGAAGCGGGGAGCCTGCTTAAGCTGTTCCGACAGAGACCGTGTGTGCTGTTGACATTCCTCCAACGCCTGATTGTGCTGTTGGAGGTTCTCCATAAGCTGTTTCACCAGCTCGGTCGGAACATCCATAGTTTTTGTTGGGATCCCTTGGCCAACTTCAGTAGTGGGTTGGCACGACAGGTTTAAACTTGATACGGCTTCAGGCGAGGCTAAAATTTTCCTTTTCTCCGACTCCTTTACAATCTCGTACAGTCGGTTTATAGCTCCCATAACCTCCGTTTTTATCTCCGTTTTTAGGTTGCGAGAGTTGCCCAAATGAAGCTTTGCTTTATTAAGGCAAGCTCTCGCCTCCGCGGTGAGATTTGGGTATTTAGCACCTGGTTTTTTGGCAGGACTCACAGCGTCTGTGGAGGCTCGGCGCGCCCCCGAAGTGCTGGGAAGCTGGGAAGTGCGTAGTTGGTGGTGCAGTATCGGATTTTACGCTGGCCGGCGACTTGGACTTTAGCTCCGTTCTGCCGGCCTCCCATTCACCGATACTCCGCCTCACGCTTGTAAGTGAAGTCCCAGCCTTCTCCGCAGATCGCGGCGAATCTCCGGTGCCCTGAGAGCCTACACCTTTCTTTGCCGGTGTACGGAACATTTTGGTGGGAAGGAGTGTTAATCCAAGCTGTCAGAGGACAGTAATACTTTAAACCGAACAAATCCCTGTAAAGGGGGGATCTTTAAACAGTAAATAAGGTCAATCAAAAGAAATAACCTTGTGGGAAAATAAATGGGTCAAAAAGCTAATTCGCTGTCCCTCAGTAGTAGGTGACCTCAGAAGAGGCGTCAAAAGTTATGAAATCCTCAAAAGAGGCGTCAAAGAAATGTCAAAGGAGGCCTCAATAAAGGCAGTAGGCAGGGACTTATGTATATACAACGGGTCGTCACGTTACGGCCCGTCGTATGCCAGGATAAAAAAAAAAAATTCCCGAATTCCTCTTACTTTCAATAAGGGCGGGTGGGCGGGCCTAAAAATTGGAAGTTTTTGCGGTTTTCCACTGTCGGGTGTAAAATTTTCCTATGGGACGCAAATTTTTTAGGGTCGGGGCGCACAGGCGACGCGCTGGCCCGTGTTTCGAGAGTACTTTGGTCACGATCGGACCACAAAAACGGGAGTTATTATCAGATGAGTGTCAATTTTTTAATAAAAAAGTCAATATTTTGTCAAAATCGAAAAATTTTCTTCTAGGAAATGTCTAATCTGATTTGATTTTTTCAGGAATCCTGTAGAGCGAGCAGAGGCGCGTACGACGGCACGCTCAGAACCGACCTACGGCAACCAGGGATTGAGATATAAAATTTTGAAGTTATGAAAATTTCGGAAAACTGGTTTTTCTGGAATAAAAAGTTTCTCTGTGAAAATCTTTGAATTATTTTACCAGGATCGTATAGGTCTCGCAGAGACGCGTCCAAAAACGTATAATGGGTTAGGTTAGGTTAGGTTAGGTTTTTTTTTTTTTTTTATTATTTTTTTTTTTTTTTTTTTTTTCCTACCTCCAACGTTATCGGAGTCTATGTCTTAGCCTAATTCTCTTTATCATACCAGTTCTCGCTGTTGTTCCTGTCGCACGTTCATGCCGCATACTTTATCTTTCTTCATCCATCGTCTTTTATTCTTTTACTGGGTGGGATTCCCATTTCTGACCTATTCTATCTGTCTATTTTGCTGATCTTTGTTTCTTTTCATTTCAGTGGGGGGAATAATGGTCTATTTTCATCTTTTATTTGTTTTACAATTTTTCCTTAATCTAATTCAATTTCTTTAGATTTCCATTTTTATCTTTGCAATATTTTCCTAATTATATTTTTCTTATACTACTGTCTATTCTAATTACATTTTATACTTATTTTTATGCTTAATATATATATTACTAAATATACTACCAGCATACTTGCTTAAGCTGTCTTATTTCTATCTATTGCTTTCTGTGCAATCTTTGTGCAGTAGTCTAAAAATTTTTCCTTATCTTTACCTCGCATTACTTCCTCCACAATCTGCTTATTTAATTTTATTTGCAGTGTCTGTTCCAGCTCATACCTGTCCACTGCATGTACAGGGCATTCCAGAAGGAGGTGTGGCACGGTCATGTCCTTGTTTGGGTCGCAGATGCACGATGAACTCTCCTTGCACCCGAAGCGATTCAGGTACTCAGAGAATCCACCGTGCCCCGTCATTATTTGTACCCTGATACTGGTGAGTTCCATCTTTTTTATTGTCCTATACGCTGCCACCGCATCTGGGAAAAAGATCTTGGTTATGCTGGCGGTTTGGCCGGACTGGTATCTCCGATTCCATTCGTCAAGCGTTGCCATACGTATGTGGCGCTTGACGTACGAAATCGGACACAGGTCATAGTCCGGTTTTTTCTTTAGGTTCATGGCGGCCTCTTTTGCCAGCTGATCCGCTCTTTCGTTGCCCTCTAACCCTGCGTGGGCTTTTATCCAGAACAAGGATACCACCTTGTTCTGGAGAGATGCAGCTGTTATATTCTCTCTGGCTTCCACTGCCAGGGGATGAAGGCAACTAGGGTTTTTCACCGTCAAAAGAGCCGCCATGGAGTCGCTGAAGACCCCGAAAGTAGACGCCGCGCTGCTTCTAATTTCCCGCGTTGCCCGCGATATCGCGAGTAGCTCAGCCTGGTAAACCGTACAGTATCCTGGTAACGCCAACTTGAGGGCGCGCGTCTCGGCTTCTCCGTTTCATATGGACAGCGCTGCACCGACACGCCCCCCAATCTTACTACCATCAGTAAAAATTTTTACTTGTTGGTCAGAATTGGCGTCAACTTCCTCCCGGTTTACCAGGCCGACAATTTTCAGGTCACTTCGCTTTGCGGGATGTGGGGATTTCAGTGCAGAGGACATCCGTTCCACCTCCCTATCCCCCAATATAGCCTGTGGTACCCCTTTCTTGGCTTCGTACAGCGATGCCGCCTCATGGATTCTAAGATCCAAGGGGAGTATCCCAGCAAGTAGGAGCACTGAGTTCAGAGAGACAGTTCGGTATGCCCTGCACATTTTCTGCGCTATTCCCCGTTGCACGACGCCTAGCTGTTTGATCATTCCCAATTTATTAGCGGCACCCGCCCATGCGCTGGCAGCGTACAGGATTATCGGTTCCACCGCAGCCACATATATAGTTTTAACTACCTCCGGATTTAGTCCCCAGTTCACTTTTGCAGCTCTGCTTAACTGTTTGTGGACTGCAATGGCTTTGCGGCAGACCTCCGAAACGTGATCATTGAATGTGAGCTTGTCGTCGATGGTGACACCCAGTATTTTAATTTTCCTGGACATAGCGATGTCGACCCCGCCCATGTTCAAGCGTGGGGTGTCATATTTTAACTTTTTTGTGATGACCATCGCATTGGTCTTGTGTGGTGCGAAGTTCAGCTTGTTTTCCACGCCCCACGCCCGAACACGTTCGAGGGCGGCATTCGCTTGCCTCTCTATTTCCAATGCCGTGTCACCATCGAAGAGAAGGATCACATCGTCAGCGAAAGCTTGCGCGTATACTCCTATTCTTTCAAGGTCTTTGAGGAGGGGATCCAGTATAAGGTTCCAGAAAATGGGGCCTCCAATTGAGCCTTGCACACAACCCTTCTCTGTGCTTCTCCGATGCTCAGCTCCGGCGTACCTTACTCGTACCTTTCTGTCGCGCAGGTAGCTGTCAATGACCCTTCTCAGATTAACCGGACACCTTTCCTCAGCCAGTCGGACCCTTATGATTGGCCACCAGGCATTGTCGAAGGCTCCCTCTATATCTAGCGATATTAATGTTATTATTTTCTTTTGTACCAGCTTGCTACGTATTATTTGCATGAGGGTATAGAGGGAGTCTTGTCTATGGTTGTCAAATAGTAAACATTACCTTGCAATTAGTCCGCCAAAAATAATTGTGAATCACTAGTTTATTAGCGCCATTGAGAAAACTGCTGCAGTAAACGGAAGCATCAAGTGACATAGTACATTTTGGTATAATTACAGTGAAGATAATCGTGGAAACAAAGAAGAATTCATCATTTTTATTCCAATATTTTTGAGGTTACAAGAAAAGTGAGTCATAGTGACAGTGACATTTCGTTTCACTTAAGTGACATCAAACGTCAACCTCTAATATCAAACGTCAACTTCTGACATCAAACGTCAACTTCTGACATCAAACGTCAACTTCTGACATCAAACGTCAACTTCTGACCACAAACGTCAACTTCTTACGTCAACAAGTGTTACCAGTATAAGAAAAAAAAAAAGGCTAAAATGGAGGGACAATTTAAAATACTCTTTGATCAAATGAAAATAGAAATGGAAAAACAAACAAATACTTTATTCGAGAAAATGAACGAAAAATTGGAACCATTGATAGAAGACAACAAAATGCTGAAAAGTAAAGTAGAAATGCTGGAGAAAAAAATTGAGTATTTAGAAAAAGAAAAAAAGAAAAATAACATTTTACTTTTTGGCCTAGAAGAGAAAGAAAATAATACATTTCAGCTGTTACAGCGAGTACAGGAAATTTTCAAGGAAAATCTGAAAGTCAATTTAGAAGCCAACGATGTATCAAAAATTTACCGAATCGGTTTTAACAAAGAAAACAAAAAAAGACCTGTTCTTATTACTTTTGCAAACAGTTGGAAAAGGAGCGAGATACTAAAACTGAAGAAAAGCCTAAAAGATGTTTACGTCACTGAAGATTTTCCTAAAGAAGTTTTAGAAAAAAGAAGAGAACTTAAATCAAAACTAATAGAAGAACGCGCGAAGGGAAACACTGCTTGCATAAAGTACGATCAATTGGTAGTGATAGAGGGAAACCAAAACAAAGAAAAAAGAAAAAGCGACCAATTGACTTCGCCGGAAAACCAAAATCAGGCCAAGAAGAAGCCAGGAACCAGCAATACAGTCATAAAAGAGAACAGAAGAAATGCATTTGATTTGATGAGACCTAGATCGAACTCATCATCTAATACTCCAAATCAATCTAAATAGCAACTAAATCTTAGCAACCAGAGACAGGACAACCCCAATCTGGCTGGTCCCCGTGGGGTTGCTAGACCACCACCCCCCCATAGAATTATATCCTTAAGGCAAAAAAGATGTAATCATTATTTTATACATTGCAACGCTAAATGTCAGAACGCTCATGACAGATTACAGACTAGAAGAATTAGAAGAAGCCATAAGACCTGTAAAATGGGATATCATCGGCATTTGTGAGGTAAGAAGAAAAGGAGAAGAGATAAGAGAATACAATGAATATATTTTTTATTTCTATGGAGAAACACAAGGTTTATATGGCATGGGATTCCTAGTAAAAAAACATCTAAAAGATAAAATAATCAGCTTTCAAGGAATATCAGACAGGATAGCAATGCTTAATATACAGTTATCAGAATCCAAACAACCGACGTCAATTATACAAGTACATGCGCCCACTGAACAAGATACAAAATTAGCAAAAGACAAATTCTATAAAGACCTAACAGAGTTGGTGCAAAAGAAAAACAAAAATATAACCCTAATGGGAGACTTCAATGCGAAGGTGGGCAGCAAATCCAATAAAGACGAATTTGTCTTAGGCGATTACAGTACGGGTGACAGAAACGATAATGGACGTAGACTCATAGATTTCGCTTTTGATAATAATCTTAAAATAATGAACAGTTTCTTCAAAAAAAGCAGATCAAAAAAATGGACATGGATGTCCCCAAATGGCAGAGATAAAAATGAAATAGATTTCATACTCACAAGAAAAAAACATATATTTAATGACGTCGACGTAGTGAATAAGATAAACTTCAACACTGATCATAGAATGGTGAGAGGAGTTATACAATACCGAAATGAAAAATCAAGAAAGCATATTCTCTACGCAACAAAAAATACAACAATAGCAACACCCATACCTCAAAATGTCTTAAACGAGTTAAGAAACACATTAGAACAAATTGAAGGAACTAGAACACTGCAAGAAAAGTATAACCTTCTGGAAAAAGAGCTGATAAATGTAAACACATCGAGATCTAAAAAAGAGAAGAAAAATAAGTTAGGAGAAGAAACGTTAAATCTGATGGAAGAGAGGAAAAAAATGTTAGACAATCGAAAAGGCAACAAACAAAACATCTCAAGTATTAGCAAAAAAATACAAACATCAATAAGAAAACATAAGAAAGCAGAGAGGCTGGAAGTACTAAGAGAACAAATAGAGAAAACAGGTAGAATCAAGAAAGGTCTAAAACAACTAAGAGAATACACACAATGGATACCCAATATGAAAACGAAAGATAGAAAGAAAAATGAGAAATTAACGACAAAGAGACCATCAATAGCGAAAGTGGCGACAGAATTTTATCAAAAATTATACACGAAGACCGACGAATCAATACAAACAGAGACAGGAAAAATGGTCTACGAAGAGGAACCTGGTATATTAGAAGCAGAAGTCATAAAAGCTGTAAAGACACAAAAAAGTGGGAAATCACCTGGAGACGACAAAATCTCAAATGAAATACTAAGAGAATCTCTAACTGCGATATCCAAATATGTGACGAATCTATTTAATGAAATTATGATTACAGAACAAATACCTATTCAATGGACAAAATCCACTATTGTCCTACTACATAAAAAAGGAGACAAAAACGAAATAAATAACTACAGACCAATATGTTTAATGTCCAATCTATACAAAGTTTTTTCAAAAATAATACTTGGACGAATAATGAAACACCTAGAAGAAAATCAACCAAGAGAACAAGCTGGATTTCGCGCCGACTATTCTACCATCGATCACATTCACGTCGTGAAGCAGATCATAGAAAAATTTAACGAATATGGGCAACTTTATTATATGGCATTCGTGGACTATAACAAGACTTTCGATTCTCTAAGTCATAATTATATCTGGAAAACACTAGAAAACCAAGGTGTAGAAAGAAAATATATACAAATCATAAAAGAAATATATAGAAATATCACAGCAACAGTCCAACTAGAACAACAAGGAGAAGAATTCAGTGTTCAAAGAGGCGTCAGGCAAGGCGATCCACTTTCCCCAAAACTTTTTACAGCAGTGTTAGAAAATATATTCAGACAACTGGACTGGGAAAATTTTGGAATTAACATTAACGGATCAAATTTGAATCACTTAAGGTTTGCTGATGACATAGTGATATTCGCAGAGAGACCAGATATATTACAAACTATGTTACAACAATTAGATTACGAAAGCAAGAAAGCAGGTCTATCTATGAACCCAATGAAGACTAAAATAATGACGAATGGATCAAGAGAAACTATCGAAATAGGACAAGAGGTTATTGAATATGTAGATGAATATATATATTTAGGACAACTAATATCAGTAAAAGATCAACACTCTAAGGAAATAAACAGAAGAATAAGCAACACTTGGAAGCGGTACTGGTCACTAAAAGAAATAGTTAAAAACGAAACGATTCCAATGTCTATCAAGAAAAGACTATATAACATATGTATCCTCCCATGTCTTACATACGGATGTCAAACTTGGCCAGCTACGAGTAAAAACTGTAAAAGTCTCTTAGTTTGTCAACGCAGCATGGAACGAAGCATGCTTAACATAACTCTACGGGACCGGTGGACAACATCAAAAATAAGGGAAAGAACAAAGGTGACAGATGTACTGCAGAAAATAAGGAAACTTAAATGGAATTGGACTGGTCATATAATGAGGACGAACAGTGGAAAAAAATGGACGAAGGACGTAATGGAATGGTACCCTAGAAGTGGAAAAAGACAGAAAAGACGTCAAATTAAAAGATGGGAGGATGATCTGCCGAAGGGATGGAGGAGGATAGCTCGTGACAGAGGAAATGGGGGAGGCCTATGTCAAAAGACAACCTGACTAAGTGGTTGCAAATTAAAAAAAAAAAAAAAAATTGAAAATAAGATTAGTTTAAGAATTTTGATTATATAAGAGTTGTATAAAGCAAAGCTGTAAAATAATCAGCGAATAAAGGCTTTTATTATTATATTATTATTATTATTATTATAGAGGGAGTCTTCGGTGCTCCTTTGTGGCATGAATCTGAGTCGGGCCACCAACATCTTCTCATAGATTTTACCGAGTACCGGCAACAGACCGATAGGGCGGTACGCCTTTGGTGTTGTGTAGTCCGTTTTCCCTGGCTTCCGTAGTATAACCACTGTTGCCTCTTTCCATATTTTGGGGAAGTGGTTATAAGCAAGGCATCTGTTGAGGATTGCCAGGAAAATTTCGGGATCTTTGCTGATGGCACGGTTGCAAATGTCTGCTGTGAGTTCATCCATTCCCGGAGCCTTTTTTGGATTGAAGGACTCGCTCGCCACACTCAGCTCTGACATAGTGAATGGGGGGTCGCATGGTTCACCATTTTCGACTTCATTCACTTTTTCTGCCTCTAATCTGACGCGGCTGTGGTGAGGGTCATCTGCAGTTGCGCGGTCCTCTGGATACAGGGTTTCCGCTATGTATCGGGCGGACCCTTCTGCGTCCAGCACTTCCCCATCCTTTACCAGCGGCGGGTCCTCCATCCTGCTTGTTGTCCTTCCTATAACCCTGTAAATCCCCTCCCACACCCCTTCCCTATCCTGCTTACAGCAGAACTCCTTCCAACTCTCGGTTTGAGCTCTGGCTGCCTCTGACTCGTACTCTTTTTTCCGTTGCAGGTACCTTTCGACAACTATGGATCTACGGACTGGAGCAGCGCACCTGATCCTCCTCTTGTGGGTAGCTACCGCTTTTTTAAGTTCTTCGAGTCTCTCCGACCACCACGGCAAGGTAAGTTTTTCTACTTGTTTTTTAATTGGCATGGATGCTTTACATGCTTTTGTAACAATATCTGTATAATTATTAACTATTTTATCTAATTGCTCTATTGTGTTTGTTTTTTCTATTTCTTCTTTTGTAATAATATGTTCTTGGCTCATCTGGGTGAGTTTCGCATGAAACTCAGGCCAGTTGGCCTTTTTTGTGTTAAATATTCTTGTCGTTCTCTCTACCTTTAGTCCTTTTGATTTGGTCTGTATAATTTTGAAAACGATGCCGTTGTGGTCGGAGCTACTCAAGTCCTCGACGACTTTCCAGTCTGCTACCTTGTCAAGGATATTTGCCGAACAAGCTGTTATGTCGACATAGCTGCTGTAGCGTTGTCCTCCCCTGACTGTATCGAAGGTCGGAGTATCTCCTTCGTTCAGTATGTGCAGCCCGAGCTCCCCGAGAGTCCCGCTTACTTCCTCTCCCCTGCGATCAACCGTCGGGCTGCCCCACCAGGTGCTTTTTGCGTTTGCGTCGCCTCCAACTATTATAGGCTTAGAACCATTTTTGGCCACTATTTCTTTGAGGTGGTCTAAATAGGGCTCAACTGGTTTATCCGGCTCGAGGTATATGGAAACCAGAGTGATCTCCCAGGCACTGGTCTGGA
Organism: Mythimna ferrago; assembly: GCA_910589285.2. Classification (NCBI taxonomy): domain Eukaryota; kingdom Metazoa; phylum Arthropoda; class Insecta; order Lepidoptera; family Noctuidae; genus Mythimna; species Mythimna ferrago. Next base: position 26,372,920 of record OU342690.1, read on the forward strand.
TACCCACCACAACGATGTTATTTGTGGTGAGTTTTGGGTATTGCTTTACATTAAGGCTGCTATCAAAGACAGCGATTGCAGCCTTAACGGTCCCTTCTCCATTTTCAGTGCTCTGGAAGACCCTTACTCCCCTGTGGCTTTTCATGGTCTTACTCCCTCCTACATATGGTTCTTGCAACAAGGCTACGGCTACTCCCTGTTTCTGTGCCTCGAGCAGTAGCTCCATTGTCGCAAGCCTTTTTCGCTGGAGGTTCGCTTGCATATAGCTATATGTGGTGATGGCAACGTTGGCGTTAACAGTACGCGACGGTCGACCGGGCCAATTCATCCCAGCGCTGGCGCACAGAGCACCCAGAGCTGAAGGCATTGTGCTCTATTTGAGTCAGTTTCGCCTTTTTGCAGTTTCTGCAGGCGGGCGGCTCCCCCGCTAGCCAGTCCGCGCATTCCGTTCTCAGGTGGGGACCGCCACAGTGGCTGCATGCGTCCGCAGTCTCTTGGCAGTACTTCCTGCCGTGGCCGTACCCCAGGCAGCGCGTGCACTGGACTAGTGGTGTCTGGTCTTCTGCTCTGACCCGCTGGAGATCTATATATACATAGCCCTTCTCCGTCACCCGCTTCCAGACACTGGGAGACACGCTTATAATAACATGGCTGGTGTGAGGGTTTCTAGCTCTCCTTCTATATTTTACTGCTATCCTGTCCTCTCCTTCACCGAGGTCGCGGAAAACAGCCCCGTTTTGGTTCCGGAGAGCCTTGAGGATGTCCTCATCAGTATTTGCTGACAAGACATCCCCAAGCCTGACCAGCGGGTCCTTGTTCTCTACGTCCTCGATGGTGAGGCTGCCTCCTTCTTTCCCTATTCTGTCCTTAACCTTGTCCCGTTCCTCCTTGGACCCGAAACCCATTATTACTTTCCTGTTTTTGGCTTTTCTTACCCTCTCCACCTTTACCCATCCCTCCTTTGCATCTATGGCCTTTCTGACTCTTTCGAGCACCTCCTCTCCTGTTTCCGTTTCCACGGTTGAGGTGACCGCTACCGAGTGCAGCGTACGCTTTTGCAGCGTCCCCTCACCCCGGGTCGCGGCCACCCCGGCGTAGGTAGGCACTTCTACCTTTTCAATTTTTTCTGCGTGCCTTTCAATCACGGCCTTCAGCTCTTCCATTTTTTTACCGCTTTCCCTTATCAAAATATTGTGCTCCACTAGACGTTCTATGAGCAGGCTTTCGCCGGAGGTAGGGGAGAGAGAGGAGGTGGTGTCAAGAGGTGGAGAAGACCGTGTTTCCACTCCCCCCTTCACCCGCTCTCCCCCCATTGTACTTCCCTTCGTCTTGAGCTCCGCCTCGGCCTCCTTGACCAGTGCGAAGAGCCGTGTAAGTGCCTTCTCGACCCCTTCTTTTATTTCCGTCTTAAGGTTTCGCAAGTTCCTTAAGTGGGCCTTTGCCTTATTAAGGCAGGCTGCCGCTTCCGCCGCTCTACTGGCGAAGCGTTTTGTAGGAGACTCTTCGTTTCCCACTGAAACCTCTCGCGTGGCGGCGATGTTTCCCTGTGTGAGGGTAGTTCCTGATGAAGGTGGCGTCAATTTTGCGGCCGCCTTTGATGCTGCAGAGCCTGCCTGCATTGTCATGCTGGTCCTTGTTGCTTGATTACCTGCTTTTGCAGTCGGCTCCTCACCTGGCATGGTGGCCTCCCACCTGTCTATGCTCTTTCGGACGGCCTCCTTTGGGGGTGACCTATTGTTCTCCGGTTTTTTAACAGGCGTGCGGTGCCCAAACATTTTGAAGGTAAGATGCGGAAGGGCAAATAAATTTGTAAAAGTTGTAAATAGTTGCCCTTGTGTTATAACCGCTTAAGATTACACAGACAATACAATTTAAAATGAGTCTCTGACTCTAGTCAGTATATGTACACACAAACTAAATCTATTGTAGGAACAAGAAATAAAAAGAAAAATAACTAAAATTAAAAAATAAAAATAAAATAAAAAATTTGTCTCTATGTAGAGTCGCTTTGCTACTCTAGTCTGTCTTAAAGCTAATATAAAATATCGTGCTACTTCAAAATTATATAAACAAAAGTAGACTTACTTTTAGTCAGTCTTAGGTAGAGTCAACTCTACTATGGTCACTGTGTGCCGTGTAATATACTTAATCTACTTATACTATTTACAGGTGGAAATTTACAATTTTAAAAAGTTTTGGCTCTACGTAGAGTCTCAAGACTCTATCCAAAAAATTCTCCAGATTTTTCCCTATCCTATGCAAAAAACCCCGGAGCTCTAGCTCTCTCCGTTTGTGAGATATAGCAAGGATTAATTTAAGGGCTGCAACCCCTAAAGCACTCCCAGAATATCTCTTCGGTATATATCTGTGGCCCTAGTGAAAAGGGGTCTAAGTCCAAAAATGCAACTTTACAGGAGACGTAAAAAACACTCCGCGTGCTTTAAATTCGTGTTTGACCTCGTGTGTCATTCAAACCGCTACCAAATGAAATACATGTGATGATTTTTATGGGTAAACAATTTATGCTCTTTACTATTATTGAGTTATTTTTTGTGTAAAGTTAATAGTTTTTAAGATAGTGATTTATACCAATCACAAAATGAATTCCTTGAGGGTATAAAATAAGTTATACCCCTTCTCCCATAAATGAAAATGTTGATTCACACTAGTGAAAAGGGATACGCATTTGGAATGAATTTTATGATAACCAAGTAATGCAAAAAAATATTTAATAGTTTGCTATATAAAAAACCTGTATTTTGTTGTGTACTTTTATTCACTGTTAAAAAAATTAGAAAAATCTTAAAAATAAAATACTTGACCCCTTTTTCACAAACATTTTTTACGTGGCATATGATATATTTAGACTATTACGAACTATTTTGTGTAACTTTATATCCATTATTTATATTTAAAAAAAAATCACAATAAAATTTTTATTAAAAGAAAAAAAAAGTAAGTACAGTGTCTTGCTGTAATTTGAAAATAGAAAAATTATTTTAAGAAAAACTTGTATCTTAACCTTTTGAATGTCTTAAGTTACACAGTTCGACATAGGCAATTGTCTTTCTATTGTGTCTCTAATTACGGCATTCGATGAGTTAATTTGCAGAAAAAACACAAATTGAATAGAAAAATAAAGCAAGACTATTTTCCTTATTGAAGTTTCTGATTGTAATTATAAATAAAATTCAAAACTTTTTAACAAAAAAAAACATTCTAACAAACAAAAAATATTAGAAAATCTTATTCTAAATCATTTTTGCTATCATTTAAAAGAGAATATTGATCTTTAATAATCATTATTTGTTAATAAATTGGTATAAAAGGATCTGACGCTGGGGTTTATTAATGGAAGAAGATAAAGTAAGTCTTGTTTTTTTTCATTAGAAATTGCAATCAGCCCATCGTATGACTTGGGTATACATTCGGTTTCAAAAACACATGGGAGCGGTGATTTTCCTCGTTTTCTCTGCACATTAACTACATTCCATTCATCTACGCCGTGCATCTTGAAATGAAATTGAGGAAACTCTCCTTTCTGATAAGTTAAACTTCTTCTTATTTTCATTTTTTTTTTCTGTTGCAGATTTTTAATTTTCTTTACTACAACAGTTTTTTCCTTATTTGTCTGGTAACTTTTTCCTAAATTTCTTTTCTTTTTTCTAATTTCTCTATCTTCTCTTCTTTCTTTAATACTTTTCCTAGGCTTTCGTTTCCGACCCTGTGTAACACCTTCTTTATCCCAAAATGATGTATTATTCCTCACGTCGGAATCTGATTGAGGGATGATAACGTTTGCCTATTTACAACTGAACAATCCGAGCCACTTGTTTCGGATGTATTTGGTATGAAATCGTCACTGCTTTCAGCAGGATAATCGACATCAGGGTATGGTAGCTCATCCACCAACACAGAAACAATATCAAGACACATGATATAAGTTTCGTCGGAATCGATAGTATAGTTTTATAATATACCTAGGATACGTATTTTCAAACTAAAACAAACCTCAATTAAATCAATAAATGCATGAGAGTTAGGTACGTTCCGTAACGCACATAATGTTCATAGTTATTTGGTGTAAAAAGGTACAATTAGACTAAAACCTAAAAAAGTATACGTTAACTTTGTAATAAGTTCCAAAATTATGTGTAAAAGGATCTAACTTACTCGCGTAATAATCGATATTATTCTGCAACGCGTCAACACAGCCTCCTCCCTGTACAATGCGCTCTCCACCACCCCGCACCATTCCCCTCATTGACGAATTATATCCTTTAACACGTAAAATGAAAACAATCGTAGGATAAAACTAAAATTGTATCAAATTACACTTATTAATTTCATAATAGCATATGTGAATACTGATCTAAACAGAGTTATTTTTGATTTTTTCTCTTTATTTTTAGTGAAAACGGGTATAAGTCTAGTTATATCATTACTAACTAAACCATTTTTAGGGATCAAGTGTTGTTGTATTGATATACACCAAACAAATTAAAATGTGGAAGATTTATGTTAATTTAGATTAAAACACAAGAAACAAAATTTTTATTTTTCCGTTTAAAAGGATACAAATGCACTTAAAATCAACTTCTGTAGTTTTTTTGGTGTCAGTTGAATCCTTTTACACAAAGTAACTTCCTTATTTTTATAGATAGCTTAGATCCGTTTTCACCAAGCGATAGAGCATTTTTTTCTGATCATTTCGGTATACTTAACTCATTTTCGACAAAATCGGACTTATACCCCTTTTCACTAGGGCCACAGATATTAACCTATGAAATTTAGAATAAACCAAAATAATATTGCTTGCAGATGTTTTTAAAATTTTGTTTCGAAAAATTTTTACATGTCCAGAAAACGAAAGCTTGTATTTAGGGGTAGGGGGTTGGGACCCTATGGGGTGGGTGCGGGGGGGGGGTGGAGTTTAAGGGTTAGGGTTTGCGGAGCAAGGGGGGTAGGTTTGGTTTTTTTTTTTTTTTTTTTTTTTTTTTGTGGCAGGAGTAGGAAATCCATCATGGACACCCAGACTGCCTCGTAAGAAGACAGTCTGGGTAGTGCCGGACTCCTACCGGCTAAAAACCACTCCTGCCATGCGAAAGGACCCTGCCGTCAGGTTGCGCAGGGATCTTAAATGAGCTGTAGACATATTCTTAGCAACTTTTTGTTTATGATTTATAGCTATGTTTTATAATGTGATGTATTGTCAAAATGTTATAGTCATTTTAAATATTAAAATTCACGTCATTATTAAAATTAATAAATAAGTTAAAGTATATATATATATTCACAAGTAATCAATTCATAGTAAAATAATTCATTAATAAATAATATGTAAAATTTTGGGTTTGTGTCAATTAATTTGGATGTACAGTTACTTTTTGTTCCTTTTGTTTACTGATACAACAATTTTTGTTATAAATTCTATAAATTCTTTTCTGTATTTGCTGTTTCCAATGAATTCTCGTAGATTTTCTTCAATCATTTTTTCCCCATTTCGTGCCTCAAACTTGTATCTGTGGGAGGCATATACCGGGCAGTCCGTCAGGAGGTGGAGGACTGTCTCCTGCTTGTCGGGGTCGCAGGCACACGCCGGGTTCTCCTTGCACTTGAAGCGAGTCAGGTACTCGGAGAACCCGCCGTGGCCTGTCAGGGCTTGGGTCAGCTCCTTGGTCATCTCCATCCTTCTTATCGTCCTGTACGCGGCGATCGCACAGGGGAAAAACATCTTCGTCGTGGCCGCCGTTTCTCCTGCACAATACCTCCGGTTCCATTCGCCCAGCGTCTCCATTCGGATCATACGCTTGACGAATGAAACCGGGCATTTGTCGTAGTCGGGTTGCCGCTTCGACTTCAGGGCAGCCTCCTTCGCGAGCAAGTCGGCTCTCTCGTTGCCCTCCAGCCCCGCATGAGCTTTCACCCAGAACAGGGAGACGCTCTTGTTCTGGGCGTGAATGCAGCGGATGGCGTCTCTTGTTTCTACTGCGAGGGCATGGAGGGCTTCGGGGTTCACGACTGTCTGGAGGGCTGCCATGGAGTCGCTGTAAATAGCGAACGCCGTCTCGGTCCTTCGGAGGACTTCCTTCACTGCTTTGCAGAGGGCGAGAAGCTCGGCCTGGTAGACGGTAGAGTAAGACGGCAAAGCAAGTTTGAGGGCCTTGACCTCCGCCTGGTCGGTCCACACCGACACTGCGGCTCCGACCTTGCCCTCAATCTTGCTGCCGTCTGTAAATATTCGCACCGCATAATCGCGGTGCTCATTGTAATGTTCCTCGTCTACCAGGCGTCGCAGTGCAATGGCCCTCTGCTCAGCCGGATGCGGCATCTCTAGTGCCGATACCACCCGCTCGATCTCCCGGTCTCCCAGCGCTGGGTGAGGTACCCCTCTCTTGGCCTCGTACAGCGAGGCTGCCTCCTTAATCCGGAGGTCAAGAGGGAGCATCCCAGCCAGCACCAGTGCTGAGTGTAGGGAGACCGTGCGGTAGGCTCGGCACAGCTTTTGCGCGAAGCTCCTCTGGACGGCGTTCAGCTTCCTCTGCAACCCGACTTTGTTGGCGGCCGGCGACCACGCGCTCGCCGCGTACAGGATGATAGGCTCCACTGCAGCCGTATAGATGCAGCGGATTACCTCTGGATGGAGACCCCAGCTGACCCTAGCTGCCCGCGACAGCTGTTTATATATGCCGACGGCTCGGGAACAGACGTTTGCAACGTGAGTGTTAAAAGTCAACTTGTGGTCGATGGTGAGACCTAGCAGTTTGATTTCCTCAGACATGCCAATGTCTACCCCACCCATCCGGAGGCATGGGGTGTCATGCTTCAGTTTGCGCGTGACCAGCATTGCTTTGGTCTTATGCGGCGCAAACCGAAGCTTGTTCGAGACACCCCATGCTCGCACGTACTCGAGGGCGACATTGGCATCCCTCTGGATTTCAAGAGCCGTCTCACCATCGAACACAAGGACAATGTCGTCAGCAAACGCCTGGCAATAGACCCCCATTTCCTCCAGAGCCTTTAAAAGAGGATCCAGCACAAGGTTCCAAAATATGGGACCACCGATTGACCCCTGGACGCATCCCTTCTCGGTCCTGGATTCGTACTCCGCTCCCGCATATCTGACCTTCACCACCCTCTCGGACAAGTAGCTGTCTATGACCCGCCTCAAGTTTACAGGACACTTTTCCTCAGCCAGTCGGACTCGTATGGCTGGCCACCATGCGCTATCGAAGGCCCCCTCAATATCCAGGGACACAATCGTGACAAGCCTCTTTGCGTTGAGTCCGTCACGAATGTGCCCCATCAGCGTATAGAGGGAGTCTTCGGTGCTTCGCTGGGGCATGAATCCGTACTGGCGAGTACTCATCCTGGGTAGCAGATAAAACTTGAGTCGGGCCACGAGCAGCTTCTCGAAGACCTTGCCGAGAACAGGCAAAAGCCCAATTGGCCTGTATGATTTTGGGGTGGTGTAGTCGTCTTTAGCGGGTTTACGGAGCACGACGACAGTTGCCTCTTTCCAGGACCGCGGAAAGTATCCATGCGCCAGGCACTTGTTTACCAAGCGCAGAACTAAATCTGGGTCTTGACGGATCGTGTGGCCCCATATGTCCGCCGTCAGACCGTCGGAACCGGGGGCTTTTTTGGGGTTGAACGAGGAGACCGCTCGCTCCAGCTCGTCGAGTGTGAAGGGAGGGTCCGAAGGTTCAGCTTCGTCCCCCCCGTTCACCTCTTCAGCTCGTTGCCGCATCTGTTTGTGCTCCTCGTTATCCCCCTCCGAACGATCCTCCGGGTAGAACACCTGTGCCAGATACCTCACCGAGGCCTGTGGGTCTAGGGTCCTGCCGTCCCTCACCATCGGCAAATCCTCCTCTCTCTTTTCCGTCCTACGAATCACCCGGTATATGCCTTCCCATAAGCCTTCCCTATCCTGCTTCTCGCAGAACCCCTTCCAGCTCTCGATTTTAGCTTGGACTACTGCACGCTCATACTCTCCCTTCTGTTTCAGGTACTCCTCAACAACCTTTGGTCTACGAACTGGCGCTGCACAGCGGATCCTCCGCTTTTTAGTGACCACTAGCCTCTTCAGACTGGCGAGTTCATCAGACCACCACGGCACGGTTATCCTCTCTTTGGTCTTCTTTTTGGGTATCACGGATGTGCAGGCATCTTGCACTGCCGTCGTAAGTCCCTCGACTACCAGGTCTATATCGTCCACGCTGTCGATATCATCGAACAGACTTACGGTGAGTTTGTTCTCTTGCATAATTTGGCGCAGTTTCTTGCGAAACTGCACCCAATTTGCTTTCTTAGTATTGTAGATCCTGGTAGTCCGGTTGACCGTGATACCCACAGACTTTTCGAGGTGTACGCTGAACTCTATGCCGTTGTGGTCCGACCCCGTCAGGTCATCGACGACTCGCCAGCCGTCGGTCACCGTCAGCATATCTGCTGTGCAGGCTGTGACGTCGACGCAGCTCGTGTAACGTCTGTCACCACGAACTACGTCGAAGGTTGGAGTTTCCCCTCTGTTGAGTACCTGCAGTCCAAGCTGATCGAGAGCTCCCAGCATTTCGTCGCCTCTGCTGTTTGTCTCATTGCTGCCCCACCAGACACTCCAGGCGTTGGCGTCTCCTCCCATGATGAGCCTATGCGGGCCGGTCTCGCTTTCCACCTTTTTGAGGCTGTCCAGGTATGGCCCTAAGGGCTGGTCTGGTTCGAAGTAGAACGAGACCAGAGTTAGTCTCCAGGCACCGGTTTGGATCCCCACCACGACGATGTTGTCCGTGGTGAGTTCTGGGTACTGTCGTACGGTCAGTTTTGGGTCAAAGACGGCTATTGCCGCTTTGACAGTCCCTTCTCCTTGCCTGGTGCTCTGGAAGATTCGGACACCTCTGGTCCCGCTCATCCTCTTCACACTGCCCACGTAAGGCTCCTGGATCAGCGCTGCGGTGGCTTTGCGCCGCTCAGCCTCAAGCATAAGCTCTTGGGTCGCCAACTTCTTCCTTTGGAGATTCGCCTGGAGTATCTTGTAAGGCATCGTGTTTACTGGGACCACCTTAGCAATAGGCGACGGATGCACGTGCCAGCCGATCCCACCTAACTCGAACAGGACACTCAGGGCTGAATGCATTATGGTCGATCTTCCCCATCTTCGCCAAGACACAATTGTGGCACTTCGGTGTTTCAGCCTTTAGCCACTGGTCACATTGTGCTCGGAGGTGCGAGCCTCCACAGTGGCTACATAAGTCGGCGAGCTCTTTGCAGAGCCGCCGACTATGCCCGTATCCAAGGCACCTCGTGCACTGAACCAGTGGCGACTGGTCATCGACGAAGACGGTCTGGAGATCGATGCGTGCTCTTCCCTTCTCGAGCATCCTGTTCCAGATAGCCGGGGACGTGCTGACGACGACATTGCTGGTTTGGGGGTTCCGCGCGTTCCTTTTAAATTTAACCATCATTCTATCCTCCCCGTTGTCGAGGCCGCGAAAGACATCCCGATTTTGGTTCCGTAGCGCCTCCAGCAGTTCCTCATCGGAGTGTATGCGGAGGACGCCACGGAACACTAGCAGTGGGTCCTTGTTTTTCACGTCCTCGACAACGAGGTGGTCTCCTGACTTCTCTATTCTTTCCCTTACTTTTTTCCTGTCTTCCGCAGACCTACAGCCCATAATAACCTTCCGGTCTTTGGCCTTTCGCACACTCTCTATATCTATTCCTCCCTGTCTGGCTTTGACTACTTGTCTTATTTTATTTATGACGTCCTCTCCCGAATCCCCCTCGTCTTTAGACGTCACCACTATCGAGTGCAGCGCGGTCCTTCCTGGGGTCTGCCTTTTCGGTGGACCCGCCGCTACACTCGCATAAGTGGCCGTCTTCTCCAGTAGCTCCCCCTGACTCTCCATCGCCCGCCGCAGCTTTTCCATCTTCTCGTTGCTCTCCTTCACCAGCGCGCTATGCTCCGCTAGTGAAGCGAGCAACGAGTTAACCTCCGGGAGGCTCTTGGGCACTTCTGGCGGGAGTGTGGCTTTAGTGGCCTCCCCCCTTGCCAGCTCAGCCCCCATCTCTTGTGCGGCAGCCACCGCCCCCTCCTTCACAAGCTGGTACAGCCGTTCCACCGATTGGGTGATCCCGGCTTTCAAGTCTGCCCTCAAGTTGCGCGAGTCGCCAAGGTGCGACTTCGCGCGCAGAAGGCAGTTGCGTGCCTCGGTCACTCGATCGGTGGGTTTGCTCGACTGCAGCTGGCTTGTCCCCGGTGACGCTCCCTGTGTCTCGGTAGAGGTTCGGCGCGCCAGAGCCTTGCCGTCTGGCTGGGAAGTGGCGCGCTTTGTAGCCTTCTGGGAAGTCGTCACGGTCAGGGCAGCTTTCTTCGATGGGTTCGCGGCGGCTGACGGGAGAGACTGAGAATCAGTTATTTTCCCGTTTTCCCACTCGCCAATGCTTCGCCTCACACTAGAGGCCTGAGTTGAAGCACTGGGAGGGGAAACCTCCCCCTCGAAGGTGATGTTGAGTGCCGCGTTCGACGGAGAGACATGGGGTCCTGCGGAGACTTTCTTGGCCGGGGTCCTGGAGAGGAACATTGCAGGGAGTGGAGATATAGAATCAATAAGTAATACAGAAAATATATAATACAATTAATTAATTAAATATGTTTCAAACAATACACTGATCCCTGTAAAGAGGGGATCGGTAGGTCAATAAAAAATAGTCAGAATGTTTTTCCTCGATAGAGGTGTCAATCAATAATTAAAAATACAAAATAATAATAAAATAATAAATTTTAAAACTGATGTACTGATCCCTGTAAAGAGGGGATCAGTAGTCTAATACTAGTCACAGAAATTCCTAAAAAGAGGGGTCAATAAGGAGCGTCAAATTCCCTAAAGCGTTTGCACTGCTCCTGTACAGGGGGATCTGTCAGTAAATAACCCTCAGAACGTGCCAGAAATTAACCCACAAATGTATATATTTGCTCTTCTTACCACCCCCTATTATTTAGAGCAATAAAAATATTTTGCTATATCTACTACACTACTACTATATATATACTATAAGGGTGGGTGAGCGGGCCTGAAAATTTGAAATTTTTGCAGTTTTTTGCAGTCGGGTGTAAAATTTTCCTATGGGACGCAAATTTTTTAGGGTCGGGGCGCACAGGCGACGCGCTGGCCCGTGTTTTGAGACTACTTTGGTCACGATCGGACCACAAAAACGGGAGTTATTATCAGATAAGTGTCAATTTTTTAATAAAAAAGTCAATATTTTGCGAAAATCGAAAAATTTTCTTCTAGGAAATGTCTAATCTGATTTGTTTTTTGCAGGAATCCTGTAGGGCGAGCAGAGGCGCGTACGATGGCACCCTCAGAACCGACCTACGTCAACCAGGGATCGAGATATAAAATTTTGAAGAAATGAAAATTTGGAAAAATGGTTTTTCTTGAATAAAAAGTTTCCCTGTGAAAATCTTTGAATTATTTTACCAGGATCGTATAGGTCTCGCAGAGACGCGTCCAAAAACGTATAATAGTACCCTGTAGCTAGTATATATAGGTTAGGAATCAGATCACACCTTCGAAATCAACGCTCTGGCTAGTAAACTTTTGAGCGTATATCTATATAACTATAGTACTATAAATTTTACTGATTTTGGAATTTCCGCTGACTCCTGCTAGACTCGTGGCTGGTTTTTTCTCTATTCGATTCTCATATACTCTCGGCGCACGGGGTGTTAATATTGTCCGGGAATATCAAGGAATACTCTGGATTAACGGGAATAATCTATAAAAAATGTATGAAAATTTGAAATTTTTGCAGTTTTTTGCAGTCGGGTGTAAAATTTTCCTATGGGACGCAAATTTTTTAGGGTCGGGGCGCACAGGCGACGCGCTGGCCCGTGTTTTGAGACTACTTTGGTCACGATCGGACCACAAAAACGGGAGTTATTATCAGATAAGTGTCAATTTTTTAATAAAAAAGTCAATATTTTGCGAAAATCGAAAAATTTTCTTCTAGGAAATGTCTAATCTGATTTGTTTTTTGCAGGAATCCTGTAGGGCGAGCAGAGGCGCGTACGATGGCACCCTCAGAACCGACCTACGTCAACCAGGGATCGAGATATAAAATTTTGAAGAAATGAAAATTTGGAAAAATGGTTTTTCTTGAATAAAAAGTTTCCCTGTGAAAATCTTTGAATTATTTTACCAGGATCGTATAGGTCTCGCAGAGACGCGTCCAAAAACGTATAATAGTACCCTGTAGCTAGTATATATAGGTTAGGAATCAGATGGGGTAGGTTTGGTTAAGTTAGGTTAGGTTAGGTTAGGTTTTTTTTTTTTTTTTTTTTTTTTTTTGTTAGTGGCAGGAGTGGGAAATCCATCATGGACACCCAGACTGTCTTACAGGAAGACAGCCTGGGTAGTGCCGGACTCCTACCGGCTAAAAACCACTCCTGCCATGCGAAAGGCCCCTGCCGTACATTGACGCAGGGTCGTTTTTGGGCTGTAGATTTGTCTTCATATGGTTTTACGATACAGGGTTTGTATTAGTAGAAATTTCTTAAAATTTTTATTTAATGTCAATATATTTTTATATTATTGTAAAATAAATGGTCTATAATTTTGAATTAAATATAGAATACTTAGATATAGTAATAATTACAGGTCATAATAAATAATTTAGTTTAAAGATTTCTATTAAAATATCAGGTTTTATTGCAATAGACCAAAGAAATCAAACTTGACTATTAAATTCAGGCTTGGTTTCCTTTGTTTACTGATTTCACTATTTTAGTGATATATTCTGTAAAATCTTTTCTATATTTTTTATTTTTTATAAATATGGTGAGGTTTGCTTTGTTAACATATTCCCCTATTTTTGCTTCAAGTTCATGTCTGGAAAAGGCATATATAGGGCACTCCGTCAGGAGATGGAGGATTGTCTCCAGCTTGTCCGGGTCGCAGGCGCACGCCGGGTCCTCCTTGCACTTGAAGCGAGTCAGGTACTCGGAGAACCCGCCGTGGCCTGTTAGGGCTTGGGTCAGTTCCTTTGTGATCTCCATCTTACGCACCGTCCTGTACGCGGCGACCGCGCAAGGGAAGAATAACTTCGTTGTGGCCGCCGTTTCTCCTTCACAGTATCTCCGGTTCCATTCGTCCAGCGTTTCCATTCGAATCGTACGCTTGACGAATGAAACCGGGCATTTGTCGTAGTCGGGTTGCCGCTTCGACTTCAGGGCAGCCTCCTTCGCGAGCAAGTCGGCTCTCTCGTTACCCTCCAGCCCCGCATGAGCTTTTACCCAGAACAAGGAGACGCTCTTGTTCTGGGCACTGCTGCGGCGGATGGCGTTCCTTGCTTCCACTGCGAGGGCATGGAGGGCTTCGGGGTTCACGACCGTTTGGAGAGCTGCCATGGAGTCGCTGTAGATAGCGAACGCCGTCTCGGTCCTTCGGAGGACCTCCTTCGCTGCTTTGCAGAGGGCAAGGAGCTCAGCCTGGTAGACGGTGCTGTAAGACGGCAAAGCAAGCTTGAGGGCCTTCACCTCCACATCATCGGTCCACACCGACAATGCGGCACCGACTTTGCCCTCAATCTTGCTGCCGTCTGTAAAGATACGCACCGCGTAATTGCGGTGCTCATTAAATTGTTCCTCGTCTACCAGGCGTCGCAGTGCAATAGCCCTCTGCTCAGCCGGATGTGGCAGCTTTAATACCGATACCACTCGCTCGATCTCCCGGTCCCTCAGCGCTGGATGAGGCACCCCTCTCTTGGCCTCATAAAGGGCGGCTGCCTCTCGAATTCGGAGGTCAAGAGGGAGTATCCCAGCCAGCACCAGTGCTGAGTGTAGGGAGACCGTGCGGTAGGCTCGGCACAACTTTTGCGCGAAGCTTCTTTGGACGGCGTTCAGCTTCTTTTGCACCCCGACTTTGTTGGCGGCCGGCGACCACGCGCTCGCCGCGTACAGGATGATGGGCTCCACTGCAGCCGTGTAAATGCAGCGGATAACCTCTGGATGGAGACCCCAACCGACCCTAGCAGCCCGCGACAACTGCTTGTAGATGCCGACGGCTCGAGAGCAAACGTTTGCGACGTGGGTGTTGAAAGTCAACTTGTGGTCGATGGTGAGACCGAGCAACTTGATTTCTTCCGACATGCCAATGTCTACCCCGCCCATCCTGAGACATGGGGTGTCATGCTTCAGTTTGCGCGTGACCAACATTGCTTTCGTTTTATGCGGCGCAAACCGAAGCTTATTCGTGACACCCCATGCTCGCACATACTCGAGGGCGACATTGGCATCCCTTTGGACTTCAAGTGCCGTCTCCCCATCGAACACAAGGACAATATCGTCAGCAAACGCCTGGCAGTAGACCCCGATCGACTCCAGATCCTTTAGGAGAGGATCCAGCAGAACGTTCCAAACTATGGGACCACCGATCGACCCCTGGACGCATCCCTTCTCGGTCCTGGATTCGTACTCCACTCCCGCATACCTGACCTTCACCACCCTCCCGGACAAGTAGCTGTCCATGACCCGTCTCAAGTTTACGGGACACTTTTCCTCAGCCAGACGGACTCGTATGGCCGGCCACCATGCGCTGTCGAAGGCTCCCTCAATATCCAGGGACACAACCGTGACAAGTCTTTTTTCATTAAGTTTGCCACGAATGTGTCCCATCAGAGTATAGAGGGAGTCCTCGGTGCTTCGCTGGGGCATGAATCCGTACTGGCGAGTACTCATCCTGGGGAGTAAATGAAACTTGAGTCGGGCCACGACCATCTTTTCAAAAATCTTGCCGAGGACAGGCAATAGCCCAATCGGCCTGTACGATTTTGGGGTGGTGTAGTCATCCTTTGCGGGCTTGCGGAGCACGACGACGGTTGCCTCTTTCCAGGACCGCGGAAAGTATCCATGCGCCAGGCACTTGTTCATCAAGCGCAGAACTAAATCCGGGTCATGATGGATCGCGTGGTCCCATATGTCCGCCGTCAGACCGTCGGAACCGGGGGCTTTTTTGGGGTTGAACGAGGAGACAGCTCGCTCCAGCTCGTCGAGTGTGAAGGGTGGGTCCCAAGGTTCATCTTGGTTACCCTCGTTCACCTCTTCGGCTTTTTGCCGCACCTTTCTGTGCTCCTCGTTCTCCCCCTCCGAGCGATCTTCCGGGTAAAAAGTCTCTGCCAGATACCTTGCCGAGGCCTCTGGGTCCAGAGTCTTGCCATCCCTCACCATCGGCAAATCCTCCTCTCTTTTCTCCGTCCTGCGGATTACCCTATATATGCCTTCCCACAGGCCTTCCCTATCTTGTTTCTCGCAGAACCCCTTCCAGCTCTCGATTTTAGCTTGGACTACTGCTCGCTCGTACACTTCTTTCTGTTTCAGGTACTCCTCAACAACCTTTGGTCTACGGACTGGCGCTGCACAGCGGATCCTCCGCTTTTTAGTAACGACTTGCTTCTTCAAGCTGGCGAGTTCATCGGACCACCACGGCACATTCAGCTTCTCAACGCTCTTCTTTTTGGGTATCACGCTTGTACAGGCATCTTGTACTGCCGTCGTAAGTCCCTCGACTACCAGGTCTATTTTGTCCACGCTGTCGATTTCATCGAACAGACTTACAGCATTGTTTGCTAGCATAATTTGGCGCAGTTTCTCACGAAACTGCGCCCAATTAGCTTTTCTGGTGTTGTAGATCCTGGTAGTCCGGTTAACCGTGATACCCAAAGACCTCTTGAGGTGAACGCTGAATTCAATGCCGTTGTGGTCCGACCCCGTCAAGTCATCGACGACTCGCCAGCCATCGGTCACCGTAAGCATATCCGCTGTGCAGGCTGTGACGTCGACGCAGCTCGTGTAACGCCTGTTTCCACGAACTACGTCGAAGGTTGGAGTTTCCCCTCTGTTTAGTACTTGCAGTCCAAGCTGATCGAGAGCTCCCAGCATCTCGTCGCCTCTGCTGTTGGTTTCACTACTGCCCCACCAGATACTCCAGGCGTTGGCGTCTCCTCCCATTAT
Source organism: Mythimna ferrago (assembly GCA_910589285.2). Lineage (NCBI taxonomy): Eukaryota > Metazoa > Arthropoda > Insecta > Lepidoptera > Noctuidae > Mythimna > Mythimna ferrago. Next base: position 26,388,929 of record OU342690.1, read on the forward strand.
GAGCTTATGTGGGCCGGTTTCGCTTTCCACCTTCTTAAGGCTGTCCAGGTATGGCCCTAAGGGCTGATCTGGTTCAAAGTAGAACGAGACCAGAGTTAGTCTCCAGGCACCGGTTTGGATCCCCACCACGACGATATTGTTCGTGGTGAGTTCTGGGTACTGTCTAACGGCAATTTTTGGGTCAAAAACGGCTATTGCCGCTTTGACAGTCCCTTCTCCTTGTCCGGTACTCTGGAAGATTCGGACTCCCCTGGTCCCGCTCATCCTCCTCGCGTTGCCCACGTAGGGCTCCTGGATCAGCGCTACGGCGGCTTTGCGCTGCTCGGCCTCAAGCATAAGCTCATGGGTGGCCAATCTTTTTCTTTGGAGATTCACCTGGAGTATCTTGTGCGGCATTGTGTCCCTCGGGACCACCTTAGCAGTAGGCGACGGACGCACGTGCCAGCCTATCCCACCTGACTCGAACAGGACACTCGGGGTCGAACGCGTTATGGTCGGTCTTCCCCATCTTCGCCTTGACACAGTTATGGCATCTTGGTGTTTCCGCCTTTAGCCACTGGTCACATTCTGGTCGGAGGTGTGGGCCCCCGCAATGGCTACATAAGTCGGCGGGTTCTTTACAGAGCCGCCGACTATGCCCATAGCCCAAACACCTCGTGCACTGGACCAGTGGCGACTGGTCATCGACGAAGACGGTCTGGAGATCAATTCGCGCTCTTCCCTTCTCGAGCATCCTGTTCCAGACAGAAGGCGACGTGCTGACTACCACGTTGTTTGTTTGGGGGTTCCGCGCATTCCTTTTGAACTTGATAGTCATTCGATCCTCCCCGTCGTCGAGGCCGCGAAAGACATCCCGGTTTTGATTCCGCAGCGCCTCCAACAGTTCCTCATCGGAGTGAATGCGGAGAACGCCACGGAAGATCAACAATGGATCTTTGTTTTTCACGTCCTCAACGACGAGGTGGTCTCCTGACTTCCTAATTCTTTCCTTCACCCTATTTCTTTCCTCTGCTGTTCTACATCCCATAACGATTTTTCGATCCTTAGCCTTTCGCACGCTTTCAATTTCAACGCCTCCATCTTTTGCTTTTACCGCCTCTCTTAGCTTGTCCATTATTTTGTCTCCCGAGTCATCTTCGTCTTTAGACGTGACCACTATCGAGTGCAGCGCGGTCCTTCCTGGGGTCTGCCTTTTCGGTGGACCCGCCGCTACACTCGCGTAGGTGGCCGTCTTCTCCAGTAGTTCCCCTTGCCTCTCCATCGCCCGCTGCAGCTTCTCCATCTTCTCGCTGCTCTCCTTCACCAGCGCGCTATGCTCCGCTAGTGAAGCGAGCAACGAGTTAACCTCCGGGAGGATTTTGGGAGCCTCTGGCGGAAGTATGGCCTTAATGACCTCCTCCCTTGCCAGCTCAGCCCCCTTTAAAAGTGCTGCAGCCGCCGCTTCCTCCTTCACGAGCTGGTACAGCCGTTCCACCGATTGGGTGATCCCGGTTTTCAAGTCTGCCCTCAAGTTCCGCGAGTCGCCAAGGTGCGACTTCGCGCGCAGAAGGCAGTTGCGTGCCTCGGTCACCCGATCGGTGGGTTTGCTCGGCTGGAGCTGGCTTGTCCCCGGTGACGCTCCCTGTGTTTCAGTAGAGGTTCGGCGCGCCACAGCTTTGCCGTCCGGCTGGGAAGTGGCGCGCTTTGTGGCCTTCTGGGAAGTCGTCACGGTCGGGGCAGCTTTTTTAGGTGGGTTCGCGGCGGCCGACGGGAGAGGCTGAGATTCCGATAGTCTCCCATTTTCCCACTCACCAATGCTTCGCCTCACACTAGAGGCCTGAGTTGAAGCACTGGGAGGGGAAACCTCCCCCTCGAAGGTGATGGAGAGTGCCGCGTTCGATGGAGAGACATGGGGTCCTGTGGAGGCTTTTTTGGCTGGGGTCCTGGAGAGGAACATGGTGGAGGTGAAATTGAAAAATGAAATAAATAATCAGATATAATTTTTTAAAAACAATGTTCTGATCCCTGTAAAGGGGGGATCAAAGTGTCAATGAAAAATAATTCCTCAAAAGAGGTGTCAATTATAGAATTTAGAATTACGATACTAAAATATAAGATTAAAACACGTGTTCTGATCCCTGTAAAGAGGGGATCAGTGAGTCTTATGATAAAGGACCTCAAAAGAGGTGTCAGCAAAAAGTCGTCAGGAATTTTAAAACGTCTGTACTGATCCCTGTAAAAGGGGGATCAGTGAGTCAGTAACAAGGTCCGTCTAAATTTTCCTCACAAGAAGTATCACCAAAAATATTCTATCAAAATCTCAAAATATTTATATTATTTTTGAGACGGAGCCTCAATAAAGGCCGCTGTCAAACACACAAATGTCTGTTTCTGCTCCACTTGCCACCCCCTATAATTTAGAGCAATAAAAATTTTTTGCTAAATCTACTATACTACTACTATATATACTATATAATTAAAGGGTGGGTGGGCGGGCCTGAAAATTTGTAATTTTTGCAGTTCTTTGCTGTCGGGTGTAAAATTTTCCTATGGGACGCAAATTTTTTAGGGTCGGGGCGCACAGGCGACGCGCTGGCCCGTGTTTTGAGACTACTTTGGTCACGATCGGACCACAAAAGCGGGAGTTATTATCAGATAAGTGTCAATTTTTTAATAAAAAAGTCAATATTTTGTCAAAATCGAAAAATTTTCTTCTACGAAATGTCTAATCTGATTTGTTTGTTGCAGGAATCCTGTAGGGCAAGCAGAGGCGCGTACGACGGCACCCTCAGAACCGACCTACGTCAACCAGGGATCGAGATATAAAATTTTGAAGTTATGAAAATTTGGAAAAATGGTTTTTCTGGAATAAAAAGTTTCCCTGTGAAAATCTTTGAATTATTTTACCAGGATCGTATAGGTCTCGCAGAGACGCGTCCAAAAACGTATAATAGTACCCTGTAGCTAGTATATATAGGTTACGAATCAGATGACACCTTCGAAATCAACGCTCTGGCTAGTAAACTTTTGAGCGAATACCTATATAGCTATAGTACTATAAATTTTACTGATTTTGGAATTTCCGCTGTCTCCTGCTAGACTCGCGGCTGGTTTTTTCTCTATTCGATTCTCATATACTCTCGGCGCATGGGGTGTTAATATTGTCCGGGAATATCAAGGAATACTCTGGAATAACGGGAATAATCTATAAAAAATGTATGAAAATTTGTAATTTTTGCAGTTCTTTGCTGTCGGGTGTAAAATTTTCCTATGGGACGCAAATTTTTTAGGGTCGGGGCGCACAGGCGACGCGCTGGCCCGTGTTTTGAGACTACTTTGGTCACGATCGGACCACAAAAGCGGGAGTTATTATCAGATAAGTGTCAATTTTTTAATAAAAAAGTCAATATTTTGTCAAAATCGAAAAATTTTCTTCTACGAAATGTCTAATCTGATTTGTTTGTTGCAGGAATCCTGTAGGGCAAGCAGAGGCGCGTACGACGGCACCCTCAGAACCGACCTACGTCAACCAGGGATCGAGATATAAAATTTTGAAGTTATGAAAATTTGGAAAAATGGTTTTTCTGGAATAAAAAGTTTCCCTGTGAAAATCTTTGAATTATTTTACCAGGATCGTATAGGTCTCGCAGAGACGCGTCCAAAAACGTATAATAGTACCCTGTAGCTAGTATATATAGGTTACGAATCAGATGACACCTTCGAAATCAACGCTCTGGCTAGTAAACTTTTGAGCGAATACCTATATAGCTATAGTACTATAAATTTTACTGATTTTGGAATTTCCGCTGTCTCCTGCTAGACTCGCGGCTGGTTTTTTCTCTATTCGATTCTCATATACTCTCGGCGCATGGGGTGTTAATATTGTCCGGGAATATCAAGGAATACTCTGGAATAACGGGAATAATCTATAAAAAATGTATGAAAATTTGTAATTTTTGCAGTTCTTTGCTGTCGGGTGTAAAATTTTCCTATGGGACGCAAATTTTTTAGGGTCGGGGCGCACAGGCGACGCGCTGGCCCGTGTTTTGAGACTACTTTGGTCACGATCGGACCACAAAAGCGGGAGTTATTATCAGATAAGTGTCAATTTTTTAATAAAAAAGTCAATATTTTGTCAAAATCGAAAAATTTTCTTCTACGAAATGTCTAATCTGATTTGTTTGTTGCAGGAATCCTGTAGGGCAAGCAGAGGCGCGTACGACGGCACCCTCAGAACCGACCTACGTCAACCAGGGATCGAGATATAAAATTTTGAAGTTATGAAAATTTGGAAAAATGGTTTTTCTGGAATAAAAAGTTTCCCTGTGAAAATCTTTGAATTATTTTACCAGGATCGTATAGGTCTCGCAGAGACGCGTCCAAAAACGTATAATAGTACCCTGTAGCTAGTATATATAGGTTACGAATCAGATGACACCTTCGAAATCAACGCTCTGGCTAGTAAACTTTTGAGCGAATACCTATATAGCTATAGTACTATAAATTTTACTGATTTTGGAATTTCCGCTGTCTCCTGCTAGACTCGCGGCTGGTTTTTTCTCTATTCGATTCTCATATACTCTCGGCGCATGGGGTGTTAATATTGTCCGGGAATATCAAGGAATACTCTGGAATAACGGGAATAATCTATAAAAAATGTATGAAAATTTGTAATTTTTGCAGTTCTTTGCTGTCGGGTGTAAAATTTTCCTATGGGACGCAAATTTTTTAGGGTCGGGGCGCACAGGCGACGCGCTGGCCCGTGTTTTGAGACTACTTTGGTCACGATCGGACCACAAAAGCGGGAGTTATTATCAGATAAGTGTCAATTTTTTAATAAAAAAGTCAATATTTTGTCAAAATCGAAAAATTTTCTTCTACGAAATGTCTAATCTGATTTGTTTGTTGCAGGAATCCTGTAGGGCAAGCAGAGGCGCGTACGACGGCACCCTCAGAACCGACCTACGTCAACCAGGGATCGAGATATAAAATTTTGAAGTTATGAAAATTTGGAAAAATGGTTTTTCTGGAATAAAAAGTTTCCCTGTGAAAATCTTTGAATTATTTTACCAGGATCGTATAGGTCTCGCAGAGACGCGTCCAAAAACGTATAATAGTACCCTGTAGCTAGTATATATAGGTTACGAATCAGATGACACCTTCGAAATCAACGCTCTGGCTAGTAAACTTTTGAGCGAATACCTATATAGCTATAGTACTATAAATTTTACTGATTTTGGAATTTCCGCTGTCTCCTGCTAGACTCGCGGCTGGTTTTTTCTCTATTCGATTCTCATATACTCTCGGCGCATGGGGTGTTAATATTGTCCGGGAATATCAAGGAATACTCTGGAATAACGGGAATAATCTATAAAAAATGTATGAAAATTTGTAATTTTTGCAGTTCTTTGCTGTCGGGTGTAAAATTTTCCTATGGGACGCAAATTTTTTAGGGTCGGGGCGCACAGGCGACGCGCTGGCCCGTGTTTTGAGACTACTTTGGTCACGATCGGACCACAAAAGCGGGAGTTATTATCAGATAAGTGTCAATTTTTTAATAAAAAAGTCAATATTTTGTCAAAATCGAAAAATTTTCTTCTACGAAATGTCTAATCTGATTTGTTTGTTGCAGGAATCCTGTAGGGCAAGCAGAGGCGCGTACGACGGCACCCTCAGAACCGACCTACGTCAACCAGGGATCGAGATATAAAATTTTGAAGTTATGAAAATTTGGAAAAATGGTTTTTCTGGAATAAAAAGTTTCCCTGTGAAAATCTTTGAATTATTTTACCAGGATCGTATAGGTCTCGCAGAGACGCGTCCAAAAACGTATAATAGTACCCTGTAGCTAGTATATATAGGTTACGAATCAGATGACACCTTCGAAATCAACGCTCTGGCTAGTAAACTTTTGAGCGAATACCTATATAGCTATAGTACTATAAATTTTACTGATTTTGGAATTTCCGCTGTCTCCTGCTAGACTCGCGGCTGGTTTTTTCTCTATTCGATTCTCATATACTCTCGGCGCATGGGGTGTTAATATTGTCCGGGAATATCAAGGAATACTCTGGAATAACGGGAATAATCTATAAAAAATGTATGAAAATTTGTAATTTTTGCAGTTCTTTGCTGTCGGGTGTAAAATTTTCCTATGGGACGCAAATTTTTTAGGGTCGGGGCGCACAGGCGACGCGCTGGCCCGTGTTTTGAGACTACTTTGGTCACGATCGGACCACAAAAGCGGGAGTTATTATCAGATAAGTGTCAATTTTTTAATAAAAAAGTCAATATTTTGTCAAAATCGAAAAATTTTCTTCTACGAAATGTCTAATCTGATTTGTTTGTTGCAGGAATCCTGTAGGGCAAGCAGAGGCGCGTACGACGGCACCCTCAGAACCGACCTACGTCAACCAGGGATCGAGATATAAAATTTTGAAGTTATGAAAATTTGGAAAAATGGTTTTTCTGGAATAAAAAGTTTCCCTGTGAAAATCTTTGAATTATTTTACCAGGATCGTATAGGTCTCGCAGAGACGCGTCCAAAAACGTATAATAGTACCCTGTAGCTAGTATATATAGGTTACGAATCAGATGACACCTTCGAAATCAACGCTCTGGCTAGTAAACTTTTGAGCGAATACCTATATAGCTATAGTACTATAAATTTTACTGATTTTGGAATTTCCGCTGTCTCCTGCTAGACTCGCGGCTGGTTTTTTCTCTATTCGATTCTCATATACTCTCGGCGCATGGGGTGTTAATATTGTCCGGGAATATCAAGGAATACTCTGGAATAACGGGAATAATCTATAAAAAATGTATGAAAATTTGTAATTTTTGCAGTTCTTTGCTGTCGGGTGTAAAATTTTCCTATGGGACGCAAATTTTTTAGGGTCGGGGCGCACAGGCGACGCGCTGGCCCGTGTTTTGAGACTACTTTGGTCACGATCGGACCACAAAAGCGGGAGTTATTATCAGATAAGTGTCAATTTTTTAATAAAAAAGTCAATATTTTGTCAAAATCGAAAAATTTTCTTCTACGAAATGTCTAATCTGATTTGTTTGTTGCAGGAATCCTGTAGGGCAAGCAGAGGCGCGTACGACGGCACCCTCAGAACCGACCTACGTCAACCAGGGATCGAGATATAAAATTTTGAAGTTATGAAAATTTGGAAAAATGGTTTTTCTGGAATAAAAAGTTTCCCTGTGAAAATCTTTGAATTATTTTACCAGGATCGTATAGGTCTCGCAGAGACGCGTCCAAAAACGTATAATAGTACCCTGTAGCTAGTATATATAGGTTACGAATCAGATGACACCTTCGAAATCAACGCTCTGGCTAGTAAACTTTTGAGCGAATACCTATATAGCTATAGTACTATAAATTTTACTGATTTTGGAATTTCCGCTGTCTCCTGCTAGACTCGCGGCTGGTTTTTTCTCTATTCGATTCTCATATACTCTCGGCGCATGGGGTGTTAATATTGTCCGGGAATATCAAGGAATACTCTGGAATAACGGGAATAATCTATAAAAAATGTATGAAAATTTGTAATTTTTGCAGTTCTTTGCTGTCGGGTGTAAAATTTTCCTATGGGACGCAAATTTTTTAGGGTCGGGGCGCACAGGCGACGCGCTGGCCCGTGTTTTGAGACTACTTTGGTCACGATCGGACCACAAAAGCGGGAGTTATTATCAGATAAGTGTCAATTTTTTAATAAAAAAGTCAATATTTTGTCAAAATCGAAAAATTTTCTTCTACGAAATGTCTAATCTGATTTGTTTGTTGCAGGAATCCTGTAGGGCAAGCAGAGGCGCGTACGACGGCACCCTCAGAACCGACCTACGTCAACCAGGGATCGAGATATAAAATTTTGAAGTTATGAAAATTTGGAAAAATGGTTTTTCTGGAATAAAAAGTTTCCCTGTGAAAATCTTTGAATTATTTTACCAGGATCGTATAGGTCTCGCAGAGACGCGTCCAAAAACGTATAATAGTACCCTGTAGCTAGTATATATAGGTTACGAATCAGATGACACCTTCGAAATCAACGCTCTGGCTAGTAAACTTTTGAGCGAATACCTATATAGCTATAGTACTATAAATTTTACTGATTTTGGAATTTCCGCTGTCTCCTGCTAGACTCGCGGCTGGTTTTTTCTCTATTCGATTCTCATATACTCTCGGCGCATGGGGTGTTAATATTGTCCGGGAATATCAAGGAATACTCTGGAATAACGGGAATAATCTATAAAAAATGTATGAAAATTTGTAATTTTTGCAGTTCTTTGCTGTCGGGTGTAAAATTTTCCTATGGGACGCAAATTTTTTAGGGTCGGGGCGCACAGGCGACGCGCTGGCCCGTGTTTTGAGACTACTTTGGTCACGATCGGACCACAAAAGCGGGAGTTATTATCAGATAAGTGTCAATTTTTTAATAAAAAAGTCAATATTTTGTCAAAATCGAAAAATTTTCTTCTACGAAATGTCTAATCTGATTTGTTTGTTGCAGGAATCCTGTAGGGCAAGCAGAGGCGCGTACGACGGCACCCTCAGAACCGACCTACGTCAACCAGGGATCGAGATATAAAATTTTGAAGTTATGAAAATTTGGAAAAATGGTTTTTCTGGAATAAAAAGTTTCCCTGTGAAAATCTTTGAATTATTTTACCAGGATCGTATAGGTCTCGCAGAGACGCGTCCAAAAACGTATAATAGTACCCTGTAGCTAGTATATATAGGTTACGAATCAGATGACACCTTCGAAATCAACGCTCTGGCTAGTAAACTTTTGAGCGAATACCTATATAGCTATAGTACTATAAATTTTACTGATTTTGGAATTTCCGCTGTCTCCTGCTAGACTCGCGGCTGGTTTTTTCTCTATTCGATTCTCATATACTCTCGGCGCATGGGGTGTTAATATTGTCCGGGAATATCAAGGAATACTCTGGAATAACGGGAATAATCTATAAAAAATGTATGAAAATTTGTAATTTTTGCAGTTCTTTGCTGTCGGGTGTAAAATTTTCCTATGGGACGCAAATTTTTTAGGGTCGGGGCGCACAGGCGACGCGCTGGCCCGTGTTTTGAGACTACTTTGGTCACGATCGGACCACAAAAGCGGGAGTTATTATCAGATAAGTGTCAATTTTTTAATAAAAAAGTCAATATTTTGTCAAAATCGAAAAATTTTCTTCTACGAAATGTCTAATCTGATTTGTTTGTTGCAGGAATCCTGTAGGGCAAGCAGAGGCGCGTACGACGGCACCCTCAGAACCGACCTACGTCAACCAGGGATCGAGATATAAAATTTTGAAGTTATGAAAATTTGGAAAAATGGTTTTTCTGGAATAAAAAGTTTCCCTGTGAAAATCTTTGAATTATTTTACCAGGATCGTATAGGTCTCGCAGAGACGCGTCCAAAAACGTATAATAGTACCCTGTAGCTAGTATATATAGGTTACGAATCAGATGACACCTTCGAAATCAACGCTCTGGCTAGTAAACTTTTGAGCGAATACCTATATAGCTATAGTACTATAAATTTTACTGATTTTGGAATTTCCGCTGTCTCCTGCTAGACTCGCGGCTGGTTTTTTCTCTATTCGATTCTCATATACTCTCGGCGCATGGGGTGTTAATATTGTCCGGGAATATCAAGGAATACTCTGGAATAACGGGAATAATCTATAAAAAATGTATGAAAATTTGTAATTTTTGCAGTTCTTTGCTGTCGGGTGTAAAATTTTCCTATGGGACGCAAATTTTTTAGGGTCGGGGCGCACAGGCGACGCGCTGGCCCGTGTTTTGAGACTACTTTGGTCACGATCGGACCACAAAAGCGGGAGTTATTATCAGATAAGTGTCAATTTTTTAATAAAAAAGTCAATATTTTGTCAAAATCGAAAAATTTTCTTCTACGAAATGTCTAATCTGATTTGTTTGTTGCAGGAATCCTGTAGGGCAAGCAGAGGCGCGTACGACGGCACCCTCAGAACCGACCTACGTCAACCAGGGATCGAGATATAAAATTTTGAAGTTATGAAAATTTGGAAAAATGGTTTTTCTGGAATAAAAAGTTTCCCTGTGAAAATCTTTGAATTATTTTACCAGGATCGTATAGGTCTCGCAGAGACGCGTCCAAAAACGTATAATAGTACCCTTTTTTTTTTTTTTTTTTTTTTTTTTATTTTTTTTTTTTTTTTTTTTTTTTTTTTTTTTTTTTATGGTGGGAAAAAATCATGCATTGACATCCCCCGCCCTTGGGCGGAGCGGGAGATAGTGTCAGACTCTTACTGACTAAAAGACCCACCCCGTTCCTTCTAGCCTTCATACCGGGGCTCGAGCGCCCTTTCGGATAACCCTGGCCCCAGTAGGCTTCGACCCAGCTGGGTCCCTGCTGTTGCTGACAACTCCTTGAGGCGCGCGGGAACAGCGCGCGCCGTCGACGACTTGGGCTTGGTCCGGACAGTTACCGGACGGCCGGACAGCGAGCTACCCATTGCTCACTGTCCGCAAGCCCGCGTCTACGTTGGCCGGAAATCGGGATCAGAATCCCGGCGACGGCGGCGGCGATAACGCCGTTGCCTGATGCGTTCGGCCTCCTCCTTTGCGAGCATTACTGCTTCGCAGAAGTCGGCGACCGCCTGCCACTCCTCCTCGCTCCGGACCATGGCCTCAACCAGGGCCCGGCGCGAGAGGTCTCCGCCGCCGATCGCCCCCACGAGGGCACGGCGATGCTCCGCCCAAGCAGGGCACACCTCGACTGTGTGCTCCACCGTGTCCTCCGGGCGTTCCGCACAGTGGCGACACCCGGGCGTCACTTCCGCATGAATCGAGTGCAGGAATCTCCCGAACGAACCATGTCCGGTGAGTACCTGCGTCATGCGGAAGGTAAGGACGCCGTGAGGTCTTTCCAGCCACGCCTCAAAGAGGGGACTTACCGCCATGATTGTGGCGTGCCCAGCACTGGGTTGCGATAGTCGCTGACGCCATTTCACCATGAGATCCCGCCGGAGCTCTGTCCGCCATGCCGTGACCTGTCGCGGCAGCGGACTTTCACCCCGGCGTTGCATCTCCACGCGCATATCGTGCATGTGTGCAAGGACTGTTGCCTCCAGATCCCACGGTGGTAGGCCAGCCAGAAGGCTCGCCGCTTCGCGGGAGACCGTGCAGTATCCCCGCACCATCCTTATCGCCATGACCCTCTGGCAGGCGTTCAGTATGGCCGCCGGTTGCTTTTTCAGCAACGGCGCCCACACCGGCGCCCCGTAGAGGGCCATGGACCGAACGATCCCCGCGTAGAGCCTCCGGCAGGAGGCGTCTGGACCCCCAAGGTTGGGCAGGAGCCGCTTGAGCGCAGCCCCAGCCCGGTTGAGTTTGGGAGCCAGACGTCGGAAATGCTCCACGAAATTCCACCGGCTGTCGAGGACGAGTCCCAGGTACTTCATCGTCGACCCGACACCGATGTGAACTCCTCCTACCGTTAGTTGGGAACTCAATGGCGGCGCGTTCCGAGACTGGCGACCGTGGAAACACATCGCCTCGGATTTGTGAAGCGCCACCTCGAGTCCCAACTCCTGGATCCGATCAACGACCATCGCAACCCCGCGTGTCGCTAGAGCGACCGCCGCCTGGTACGACTCTCCCTGCGCTAGGACCAGCGTGTCGTCTGCGTAGCAAACCACGCTGACCCCGTCAGGGAAGTCGCCGCGCAGCACGTAGTCGTACCCGATGTTCCACAAGGGTGGCCCTAGTACCGACCCCTGCGGAACACCGCACGACATCTCTCGACGTTTCCAGTCTCCCTGGTGACCGGGATAGACTATTAGTCTCTCCGACAGATAGGCCTCGACCACTCGACAGAGGTATTCGGGCACCCGGTGGTACCGGAGTGCCCTCCGGATCGTACTCCAGGGCAGGGAGTTGAAGGCGTTGGCAATGTCCAAGGACACTGCCACGACACACCTGCCCCGGGACACCGCAGCCCCCGTCGTGAGGGCTCGCACGCGCATGATGGCGTCCACCGTAGAGCGCATCCTGCGAAAGCCGAACTGTCCGTCCGAAAGGTCCGGCCCCACCCGTGCTAGGCGCCCGACGAGGCGGTTTGCAATGACTCTCTCAAAGAGCTTGCCCACCTCGTCGAGCAGCACAATGGGCCGGTACGCGGACGGAGAGTCCGCAGGGCGCCCTGGCTTCGCTATGAGGACCAGTTTCCCCGTCTTCCAGCAAAGTGGGAACTGGCCCCTCTCCAAACATGCGCTGAAGAGCCCTCTCAGTCGAGGCCCGAGAGCCTCCATGGCCAGGACCCAAGCCTTTCCAGGCAAGCCGTCGGGTCCTGGGGCGGTGTTTTTGGCACTCAGCCTTCGCACCGCCACTCTCATTTCTACCTCGGTCACCTCTGGAGCATCGTCGTCGTCGCTGTTGCGGTCCGCGTCAGACACCGCTGGCGGTGGAGGCGGAGCCATGGGCGGGGGGGAGTGTTCCCCCCGCGCAGGGAACAGAGCGTTCACCGCACCCTCTACGATCTGGGGCCGGAGACTCTGAGTCAGTGGGGGAGCCCAGGGGCGGAGCTTTTCCCGTACCATATTGTACGGGCGCCCCCATGGGTCCGCGTTCAGAGACCCCAGCCACACGTTGCGGGCCTCCAGTTTGGCCCGCTTGATCTCCGTTCGGAGGGTGCGTTTTGCCGCTCTGTATCCCTCATACAGCTCCGCCTCTCTGGCCTCCGCATCCGGCGGGCGGATGCGGCGCCTGCAGTGTCTGGCGTACCGGCGCCGCGCGTGACTGCATGCGTTGCGCAGTGCAGCAATCTCCGGCGACCACCAGCACACCTGGCGCTTAGCTCGCCCTGGACGGACTCGGGGCATTGCCGCGTCGCAGATTTGCGACATGGCCTCCCGGAACCACTCCGCCTCGACGTCTATGTCGACAGGCCTGTCCGGTGCTTGCACCCAGGCCTGTACCGTCGCGGCTTCCAGGAGGAGCTCCCGGTCCATCTGCTTAAGCGCCCACCGCGGACCGCAAGGGCTCTGTCGGACCGGCGCGGCCGAGGTTTCGGCGGAGACGTCCAACCGGATGTACCGGTGGTCGGAGTACGTCTCCACCTCCTCCATAACGCGCCAGTCGACGACACGCGGCAACAGAGCGGGGCTGGCGAACGAAATGTCCACCACTGATTCACCCCGCATCCGCGCCAACGTGGGGACAGAACCCCGGTTCAGGACGACCAGGCCCAGCTCCAAAGCCCAGTCCTCCACCATCTGACCCCGTGGGTTCGTGTACCGGGAACCCCAAGCCGTATTCCAGGCGTTGAAGTCCCCGCAAACGACCACGGGGAGGGAACCAAACCCAGCGACGACGACATTTAGCTCCATAAGGGAGACCTGGAGTTCGTCGAGAGATCTGCTCGGGGACAGGTAGACGCCTACCACTGCAATGTCCCCGAACCGTGCTGCCACGCAGCCCCGCCCTCTCGCAACAGCCTCGAGGGGCGGGGTACCGGCGGCGGCCGACGAGATTAACGTCACCGAGCCGTCTAGGTCCTGAACCCAGTCTCCACGGGGATGGACGTAGTACGGCTCGGAGACGACGGCGACATTTATCGACCACTGCGCCATGCTCTGGAGCAACAGATCCTGAGCGGGGGCGCAGTGGTTGATATTCGCCTGGAGGAGACGGAATGGGGCCGTTATTGGCAGTCCATTGTCTCCTCCCGAGCCCTTCTAGGGGGCACTGCCGCGGCGGGTGCGGCGGCGACTGCGGCGGGTGCGGCGGCGAGAGCGGCGGGTGCGGCGGCGATAGCGGCGGCGGCCAAGGAGGCGGCTGCGGCGGTGAGGACGTCGGCGGGGATGGGCCTACGGGCCCTGCCCTTGTCCTTGGCGGGGGGGGTCGCAGGACCTGCCCCCAGCCCGGTGGTTGGCCGGCTTGCCTGCCGCCGCACATGCGTAGCAGTGCGGCGGAGCACGGCATTCTGCGGCCTTGTGACCGGGCTGGCCACACTGGTGGCAGCGGTCGCTGCGGTCCACCTCCGCGGCGCAGTGGGCGCCAACGTGGTGCCCCACTTGGCACCGGAAGCACCGCAGAGGTCTGGGCTCCAGCAGTTTCACCTGCGCGGAGACCCAGCCTACCAAAAGCCGTCGGCCCTCCCCGGTGATGGTCCTGGCCGCCGCCACGGGGCAGCTAGCTGTCACCGCTCGCATGCCCGTGCCGTCAGCGCGGATGGTGCCCGCCCGGACCTGATCGGTCGTGCACCCACCCGCCCTGACGATGGCGGCCACCACCTCGTCCACCTTGACTGAGTCGTCCAGGCCCATGATGCGCATGTCTATGCACTTTGTGGGCCTGGACACTCGGGCCTCTTCCGCGTTGAGGGACGCCCTGATCCTTTCGGCCAGGGCATCCGCTGCAGGGCCGCTGGCCGCACCGGGGACCTCCAGGATTCGGGCCCCCGTGAGCGTACGCCTCATGCGGAAGCCCCCAGCGGCTCCAAGCTCGCCAAGGTGGGGCAACACCGCCTGCTTCGCCTTCTCCATGACGTCGTCGTACGTCACGCCCTTCTTTTCCGCCTCAGGCTGCAGCGTAATAACTACAGCCTCGGAATTCGGGGCGCGAAGTCTCGCCGCCATGGCTCGCTTCCTCCTGTCCTTCCGCCTCGCGCGCTTTTTGGCCGCTCTGACCGCCTTGCCTGCCTTCTTCGCGGCGCCGACGACCGTCCAAGCGCCGCCGGGTTCCTCAGGTGGAGGAGGTGGCGGGCGGGGCCTAGTCGCCGCCGCGGCAGGAGGTCCCGCCGGTTTAGCAGCAGCAGGCGTCGCCACTCCCTTTTGCCGCCGTTGCTGCTTGGCCGTCGGGGGCGGTCTCGCGGGCTCCGATGCCGCGGCCCCGCGCCCCGCCAGCCCCGATGGACCCGCCTTGGGCACAGAAGCCGCAGCCGCGGCGGCGGCGTAAGACGGCGCCCTTCGCTGCTGGCCAGAGGCCGCTAGCGGAGGGCGCAGCACGATGCCCTCCAGCAGGGACAGCTGCTGCTGGATGCGCAGCTGGAACTGCTGCTGCTGGTATAATAGTACCCTGTAGCTAGTATATATAGGTTACGAATCAGATGACACCTTCGAAATCAACGCTCTGGCTAGTAAACTTTTGAGCGAATACCTATATAGCTATAGTACTATAAATTTTACTGATTTTGGAATTTCCGCTGTCTCCTGCTAGACTCGCGGCTGGTTTTTTCTCTATTCGATTCTCATATACTCTCGGCGCATGGGGTGTTAATATTGTCCGGGAATATCAAGGAATACTCTGGAATAACGGGAATAATCTATAAAAAATGTATGAAAATTTGTAATTTTTGCAGTTCTTTGCTGTCGGGTGTAAAATTTTCCTATGGGACGCAAATTTTTTAGGGTCGGGGCGCACAGGCGACGCGCTGGCCCGTGTTTTGAGACTACTTTGGTCACGATCGGACCACAAAAGCGGGAGTTATTATCAGATAAGTGTCAATTTTTTAATAAAAAAGTCAATATTTTGTCAAAATCGAAAAATTTTCTTCTACGAAATGTCTAATCTGATTTGTTTGTTGCAGGAATCCTGTAGGGCAAGCAGAGGCGCGTACGACGGCACCCTCAGAACCGACCTACGTCAACCAGGGATCGAGATATAAAATTTTGAAGTTATGAAAATTTGGAAAAATGGTTTTTCTGGAATAAAAAGTTTCCCTGTGAAAATCTTTGAATTATTTTACCAGGATCGTATAGGTCTCGCAGAGACGCGTCCAAAAACGTATAATAGTACCCTGTAGCTAGTATATATAGGTTACGAATCAGATGACACCTTCGAAATCAACGCTCTGGCTAGTAAACTTTTGAGCGAATACCTATATAGCTATAGTACTATAAATTTTACTGATTTTGGAATTTCCGCTGTCTCCTGCTAGACTCGCGGCTGGTTTTTTCTCTATTCGATTCTCATATACTCTCGGCGCATGGGGTGTTAATATTGTCCGGGAATATCAAGGAATACTCTGGAATAACGGGAATAATCTATAAAAAATGTATGAAAATTTGTAATTTTTGCAGTTCTTTGCTGTCGGGTGTAAAATTTTCCTATGGGACGCAAATTTTTTAGGGTCGGGGCGCACAGGCGACGCGCTGGCCCGTGTTTTGAGACTACTTTGGTCACGATCGGACCACAAAAGCGGGAGTTATTATCAGATAAGTGTCAATTTTTTAATAAAAAAGTCAATATTTTGTCAAAATCGAAAAATTTTCTTCTACGAAATGTCTAATCTGATTTGTTTGTTGCAGGAATCCTGTAGGGCAAGCAGAGGCGCGTACGACGGCACCCTCAGAACCGACCTACGTCAACCAGGGATCGAGATATAAAATTTTGAAGTTATGAAAATTTGGAAAAATGGTTTTTCTGGAATAAAAAGTTTCCCTGTGAAAATCTTTGAATTATTTTACCAGGATCGTATAGGTCTCGCAGAGACGCGTCCAAAAACGTATAATAGTACCCTGTAGCTAGTATATATAGGTTACGAATCAGATGACACCTTCGAAATCAACGCTCTGGCTAGTAAACTTTTGAGCGAATACCTATATAGCTATAGTACTATAAATTTTACTGATTTTGGAATTTCCGCTGTCTCCTGCTAGACTCGCGGCTGGTTTTTTCTCTATTCGATTCTCATATACTCTCGGCGCATGGGGTGTTAATATTGTCCGGGAATATCAAGGAATACTCTGGAATAACGGGAATAATCTATAAAAAATGTATGAAAATTTGTAATTTTTGCAGTTCTTTGCTGTCGGGTGTAAAATTTTCCTATGGGACGCAAATTTTTTAGGGTCGGGGCGCACAGGCGACGCGCTGGCCCGTGTTTTGAGACTACTTTGGTCACGATCGGACCACAAAAGCGGGAGTTATTATCAGATAAGTGTCAATTTTTTAATAAAAAAGTCAATATTTTGTCAAAATCGAAAAATTTTCTTCTACGAAATGTCTAATCTGATTTGTTTGTTGCAGGAATCCTGTAGGGCAAGCAGAGGCGCGTACGACGGCACCCTCAGAACCGACCTACGTCAACCAGGGATCGAGATATAAAATTTTGAAGTTATGAAAATTTGGAAAAATGGTTTTTCTGGAATAAAAAGTTTCCCTGTGAAAATCTTTGAATTATTTTACCAGGATCGTATAGGTCTCGCAGAGACGCGTCCAAAAACGTATAATAGTACCCTGTAGCTAGTATATATAGGTTACGAATCAGATGACACCTTCGAAATCAACGCTCTGGCTAGTAAACTTTTGAGCGAATACCTATATAGCTATAGTACTATAAATTTTACTGATTTTGGAATTTCCGCTGTCTCCTGCTAGACTCGCGGCTGGTTTTTTCTCTATTCGATTCTCATATACTCTCGGCGCATGGGGTGTTAATATTGTCCGGGAATATCAAGGAATACTCTGGAATAACGGGAATAATCTATAAAAAATGTATGAAAATTTGTAATTTTTGCAGTTCTTTGCTGTCGGGTGTAAAATTTTCCTATGGGACGCAAATTTTTTAGGGTCGGGGCGCACAGGCGACGCGCTGGCCCGTGTTTTGAGACTACTTTGGTCACGATCGGACCACAAAAGCGGGAGTTATTATCAGATAAGTGTCAATTTTTTAATAAAAAAGTCAATATTTTGTCAAAATCGAAAAATTTTCTTCTACGAAATGTCTAATCTGATTTGTTTGTTGCAGGAATCCTGTAGGGCAAGCAGAGGCGCGTACGACGGCACCCTCAGAACCGACCTACGTCAACCAGGGATCGAGATATAAAATTTTGAAGTTATGAAAATTTGGAAAAATGGTTTTTCTGGAATAAAAAGTTTCCCTGTGAAAATCTTTGAATTATTTTACCAGGATCGTATAGGTCTCGCAGAGACGCGTCCAAAAACGTATAATAGTACCCTGTAGCTAGTATATATAGGTTACGAATCAGATGACACCTTCGAAATCAACGCTCTGGCTAGTAAACTTTTGAGCGAATACCTATATAGCTATAGTACTATAAATTTTACTGATTTTGGAATTTCCGCTGTCTCCTGCTAGACTCGCGGCTGGTTTTTTCTCTATTCGATTCTCATATACTCTCGGCGCATGGGGTGTTAATATTGTCCGGGAATATCAAGGAATACTCTGGAATAACGGGAATAATCTATAAAAAATGTATGAAAATTTGTAATTTTTGCAGTTCTTTGCTGTCGGGTGTAAAATTTTCCTATGGGACGCAAATTTTTTAGGGTCGGGGCGCACAGGCGACGCGCTGGCCCGTGTTTTGAGACTACTTTGGTCACGATCGGACCACAAAAGCGGGAGTTATTATCAGATAAGTGTCAATTTTTTAATAAAAAAGTCAATATTTTGTCAAAATCGAAAAATTTTCTTCTACGAAATGTCTAATCTGATTTGTTTGTTGCAGGAATCCTGTAGGGCAAGCAGAGGCGCGTACGACGGCACCCTCAGAACCGACCTACGTCAACCAGGGATCGAGATATAAAATTTTGAAGTTATGAAAATTTGGAAAAATGGTTTTTCTGGAATAAAAAGTTTCCCTGTGAAAATCTTTGAATTATTTTACCAGGATCGTATAGGTCTCGCAGAGACGCGTCCAAAAACGTATAATAGTACCCTGTAGCTAGTATATATAGGTTACGAATCAGATGACACCTTCGAAATCAACGCTCTGGCTAGTAAACTTTTGAGCGAATACCTATATAGCTATAGTACTATAAATTTTACTGATTTTGGAATTTCCGCTGTCTCCTGCTAGACTCGCGGCTGGTTTTTTCTCTATTCGATTCTCATATACTCTCGGCGCATGGGGTGTTAATATTGTCCGGGAATATCAAGGAATACTCTGGAATAACGGGAATAATCTATAAAAAATGTATGAAAATTTGTAATTTTTGCAGTTCTTTGCTGTCGGGTGTAAAATTTTCCTATGGGACGCAAATTTTTTAGGGTCGGGGCGCACAGGCGACGCGCTGGCCCGTGTTTTGAGACTACTTTGGTCACGATCGGACCACAAAAGCGGGAGTTATTATCAGATAAGTGTCAATTTTTTAATAAAAAAGTCAATATTTTGTCAAAATCGAAAAATTTTCTTCTACGAAATGTCTAATCTGATTTGTTTGTTGCAGGAATCCTGTAGGGCAAGCAGAGGCGCGTACGACGGCACCCTCAGAACCGACCTACGTCAACCAGGGATCGAGATATAAAATTTTGAAGTTATGAAAATTTGGAA
This sequence comes from Mythimna ferrago, assembly GCA_910589285.2. Lineage (NCBI taxonomy): Eukaryota > Metazoa > Arthropoda > Insecta > Lepidoptera > Noctuidae > Mythimna > Mythimna ferrago. The sequence continues at coordinate 26,408,201 of OU342690.1, forward strand.
AAATGGTTTTTCTGGAATAAAAAGTTTCCCTGTGAAAATCTTTGAATTATTTTACCAGGATCGTATAGGTCTCGCAGAGACGCGTCCAAAAACGTATAATAGTACCCTGTAGCTAGTATATATAGGTTACGAATCAGATGACACCTTCGAAATCAACGCTCTGGCTAGTAAACTTTTGAGCGAATACCTATATAGCTATAGTACTATAAATTTTACTGATTTTGGAATTTCCGCTGTCTCCTGCTAGACTCGCGGCTGGTTTTTTCTCTATTCGATTCTCATATACTCTCGGCGCATGGGGTGTTAATATTGTCCGGGAATATCAAGGAATACTCTGGAATAACGGGAATAATCTATAAAAAATGTATGAAAATTTGTAATTTTTGCAGTTCTTTGCTGTCGGGTGTAAAATTTTCCTATGGGACGCAATTTTTTAGGGTCGGGGCGCACAGGCGACGCGCTGGCCGTGTTTTGAGGACTACTTTGGTCACGATCGGACCACAAAAGCGGGAGTTATTATCAGATAAGTGTCAATTTTTTTAATAAAAAAGTCAATATTTTGTCAAAATCGAAAAAATTTTCTTCTACGAAATGTCTAATCTGATTTGTTTGTTGCAGGAATCCTGTAGGGCAAGCAGAGGCGCGTACGACGGCACCCTCAGAACCGACCTACGTCAACCAGGGATCGAGATATAAAATTTTGAAGTTATGAAAATTTGGAAAAATGGTTTTTCTGGAATAAAAAGTTTCCCTGTGAAAATCTTGAATTATTTTACCAGGATCGTATAGGTCTCGCAGAGACGCGTCCAAAAACGTATAATAGTACCCTGTAGCTAGTATATATAGGTTACGAATCAGATGACACCTTCGAAATCAACGCTCTGGCTAGTAAACTTTTGAGCGAATACCTATATAGCTATAGTACTATAAATTTTACTGATTTTGGAATTTCCGCTGTCTCCTGCTAGACTCGCGGCTGGTTTTTTCTCTATTCGATTCTCATATACTCTCGGCGCATGGGGTGTTAATATTGTCCGGGAATATCAAGGAATACTCTGGAATAACGGGAATAATCTATAAAATAATGTATGAAAATTTGTAATTTTTGCAGTTCTTTGCTGTCGGGTGTAAAATTTTCCTATGGGACGCAAATTTTTTAGGGTCGGGGCGCACAGGCGACGCGCTGGCCCGTGTTTTGAGACTACTTTGGTCACGATCGGACCACAAAAGCGGGAGTTATTATCAGATAAGTGTCAATTTTTTAATAAAAAAAGTCAATATTTTGTCAAAATCGAAAAATTTTCTTCTACGAAATGTCTAATCTGATTTGTTTGTTGCAGGAATCCTGTAGGGCAAGCAGAGGCGCGTACGACGGCACCCTCAGAACCGACCTACGTCAACCAGGGATCGAGATATAAAATTTTGAAGTTATGAAAATTTGGAAAAAATGGTTTTTCTGGAATAAAAAGTTTCCCTGTGAAATCCTTTGAATTATTTTTACCAGGATCGTATAGGTCTCGCAGAGACGCGTCCAAAAACGTATAATAGTACCCTGTAGCTAGTATATATAGGTTACGAATCAGATGACACCTTCGAAATCAACGCTCTGGCTAGTAAACTTTTGAGCGAATACCTATATAGCTATAGTACTATAAATTTTACTGATTTTGGAATTTCCGCTGTCTCCTGCTAGACTCGCGGCTGGTTTTTTCTCTATTCGATTCTCATATACTCTCGGCGCAATGGGGTGTTAATATTGTCCGGGAATATCAAGGAATACTCTGGAATAACGGGAATAATCTATAAAAAATGTATGAAAATTTGTAATTTTTGCAGTTCTTTGCTGTCGGGTGTAAAATTTTCCCTATGGGACGCAAATTTTTTAGGGTCGGGGCGCACAGGCGACGCGCTGGCCCGTGTTTTGAGACTACTTTGGTCACGATCGGACCACAAAAGCGGGAGTTATTATCAGATAAGTGTCAATTTTTTAATAAAAAAGTCAATATTTTGTCAAAATCGAAAAATTTTCTTCTACGAATGTCTAATCTGATTTGTTTGTTGCAGGAATCCTGTAGGGCAAGCAGAGGCGCGTACGACGGCACCCTCAGAACCGACCTACGTCAACCAGGGATCGAGATATAAAATTTTGAAGTTATGAAAATTTGGAAAAATGGTTTTTCTGAATAAAAAGTTTCCCTGTGAAAATCTTTGAATTATTTTACCCAGGATCGTATAGGTCTCGCAGAGACGCGTCCAAAAACGTATAATAGTACCCTGTAGCTAGTATATATAGGTTACGAATCAGATGACACCTTCGAAATCAACGCTCTGGCTAGTAAACTTTTGAGCGAATACCTATATAGCTATAGTACTATAAATTTTACTGATTTTTGGAATTTCCGCTGTCTCCTGCTAGACTCGCGGCTGGTTTTTTCTCTATTCGATTCTCATATACTCTCGGCGCATGGGGTGTTAATATTGTCCGGGGAATATCAAGGAATCTCTGGAATAACGGGAATAATCTATAAAAATGTATGAAAATTTGTAATTTTTGCAGTTCTTTGCTGTCGGGTGTAAAATTTTCCTATGGGACGCAAATTTTTTAGGGTCGGGGCGCACAGGCGACGCGCTGGCCCGTGTTTTGAGACTACTTTGGTCACGATCGGACCACAAAAGCGGGAGTTATTATCAGATAAGTGTCATTTTTTTAATAAAAAAGTCAATATTTTGTCAAAATCGAAAAATTTTCTTCTACGAAATGTCTAATCTGATTTGTTTGTTGCAGGAATCCTGTAGGGCAAGCAGAGGCGCGTACGACGGCACCCTCAGAACCGACCTACGTCAACCAGGGATCGAGATATAAAATTTGAAGTTATGAAAATTTGGAAAAATGGTTTTTCTGGAATAAAAAGTTTCCCTGTGAAAATCTTTGAATTATTTTACCAGGATCGTATAGGTCTCGCAGAGACGCGTCCAAAACGTATAATAGTACCCTGTAGCTAGTATATATAGGTTACGAATCAGATGACACCTTCGAAATCAACGCTCTGGCTAGTAAACTTTTGAGCGAATACCTATATAGCTATAGTACTATAAATTTTACTGATTTTGGAATTTCCGCTGTCTCCTGCTAGACTCGCGGCTGGTTTTTTCTCTATTCGATTCTCATATACTCTCGGCGCATGGGGTGTTAATATTGTCCGGGAATATCAAGGAATACTCTGGAATAACGGGAATAATCTATAAAAAATGTATGAAAATTTGTAATTTTTGCAGTTCTTTGCTGTCGGGTTGTAAAATTTTCCTATGGGACGCAAATTTTTTAGGGTCGGGGCGCACAGGCGACGCGCTGGCCCGTGTTTTGAGACTACTTTGGTCACGATCGGACCACAAAAGCGGGAGTTATTATCAGATAAGTGTCAATTTTTTAATAAAAAAGTCAATATTTTGTCAAAATCGAAAAATTTTCTTCTACGAATGTCTAATCTGATTTGTTTGTTGGCAGGAATCCTGTAGGGCAAGCAGAGGCGCGTACGACGGCACCCTCAGAACCGACCTACGTCAACCAGGGATCGAGATATAAAATTTTGAAGTTATGAAAATTTGGAAAAAATGGTTTTCTGGAATAAAAAGTTTCCCTGTGAAAATCTTTGAATTATTTTACCAGGATCGTATAGGTCTCGCAGAGACGCGTCAAAAACGTATAATAGTACCCTGTAGCTAGTAATATATAGGTTACGAATCAGATGACACCTTCGAAATCAACGCTCTGGCTAGTAAACTTTTGAGCGAATACCTATATAGCTATAGTACTATAAATTTTACTGATTTTGGAATTTCCGCTGTCTCCTGCTAGACTCGCGGCTGGTTTTTTTCTCTATTCGATTCTCATATACTCTCGGCGCATGGGGTGTTAATATTGTCCGGGAATATCAAGGGAATACTCTGGAATAACGGGAATAATCTATAAAAAATGTATGAAAATTTGTAATTTTTGCAGTTCTTTGCTGGTCGGGTGTAAAATTTTCCTATGGGACGCAAATTTTTTAGGGTCGGGGCGCCACAGGCGACGCGCTGGCCCGTGTTTTGAGACTACTTTGGTCACGATCGGACCACAAAGCGGGAGTTATTATCAGATAAGTGTCAATTTTTTAATAAAAAAGTCAATATTTTGTCAAAATCGAAAAATTTTCTTCTACGAAATGTCTAATCTGATTTGTTTGTTGCAGGAATCCTGTAGGGCCAAGCAGAGGCGCGTACGACGGCACCCTCAGAACCGACCTACGTCAACCAGGGATCGAGATATAAAATTTTGAAGTTATGAAAATTTGGAAAAATGGTTTTTCTGGAATAAAAAGTTTCCCTGTGAAAATCTTTGAATTATTTTACCAGGATCGTATAGGTCTCGCAGAGACGCGTCCAAAAACGTATAATAGTACCCTGTAGCTAGTATATATAGGTTACGAATAGATGACACCTTCGAAATCAACGCTCTGGCTAGTAAACTTTTGAGCGAATACCTATATAGCTATAGTACTATAAATTTTACTGATTTTGGAATTTCCGCTGTCTCCTGCTAGACTCGCGGCTGGTTTTTTCTCTATTCGATTCTCATATACTCTCGGCGCATGGGGTGTTAATATTGTCCGGGAATATCAAGGAATACTCTGGAATAACGGGAATAATCTATAAAAAATGTATGAAAATTTGTAATTTTTGCAGTTCTTTGCTGTCGGGTGTAAAATTTTCCTATGGGACGCAAATTTTTTAGGGTCGGGGCGCACAGGGCGACGCGCTGGCCCGTGTGTTTGAGACTACTTTGGTCACGATCGGACCACAAAAGCGGGAGTTATTATCAGATAAGTGTCAATTTTTTAATAAAAAAGTCAATATTTGTCAAAATCGAAAAATTTTCTTCTACGAAATGTCTAATCTGATTTGTTTGTTGCAGGAATCCTGTAGGGCAAGCAGAGGCGCGTACGACGGCACCCTCAGAACCGACCTACGTCAACCAGGGATCGAGATATAAAATTTTGAAGTTATGAAAATTTGGAAAAATGGTTTTTCTGGAATAAAAAGTTTCCCTGTGAAAATCTTTGAATTATTTTACCAGGATCGTATAGGTCTCGCAGAGACGCGTCCAAAAACGTATAATAGTACCCTGTAGCTAGTATATATAGGTTACGAATCAGATGACACCTTCGAAATCAACGCTCTGGCTAGTAAACTTTTGAGCGAATACCTATATAGCTATAGTACTATAAATTTTACTGATTTTGGAATTTCCGCTGTCTCCTGCTAGACCGCGGCTGGTTTTTTTCTCTATTCGATTCTCATATACTCTCGGCGCATGGGGGTGTTAATATTGTCCGGGAATATCAAGGAATACTCTGGAATAACGGGAATAATCTATAAAAAATGTATGAAAATTTGTAATTTTTGCAGTTCTTTGCTGTCGGGTGTAAAATTTTCCTATGGGACGCAAATTTTTTAGGGTCGGGGCGCACAGGCGACGCGCTGGCCCGTGTTTTGAGACTACTTTGGTCACGATCGGACCACAAAAGCGGGAGTTATTATCAGATAAGTGTCAATTTTTTAATAAAAAAGTCAATATTTTGTCAAAATCGAAAAATTTTCTTCTACGAAATGTCTAATCCTGATTTGTTTGTTGCAGGAATCCTGTAGGGCAAGCAGAGGCGCGTACGACGGCACCCTCAGAACCGACCTACGTCAACCAGGGATCGAGATATAAAATTTTGAAGTTATGAAAATTTGGAAAAATGGTTTTTCTGGGAATAAAAAGTTTCCCTGTGAAAATCTTTGAATTATTTTACCAGGATCGTATAGGTCTCGCAGAGACGCGTCCAAAAAACGTATAATAGTACCCTGTAGCTAGTATATATAGGTTACGAATCAGATGACACCTTCGAATCAACGCTCTGGCTAGTAAACTTTTGAGCGAATACCTATATAGCTATAGTACTATAAATTTTTACTGATTTTGGAATTTCCGCTGTCTCCTGCTAGACTCGCGGCTGGTTTTTTCTCTATTCGATTCTCATATACTCTCGGCCGCATGGGGTGTTAATATTGTCCGGGAATATCAAGGAATACTCTGGAATAACGGGAATAATCTATAAAAAATGTATGAAAATTTGTAATTTTTGCAGTTCTTTGCTGTCGGGTGTAAAATTTTCCTATGGGACGCAAATTTTTTAGGGTCGGGGCGCACAGGCGACGCGCTGGCCCGTGTTTTTGAGACTACTTTGGTCACGATCGGACCACAAAAGCGGGAGTTATTATCAGATAAGTGTCAATTTTTTAATAAAAAGTCAATATTTTGTCAAAATCGAAAAATTTTCTTCTACGAAATGTCTAATCTGATTTGTTTGTTGCAGGAATCCTGTAGGGCAAGCAGAGGCGCGTACGACGGCACCCTCAGAACCGACCTACGTCAACCAGGGATCGAGATATAAAATTTTGAAGTTATGAAAATTTGGAAAAATGGTTTTTCTGGAATAAAAAGTTTCCCTGTGAAAATCTTTGAATTATTTTACCAGGATCGTATAGGTCTCGCAGAGACGCGTCCCAAAAACGTATAATAGTACCCTTTTTTTTTTTTTTTTTTTTTTTTTTTTTTTTTTTTTTTTATGGTGGGAAAAAATCATGGCATTGACATCCCCCGCCCTTGGGCGGAGCGGGAGATAGTGTCAGACTCTTACTGACTAAAAGACCCACCCCGTTCCTTCTAGCCTTCATACCGGGGCTCGAGCGCCCTTTCGGATAACCCTGGCCCCAGTAGGCTTCGACCCAGCTGGGTCCCTGCTGTTGCTGACAACTCCTTGAGGCGCGCGGGAACAGCGCGCGCCGTCGACGACTTGGGCTTGGTCCGGACAGTTACCGGACGGCCGGACAGCGAGCTACCCATTGCTCACTGTCCGCAAGCCCGCGTCTACGTTGGCCGGAAATCGGGATCAGAATCCCGGCGACGGCGGCGGC